>OU426988.1:56637791-57052288 GCA_911387755.1 Chrysotoxum bicinctum | reverse complement strand
TCTATACTACTCACCATACTCAGGATTATAAGGTACTGTATAAATCAACTGAATGCCTCTTGCTCTGCAGAAATGTTTAAATTCGTTTAGAACGTATTCACCACCATTATCTACCTTTAGCCTTGCAACCTTACAGCCATGTAAAGCTTCTGCATTCGCAATAAATTCTTGAAACCTTTCCAAAACTTCGCTCGAGCTGGATGCAATAAACAGTAGTAGCTCTTGAGAAGTCATCAGTAAAAGTGACAAAATATCGTGATCCGTCATGTGCGGGAATGGTAGTCTTGACTGCTTTCCAAAAATACATGATTCGCAAAAAGTATCTTTGGTATTAATTTTCAATTGCTCCAGCCCATTAACCATTTTTCGACTGATCATTTTCTTCATGTCACTGAAATTCAAATGACTTAAGCGAAAATGCCAAAAACTTTGAGGTGAAATTTTTGAATTTTCATCAGTTAATGCAGCAAATGCACTCTTATCAATTTGAAACTCAACCTCGTAAAGTTTTCCTGCGCTGCGAGCTACGAAAATCGTCTTACCATTTAGAGACACATATGCAAAATCTCCTTCAAAAACAACTTGACATCCACATTTGGTTAAGCTGCGAATCGACAACAAATTACATTGCAAGCCTTTCACATGCAACACATCTCTAATAGCTTTCGTGTCACAATCGCCATTATGGAGCGTTTTCACCATTATGTCACCACGTTTCTTAGCTATCAGCATCGCGTTCTTCTTAGCAACAGAAATCTCTATTTCTTCGATGTCCTTCAGTTCATCAAAATAAGATTCGTTATTTGCCATATGCTCTGTAGCACCAGAGTCAAGAATAAACTTTACAGATCCGCTTCTTGGTCTTATATCTTTGACTGCAACATTCATGGTTGTCTCTGATTCATCATCGCTTGTTCGAAGTTCACGTTTGCTGATGGCACTCAACGAAACGACTGTTTCATTCGATGATATTGCATTTGCACTTCCCTTATTCGGCGCTTCTTTCTTGACAAAAATCTTTTCGAACTTCTTTTTTTTGTCTTCTTGTTGCATTGCGATTTAATGTGGCCCGCTTGACCACAACCATAACATATAATATTTGCATTCATTGCAACAGATGTAGCTCTAACACTAGAAGTTCCTGACGAGCGTTTTTTGTGCTCATCTAACAGTCGGCACTTGACAAAATCTAATGTTAAATTAGCTTGTTCAATAGTTTCGATAGCTATTACCAAGGTGTCATAAGATTTCGGCAGTGTAAGCATCAACGAAATAGCAACATCGATGTCTTCCATCTCTTTTCCAGACCCTTTAAGGTCACGAATTAATCGATCAAAACATAAGATATGTTCCTTCATATCGTCCCCTTCACGGTAAGACATTGAGTGTAGCTGACGCTCAAGCAAAATTCGACCTGCAATTGTTTTACGTTCAAAAATACCTGCCAATCCATCAACCATCTCTTTAGCTGATGATTTCCCTTTGATGTTTTCCAATTGGTTATCATGTACGCTTTGAACGACAATATTCTTGCACCTCTTTTCATCTTGTCGAATTCTTGCCTTTTCTGCATCACTTTCCGCAGCCTCAACTAGCTTTTCCAGATCTTCTTTAATGTAGATTCCCAAGTTTTTCTCATCAAGAGTAATTTCGATGCGAAAACGCCAATTATTAAAATTGTTTCCATCGAACAGCGGAATTCCAGTTTTGGTATTCATAGATATCGCTTCACACATTTTTAAATAAATTATTTACCAAGCCTTAGTTGAACAAAAACGTATCTGGGCCAATAACCTAAAAGACTTTTAATAAAAAGCTTTTCGATGTGATGAGAATTTATTTAGGAATAACAAATTATTTTTGTTTTTGAAGCATACAATTCAATGAATAATTATTTGATAATAATACATTAGTAAAGTATGAAAACAGCAAAGTATAAATTAAATGTTATTAAATTAGCAGAATACAAATTCTAACATTAATGATGCGCTTTTGTAAGGTGAATTTCAGCTAGTCTAGGCATTCTAATATTGGAACATTCGTGAAAAATGATGCTACATCGAAACAAACCATTATTTCATTTATATTTATGCGTAAGTCTCTTATTATTGAAATGAAATGCTGCGAGTTTCTCACAAAAAAAAGCATGTTAAGGCTCATGTATATAGCGACAAGACCTCTTCGATTGACGCACTGGAAGCCAACATTGAAGCATTTAGTCGTGAGATACCGGCCGAAATGTTAGAAAGAGTATGCCATAGTTGGACTAAGCAGATGAACTATTTGAGGCGCAGCCACGGCCAACATTTAGAGGAAATAATCTCCAAACATTAAATTATATCGACCGTACTATCGTTTCAAATAAAGATTTCATACATTTTTATGTATTTTATGTAGTTTTTTTTTAATATCTGATAGCTCTTAAAAAATTACTCTATATGTTTTTTTTTTTGAATGAAGTTAAGCCGACCTTACATACAAGAAAGTGTAGGTTTGGTGTACTGATTTAAATAAATCGAAAAATTGGGTTAAATTTTGTAATGTCCAACAATAAGCCTGTCTGTGCGCAAGCAAAACACTCACTCTTTTCCCCCTTTTGCATTTAAAACTTTCATGTGCGAAGACGCCAAGAAGCCGAGCACAGCCATTCTCTTTAAGGCCTCTTCATAGTGGATCAACAATGAGATTGGTCATTCCGTAATTCTGAATTGATTTAGATCCTTTTCAAGCAAATAATAACATAAACTATCCAGATCTGCTTGGGAGGATGCATTATTCTTAGAAGATGATTCGGATGATTCCTAATCATTGCAGCGTGTTCCAGATGAAAATTTTAGCTTTTTAAAAAGTTTTAGGTTTAGGGAGACTAATAGAGAAACGACATCCAAGCTGCTATACAATTTCTCGCCTCTGTCTCTACAAACTCTAAATCAGTCCTAAACTGCCGAAAGCGCAGCAGTTCAACGTTCACCTTTGCTACATATCGGGCCATAGGGACATTGCAGGTTACTGTAAAACTGACTTGCAATTACAATTGGAACAACATTATCTTTTACCTAACGCACCTACTGACCCAACTTTCTTACAAGAAGTTGAGGCAAAATGTTCAACAAACACTGCATCCAAATTCGGATAAAATAAATTTTAATATCATCAATCCAACAAATGATCCGACGGATAGTCCACATTTATGCAATCTATAGAGGAGGTTGTAGAAATCATCTGCAATTCTAAACCAAAAAAGTCTGCTGGACCAGATGATGTCTCCTACTACATCCTGAAAAGGCTGCCACATGCGGTAATGATTTTCTTCACAATCATTTTAAACAACTGCATCAACAACTGTTACTTCCCCTGGAAGTGGTAAACAGCGAAGATTGTGCCAATTTTTCAACTTAGTTTCCAACTACAGGCCAATATCACTTCTCAACAACATCAGCAAATTACTGGAAGAATTAATCTTACGAAGACTGAAGAAATTCTGCTGTGAAAATTCAATCATCACTGACATGCAATTCGGCTTTCGAGAAAAACACTCAACCTTGCATCCACTCGTAAAATTACAACATGATATCACCACAGCCCTAAACAGTAATCGTGTCACCGTCGGATGCTTTGTGGATGTCGATAAAGCATTCGATAGCGTGTGGATAGACGGCCTAATCCACAAACTTCATCTTATGCAAGTACCTCCGCCATTAATAAACACTCTCTTTTCTTTCCTATCTTTCAGGAAATTTTTCGTTCAAGTAGATAACTCCTAGTCAAACATGAAGACCATCAGAGCTTTGATCGCCCAAGGCTCAAAACTAGGCCCCTTCCTCTACAACTTGATGACTTCAGACCAGCTTTCACCAATTGGATGCGAGAACCTTCTGTATGCTGATGACTCGCTCACCTACGCCACATCAATGTCACCATACTAATCGCTGTCCAAAAAGTAGAAACCCACATCAACATACTCTTCTAATTCTACCAGAAATGGGGCATCCGAATCAACACTTCAAAATCGGAACTTGTCTGCTTTAGTAGACCTTCAACTGGTGCGAATGCGCACCGCAGCTTCAACGAGTTGCTAAGGTTTAACCTGCACTCAAGGGCAGCTGCGCCTTCAGACGTTTGCACCCATTGCTGAAAAGAAGATCAGGTCATAGCCAACCGACAAAAATATTAATTTACAAGCAGCACCTGCGACCAGTGATCAGCTATTCCTTCCCACTCTGGTTTTCCATCTCGAAGACAGCTATGAAGGAACTTCAACTATTCGAAACTAAGATGCTGAGGATCTGCACTGATCTCTACTTCGACCGCCAACGACAGAAACACTGCAGGAACGAGCATCTTTACATAGAAGCGAATTTAATCCCACTGGACAAATTTCTAGTTCATTCAACAAGGAAAATAATGGGGAACATCATCGACCACCCGAATCAGCTTATGAGAAGAATGACCACAGAACAACGAAATCCTGAACCGAGGTACCTCAGTGCGATGGAAACTCTGGATGACAACGTAATCATGGACAACGAGGAAGTAGTCTCGTTCTACGCTGACATTGGGTCAGCCTACCACCGCGGCAAAAACGCCATCCCTGCCCACAAACCACTGAAAACCGGGAATGAGCACCCTGAGGACAATACAGTCAACCAACCTTTTAATTGAATTTTTTTCGTCATGTAAATTTTATATAAAAATAATTAAACTTAAGTCACTCTACATAATATAATAGTAAGGCCCTCTATGAGCCAACAAATGTAAATGTTCATGCATTTATAGTATCTTACTAGTTGTAAGCCAAATTGTTAATAGTATGTTCAATACGGAGATCAAAGGACACGGTAGTGCCCAGCCAAGTTCTGGCACTACACCCTTTTTACAGGAACAAACTCAGGCGATTTTCGACCCCTCCCTATCTTTAGTACCAATGAAGTCAGAAACTTAAAATTCCGAATATTTGCTAAGCTAGTCAGGCACAGGCGCCTCACCAAATTTCAATTTTCTAGCATAAGCGGTTCCTGAGATATAAGGCCTCAAAAATCACAAAAACCGTAACTGACTGACTGACTGACTGACTGACTGACTGACAGATCATCAAAATTATGGAGCACTTTCGGACATCGTAGAATCTTGTAATTTTGCACAACGGTAGGCCTTGTCATGCAAGCAGAGGAAAAAATCGAAAATTTGAAGTTTTCAATTCAGGGGGCGTGGTATCCACCCACTTTCTCCGAATTGGTGTTGGTTGAATGGAGCACTTCCGACTGCTGTAAAACGATGAAATTTGGTGAACCGGTAGGGCTTATATTGCATATAAAAAAACAAAAATAAACACCAAAGTTTTCCTTTCAGGGGGCGTGGTATCCGCCCACTTTCTCCGAATTGGTGTTGGTTGAATGGAGCACTTCCGACAGCTGTAAAACGATCAAATTTGGTACAATGGTAGGGCTTAAATTGCATTCAAAGAAAAAAATATAAAATTACCAGTTTTCTATTCAAGGGCGTGGTATCCGCCCACTTCCTCAGAACTGATGTAAATTATATATGGCACTTTTCCGATTGCAGTAGATAGTAGAACAATGAAATTTACGGTAGAGCTCAAATTGCATATAAAGGACCAAAAATAAAAATTGAGGTTTTCCATTCAGGGGCGTGGTATCCGCCCACTTTCTCCGTATTGGTATTGGTTGAATGGAGCATTTCCGACTGCTGTAAAACGATGAAATTTGGTAGAGTGGTAGGGCTTAAATTGCATTCAAAGAAAAAAATATAAAATTAGCGGTTTTCCATTCAGGGGCGTGGTATCCGCCCACTTCTTCAGAACTGATGTAAGTTATATATGGCACACTTCCGATTGCAGTAGAACAATGAAATTTGAGAGAATGGCAAAGCTCAAATTGCATATAAAGGATCAAAAATAAAAATTGAGGTTTTCCATTCAGGGGGCGTGGTATCCGCCCACTTTCTGAGAAAATGTTTAATTTATATGGAGCACTTCCGATTGCTGTAATTAAGGTAGGTGTGTTAGTGTTAGGTATCTTGCCAGGATAAGAAGAAATAATTGAAGCGCAAATCAAAACAACCAATAACAAAAAGAAAATATACCAAAAGAAATAGGAAGCTACAAACTAAGTTGATTTTAGTAGGTAGAGTCCACCCTTCTATCTTTCCGTATCTTTCGAGATTTTGACATGGCAAAATATTAAAATCTTTGCAAAAAGGAGTGAGATCAGACCAAAAAACATAAATGTTAAAAAAACAGCCAAGTTTTTCTATACAAAAATCTTTGTGTAACAAGTCAGCCGTGAAAAGTACTGAGATCTAAAAGTAGGCCAAGTTCTTATTACTTTTTCATTTGTTTGTTTTATTGTAGATTAAGGTACAAAATGTCTTACATTTAACTTTTATATTCTTAAGAGTTTTAGAACTTAAAATTTTGTTCTTTTCAGCTTTAATTCATATTTTTATAATCGAGAAAATACATGAGGTTACATAAAATTAAATAAAGGGAAAATTCTACAAAATAAAACCCTTATGTAATACTTATAATCTAAATTGCACATAGGTCATTTATTAGACTGTTGTCCGAGAATTGGCATTTAAACATAAAATCTGATACATATTTTATAGATAGGGTCGAGACAAGGTTGACATTAGCTTTTTCATGTAAATTTAATGTTGAAAATCTTTTAGGTAACTTTAAGATTATTTTAAGTATTTTGTTTTGCATGATTTGTAATTTCTTTTTATGTCCAATTCAAAAGGTTTTGAAAACTTGACCAGTAAGTCCATCAAATTTTAGTCAGTAGTCATTAAATAATAAAATTAGTTCATCAATAAAGTTCATCAAAAAATAGTTCATCAATAGAGAATCGATATGCTATCACAAAGGACCAACATCTGGTTTTTCGGTCGACAAATCATATCCAACGACGCCGACGCACGCAAGTCAACAAGAAAAATTGTCGAACTGGGAACGATCATAATCCACACTAGATCTACCAAATTGCAGTGCATATCGATACAGTCACTGTTTGGGGTGGATCTTGGGATGGTGACATCCATCGGTTCAAACTTCAGTATCGGACCATGATAACCAATTTCTTTTGACCTGAACTGGATGATAGGGGCATCAACGATATTTGGTTTGAACATGACTTCGATGCTTGCCACAAGGCCCGTACCACAATGGAAATTCTGCACTACCGATTTCCGAACAAGGTTATCTCAAGCGTAAGCGTTGCCAATTGCCTACCGATATCTAGCGATTCGACCCCGTTAGACTTCTTTTGGGGTTTTGACCTAATCACAGGTAGTATATAAGACAATAAGCCCCAAGATGCCGTTGCAGCTGCCCCGAAAGCCAACATAATTAAGCCTGATTTATGCGCCAGAATTATAGAAAATTGGACTTTCGGATGCTTTGAATGATTTCAATGACACCTCACTAACAGTTTGTTTTAATCAAATTTAAAGATAAGAAACGCTGAAAGGCAAATCCTTTAATGGGTTTTTTTATCCCCTGTGGTACTGATTATTGTTATTCTCGTAAAAGGGTGCGCGGTCGTTATGGATTATTTCTTCAAATTGATCGTCAATGATGTCTCGGGCGTACAGATACCTGTCACTAGTTTATGCTGGAAGAGATGTTGCACTTCTGAGATAGGATTATGTTTCACGGTACTGATGATTTTTCCGGAGAGCTGCAACAAATTCTTGTGCAGTGGTATTAATTTTGCTTCTTTGTACAGCTTCTTAGATGGTTAATACTTTTTTCTTATCAATGGGATACGATGTAGGCCAGAGCAAATGATGCACCTTTCTTACAAAATGTTTAAACTTCTTCATTTAGGTGATATAGTAAACCAGATGGGAAAGGCGTAGGTCAATATAGGTTGTTTGTGCCCAAGCAGTTTGGAATTGTTACTTAGTCCATTTTTTCCTCTGATCAGCAGTAGATGGACCAAGTGCAGAGAATAGTTTGCTCTTTTCAACATCAAGTCTGCATGAGTTTTGAATTTCAGTTTGTTG
Source organism: Chrysotoxum bicinctum (assembly GCA_911387755.1). NCBI lineage: Eukaryota > Metazoa > Arthropoda > Insecta > Diptera > Syrphidae > Chrysotoxum > Chrysotoxum bicinctum. The sequence continues at coordinate 57,044,260 of OU426988.1, read as the reverse complement.
GAAAAGTTGATTCCCAAGTACTTCGTTGATGACTTGACTGTTACTTCCGTGTTGTCTGGAATCTTTAGTTTGATCGCATTACAGCGTGTTGCAAACGCTCATCTTCGAATGACAATCACATAGTATTTTCATAGGTAGGCAATGGCGTATGTGATGGTGTCGTCTGCATAAAACTTCGTCTTTGTACCTGGTATGTTGGCTGGTTGATCAGCAGTGTAAAAGTTGAACAGCAGCGGTCCAAGTGTTGATCCTTGTGGGACTTGGGCGTTGATTCCCTTAGTTAATGATTTATGTTTTGCTACCTGTACATACAAAATTTCATGGGTTAGGAAATTTTTGATTATTCTTATCAAGTGTTTAAGGAAGTCCAAGTTCAGAGAGTTTATTTAATCTAAACGCTCGCTGTCGAAAGCTTTTTCGATATCCTGCTTTTTTCCCTTTTGTAAAGTCTAAGTGTATCATCAGAATGAAGTCCCAGTAGTGGATGTAAGGTAGATTGTTTATTTGGAAAGCCGCACTGAAACTCCGATATGATATGGCTTTCTCTGCAGAAAACGTTGAGTTTTGTTTAATATAACCACCTCCTTATACAGCAGGGGCGATAATTGCCGATATCCTTCCACATTTGAGCGGTTGTTCTTCTTCGCGACGAGGACGACTTTTGCCTTTTTCTAGGCTTCAGTCAACAGGAGAACAGCAAGATTTGGTAATTTTTTAAGTACGTAGTTTGAAATCTTGTCGCTTCCTGCTGACCTTTTAGTCAAATGTGAAATGTGATGAATACTTTGCGAAGCAGATTTTTTTGAAAAGCTTTATTTAATGCTCACCAAAACATATGGATATTAATAAACTATGCAAAAATTATTATGAAAAAAAAACTACAACGAAAAAAAAAACTTACTACTTACATAACATCTTATCCTTATTCCTCTTAAATTATTTCTAGAACTGCTTAAACATATAAAGTTCCCTAAAAGCATCTGTTGGAAAATCCCTATAATTTGACTACATTTAAATCTTGTCACACAAACTTGCCTATGTAAACGAGAACACAAATTGAATCAATGTACATCCATGAAAAACAGAGCAGAGAAGATAAGGTTCCTTCCCATTTATGACTGTGTAGAATGTATGTAGCTTCATATATCGTGGGTGTACAAGCAGAAGGCACTAAGTCAATTTTTTAGGATTTTTACATTTTAATGCAAAGTGATCAAGAATGGTGATATCTTTGTACTCCATTCGCCTCCTAAGTGATTATTCATCGTTAAACATGAATTTTTTGAGGTTTTGTTTTGAACTAAGTCAGTTAAATAATTTTTAATACTGCTAAAAGGCACTAAGTTGACTTAGTGCCTTTTGGCTGTCATAGAAAAAGTTACAATATGCTATAATAATACAGCAAGAAGGCATTAAAGTGACTTAGTGCGTTTTAGCTGTCATCAAAATCAGGAATCCTTCAGTTCAAATACAATTTCGCGGACAATTTTAGAACAACGAACGTAATAAAAACTTTACAAAGGGGAATAAACGCTGTTCAAAAGTACCTTTCTCTAACACAATGACCTAAATTGTATCAAGAACCTCTTAAAATAAGTGCCGCAAAAAAAAAAGACTTAATAGAAATGTGTAAAAAAGGAGTGGTTTCTGAAGTTTTCCATTTTTGGTTTGAATCTTTGCCCTCACAAAAAAATAAAATAAAACTTTTAAATATTACATTAAGAAAAAATTGTTTTTTGATTTGTATTTTTAGTTATAATTACATAATTGCATTATTTATTTCTGCTAAACAGCACTAAGTCAGCATATTTTGTAGTTCTAATGCAATATTTTCGAATTGGTTTGGCGAAAACTAAAATTTTTGATTAGAAACTTAAGTCATAATATCAATAGAGCTTTTCACGTAATCAGATGTAAAATTAAAATCGGTATTGAATTTTCACGACTGAACAAACATTAAATATCAATTTACTCAAAACTATGTTTTTTGACTTAGTGCCTTCTGCTTGTACACCCACGATATGCTCCCCGAAGTATAAAATTATACACCAAATTTGTTGGTTCATCGCGCATATCCCACATGCACTTAATGTGTCATTTCTATCTTATATCAAGATTGAATACAAAGGAGACCCTTAAATCTGTTCGTTAAGATTTAATTACGGTCGTTACTGAAATTGCTGCAAAATATTCCTCTTCACTATGTGAAGTCTTGTAGTAAGCAAAGCGAATTATTCAAGTATTTTAGAACTTTAGCTATTGCTTTACAATTATTACTTTAAAATCCAATTTTTTGTTCTTGAGGCATTAAGGGGAGTACTATAGAAAAATACTGTGTTTGAATGCAACACATAAAACTTATCTGTACTTCATCGTCTGTTTGATGAGGGCTTAAATAACATTTTACGAGTAAGAATAAATGATAGAGAATAAGAAACGAGCATCATATCATTTATAGCGTTAATATATTTGTTGGTTCTGGTTGATCTTAGGAGACATTCATAAAATCGTTTTTTTTTGTTCAGTCACTAGATTTAAGGTGGAAAAACGGAAAAGAATTATACCTCCTTATGGCTTGGTAAGCCGACATTTAATGTTCCCACATGCATGATGTATTTTGTGGCAGTACAACATACATACATTTGGTCGTAAATTGTCACAAAAAGATCGTCCATGTAGAATTAGATTTTTAACTCCTAAAATATGGAGGGGTCTTTCTCTCGTTTATGGATGTTTTCATATAAAAAGGAAAATAAACTAAAGCTACCTACTCTTTTGAGAATATTACATATAAATGTGTATGATATGTTTCGGTTTTTCCATGTTTTATTTTGAATAAAAGAAACAGTTTTATTTTACGACTAAAAAAACGAAGATTATTACTCCTAAAAAAGAATGTGATAACGACCTTGTTAAATTGTCGCGATAACACGAAAAGGACGAAATACTTTCTTTTTTTTTTTTTTAATCGATAACACGGAAAGGACGAAATACTTTCTTTTTTTTTTGTTTTAATTTTTTAAGTCTTTCTCTTAAAATATTTGTCAAATGGATTTAATGCTAAAAGAATGTTATGCTCATTAGGTGAAATAATACTAATATTTGTATGTAGGTTTGTTAGATATTTTCAGATTGTAAAGATATTTAATGTAGTTAAAGCAATCCCCAAAAAAATTCTAAAGATTTAATAACCGCTCACCTACACTCAGAGAAAAATTCTGTGTAAAACTACCTTAAACGCCTTAGGTAAATATTTTTGTATGGAGTTTGTTAGACATACATAATTTTAGAAGAGAACTAAGACGATTAATGCACTGTTTAGGTAATACGATTTAGGTTAGACTGCCTTAAATATAATTTGATTTTACCTCCCATTGTAAACATGAATCTGATGTGTAACTTTGCCCTAGCGCTTAGGTATTTCATTAGGGCTAAGGTAAGTTTGCCTCCAACTTTATTTATTGATGTAAAAATTACCTTAACCTAAGGGCAGAATTGCCTTAGGGCTAATGTAAAGTTCCACTGATCTAGAAAATGTGCGGGTTAATCAAGTTATATTTAAGGCAAATTTACCTCACGAACAGGTAAAATTACCTACTTTTCTGATGTCAACGTTCTCTTCTCACTCGCACGTGAGCTACTATACTCTGTCCAACAAAAATTGTCAGTACAGGCGTTATGGGAGAGCTTTTTATAAAGCAGTGGCGCCTGATGCACCCTCACTACAATGCGTTAGGAAAAATGCCACTAAAAAAAGAGCAAGCCACTGACTTTTCTTAAGGAATTGTTGTTGTAATTCCTTGCAAAAAGTTGTACACCCCAACACGACCGTCGTATCCCACTGCTGACGAAATACTGTCAAGAGTGTCAAGTCAAGTGTCACTCAGCGTTGCCGATGTGGCACGATTGTGCCATTTTGACACGGAAATTTTCTCGTGGCACGGTGGCACGAAAAGTTTCAATATGGCACGTTTTTTTTTCATTATTTTACCTAAATGCGTTTAAGATAATTGACCTAACCTTTTTAAGAAATAGTCCAAATATACAAAGTATTCTGCCACACTTCAATATTTTGGTATCAGAATTTTCTCATCTATTAGAGTGCGAGAAAGATGTTCTTTTTGGCGAAATAAGAAAAATTTTTGAGATTGGACTAGTCGAAAGTATTATTCTTGAAGATTCAAAAACGTTCTAGGTTCATTAATAATTTAAAATGTATGTTGATTCTTCTCAGTTTGCCTCACGGAAGTGCATCAGCAGGGCGACTGTTTTCAAGGCTAAATAATATTAAAACAAACAACAAAAATAGACTGTAATACAAAACAGTTAATGCTATAATGTCATATAATGAAATTATTAAGCCTAATAATTATCAAAATTTCAAACCTCCAGCTAATTTATTTATTTAACTTATTATAACAAAGCTTTATAACGTCTTTATATTTTTAAAAAATAATAATAGGTAGTCATCATGTGATGTGATATAGGTAGTTACATAATACATACTCATTACTTATTATGAACTTGCCAAAAACTCCTATTTCTGGAAAATACCTATACACGAATAGAGGAAGTGATTTTTTGTTTGTTATTTGCTTGTAATAGCTTTGTATACAAAACTTATAGTACTATTAAGAAGACGAAAGATTATGGCGACATCTTAAGGCTAGGGACTGCAATTGCTAGATTTGTCTTTGCTAAATTTAATAATAAAATATTCTCTTTTTTACTCCTTGTTTTATATGTTATCCTACTCTTCACTGTAAAAGCGCGGGCTAATTTCTGCGCCATCACCAAAAGTAATAGTATTTAATTAAAATTTATTTTTAAAGAATAACTTGAGTTTTTTTTCATATGGCACGAAAATGTCACAAATGGCACGTTTTTTTCAAAGAGTGTGGCACGAAAAATTTTTTATTGGCGGCAACGCTGGTGTCACTCAACACTCAATACGATCGTGCACTCTTTATCTACATCAAAACAGAGTTACCAGTTACAATTATCATTCTCAATTGCAAGCAAGGAGCTTTTTCATTGGTTTTTATTAAGGAGCTTTTGAGAACACATTTTAAGAAGATGAGTATGTTGAGTGTTGTCGTATTGTTTTTCAACTTAAAAAAAAAAAACGCGCCTATTATCTTACCGCTTGGCGTTGTCTCTCATTTGCGGCGATTTATAATTTAAACTACGGAATCCCTGTGAGAGCTTTAAAAGGCGACACACTTATGCATGGCAATGCAACCAGAATGAGAGACAAACGTCCTATCTTCCCTATACTTACAATTTTTGTTGGACAGAGTATAGAAGTGTCTCGTCAGCGGCAGCCATATTTATATAAACAAGCGAAGTATTTGAGGGTTACCATAATCTTAAAAAAATTATGATCTCGATAGCACTTGTAGCACTTGACTGACTTAAAATGTATTAGGTGGTATGTTCAAGTTTTCGTTTCGCATTGTGGTGATTGCATAGAAAATATTTTATTATAAAATATATTGTGTAACTTTTTTCAATTTATACTAAATACATTAACATCTTGGAGACTTTATTGCTACTTACTACCTTTTCGTTCACAATGGACAAAAAAATTGTATTTCTTATGTTGTATTACACGAGTAGTAATTTTTTTGTGACAAGAGTAATAGTAGAAAATTAAAGAAAAGATGAGATTTTATTACTATCTATTGTAAAAGCAGCATAAGCTTCTCAGTGTGTAATTTGGAATATTTTGTATTAAATTTGACCTTTCCGGTTTCATATCAACTCTCACACGCAAATGACCCATGACCTAAATAAAAACAAAACAGATTTAAAAGTTAATTTGGATTTTATTTGCTTATACGAAAAAATATATGGTAACCCTTTTTCCGATAAAAGTTATAAATAAAATAATTAAAATATGCATTATTTTGAAGGCGCTTTGTGTTCTTTCAACGTAAAATGTTAAAATTAGTAGATACAATTTCAACCGCACTTATATTTCGGTTCCCATATGTGCAAAATAGTAAATATAATGCATGGCCATTATAATAAAATAATTGATAGACTTACAAAATAAATACTATCAGCCTATCAGTTTTGTTGGCATAGCAAATCATGTATACACACAAACTTTAAAAGTATTTTGTTTCTTTCTTTATTAAGCTTACAAATATTCTTTTGTCTTTTTATCACCTCTCATTGGAAGAGAAACTAGGTAAAAATTATCTTATTCCTGCTAGATTTACCTTATCTGAAAGCTTCATTTAGCCAAAGAACTATGGTAAATTTACCTAGTTGTCAAGCTTTATTCAAAAAAGATAAGATTCCATAGATAAACTTGCATAAATTTACCTACTTTAGACAGTTCCTAACAAATTTGTTTTTTCTTAGCAATTTAAGGTATGCTATCTTAGAACTTACCAAGTTCAAAATTGCCCTAGGAGTAACTTAGTTTATACCCCGATTTAGGTTAATTTTACACAAGTTTTTCTTTGGGTGTAGGAACCACATTTTTTTTTGATTTTCTCAAAAACGGTAAAACCGACTTGGATCATGTTTTTTATGCAAGAGCTTCACAAAAGTTTAAATATTATTGTGTATTTAAATAAAAAAAATGATTTTTGGACCATTTTTTAGAATTTTGAATTTCACATTATCGGCATAACGGATTTTATTGAATTTTTTTTATAAAGAACCTTCTAAAAAGTTTGAAAAACATTGCATTTCAAAATTAAGAAACAATGTTTTTTTTGAATTTTCGAGTAATTTTAGTCATTTAAAAAATGAATCTTATGCTTATGAACAGTTTTTCTCTAATAACATTAATTTTTGAAGTTATTAGTCTATTATACATAACAGCAAGTTCGTGCGACCCAGAGGTGAATTTTGCTGATAATGAACTACTACTTCCGGGAATGCACATCAGTTTATTTTAGAACCCGATTTTGGACGTACTGTCAGGTATAGAGATTGCTCTTCAATTCTTCCCTATTTTCCTCACACTCGCGCTGTTTTTAATCATTTTTAGAGTAGTCACAATCTTCATTATAAAAAAATTTACCTGGAGTTGCCAGAACCTACAAAGAGTAGCACATGAGCGAAAAACTTTGCAATGTGCCTCCAACTATCACAGACACAAGCAATTTGTGGTCAGATTATCGTGATATTATCAAGGAGGTAGCTGAAATCAGCTTAGTTTGACGACCATTCCAGAAAAAGAATCCCTGTCATGAAGATGAATGCGACGTGGATAACGTTAGAAGTTAAACAAACATTTACATTTGAATAGCTTGTTGCAAAAACCAAAGCAGCGAGAGAAGAGTATCGATGAAGGAAAAATCTGACGGATATCCATCTACTAATGAAGTACTTGGATGAAACCAGCAACAACCCTCTTGTTATTTGCAATATGTTTTCTTCGTTCTTTAAACTTTCGTTGTGTGATGATGATTTTGAACCTTGTGAGAGTAATTTTACTCATTTGAATAGCTTTTCTCAAAGCTCAATACGTGATATTATTATCACAATTGAGGATGTATTAGACCATGTTTCGGGCTTAGACCATGAGACGCCCAGTGGACCAGATGTAATTCCGGCCTATATTTTAAAAAATTGTTGCAAACCTCTGGCAAGACCCCTAACGTTTCTATTTCAAAATTCCCTAAAACAAGCTGTTTTCCCTAAAATTTGGAAAAATTCATTCATTATACCTATTCACAAAAAAGGAAATCGCGGTGATATTTCTATAATTATAGACCAATAGCCAAACTTTCTTGCTTACCGAAACTATTTGTAGCTATCATATTTAAGTGTTTTTATTACAGCTGCAAACCTTTCCTTGCAAGCGAGCAACATGGGCTTATGAAAAAGAAATCTACTGTTACTAATCTTGTTGAATTCACGTCGTTTACAAATAAAACTATCGAGGATGGTCATCAAGTTGACTGTATTTATACAGATTTCAGTAAGGCCTTCGACAAGTTGTCTCATAGTCTAATTTTATTTAAGCTTTCATCTCTTGGATTCCCTTCTGCTTTTGTTCAATGGATCAGGTCTTATTTGAAGGGAAGGACATACCAAGTTTTTTTTAAATGAGCAGTTTCTGATCCAATTAATGCTGACTCTGGTGTTGCACAAGGTAGTCATCTTGGTTGGAGTAAATAATTTTCGTGTAGTCTTGTAACATCTTCATTCTACAACACCTTTGTTCGTCCCCAATTAGAATATGCTATAGTTCTTTATGATCGCCACTTTACTCAACTCAATACACATTGATCGAATCGAATCTGTCCAACGTAAATATGTACGCTTCGCATTAAGTCATCTTAACTGGAGAGACCCAAATCTTCTTCCTCCATACAGCAATCGCCTTCTTCTTTTAAACATGAATTCTCTAGAAAAACCCCGGAAAGTCAGCGATGTTATGTTTTTACACCAGCTCCTGGTTGGTTCCCTAGATTCACCGCTTCTTCTAGAACAAATTCGTTTTAAAGATAGAAGCCACAGTTTTCGGAACTCTGAAATTTTTCATATAGACTTCCACCGTACCAATTATGGTCTCAATGAACCTTTGACACGTATGAAACATGAGGCTAATGTAAACCATGATGTTTTCGATTTGAGTTACTCAAAGCTTACACTTAAGCACAGGTTGTATGGGCGTTCTTATTAAGTATTCGAAACTCACGCATTATAAGTTTTTGTAAAAAAAAAAAGTTGTTTAATTCATTATAATTATATTGTTTTTATAGCAAGTAGTATTTGACTTGTAGTTATTTTATTTGTAGCTACTGATAGTAGAGTAATATTTATTATTTCTTTGTTTGTCATATTTGTTCATTTTTTAGTAGAGTGTTAGGTTATATGTATATTTAATTACTAACAACTAACACCACGCTAAATGATGACTGTGACAAGTTGATGTTTTCCAGTATCTAAAGGTGAAAAAACCCGAAGAGGAAAGAAATATTGTTACAAATGCTTGCATTAAGCAGTACTGATGGCGTAAAAAAATAAAAAGGATGAAGCGAAGAGAAAAATGTCCTGCGTAGAAAGAAGAAGGGTTACGCAGCCTCTCAGCTAAATGCTAAATATGATTGACGATGCTCGGGATCGAAAAACTTCCGTCAATCAATTGCGGATCAGGCCATCGAAACAGAGGACTTACCGAGCGACAGGCAGTAAAAGATGTGTTAAAACAGCATTTGAATCAGCTGCTTAATGGATATGTAGAGCGAAATACGATAACCCACTTCCAGTAAATGAAAAATCAGTTTCAGCAGTCGGTATTAAAAGAGGTAGGCTTGGATTAAAAAAAGCTTAAGTCAATAAAAAATCATAATATCAGATATTAAGGGTATTCATGCAACGAGATAATATTCCGCTTTCAGAAATATATAACTTTCCGCAACATGTTTCCATGAACACCCCCCAAAAAGATACTTCCGTAGATGTGGGAAATATTCAGTCATCTCATAAAAACTGTTTATCAAAAATGTATTTCATTCTATACTCACACAGAGAAAAAAACCATCGTAAATTTAAATTTAAAAATAAAAATACGCTTCATTCAAAGACGTTTGATATATCTACGATTTACTTACGTTTCACAGATGTTAAAAAAAAACATAGCAAACCGTTTCCTTATCCTGAGGACCCACATGCACACAAAAATAAAAAAGCCACGTGAATTCTCCCCCGGCAGTATTCTTGATACTATTCATTTTCATATATAAATTGGATCTACAAATTGTAATGAAATCCTTAAAGCATAGTTTCATGGTGATGTAAAAAGAAGGACAGAAAAGCATCATAAGGCAGTGATTTTGATATTGCTATTGTAAGGAACTTTTAAAGGAACAAATTAAGTAGTTAAACATTCTCCAAAAATAATAAAAAGAATTTACAAATGAGAAGTGTTGGTAAAAAATTCATATTGTTGTTTTCTTCAGTTATCTATACCAGTCCTATTATTTCCAAAGGGAATCTCTATTTTGTTAGGGCACTCTGGCTTAAGACGAACATAAAAATAAAAGCTAAGATTCACCTCGATTACTTTTTTACTTGCGACTTATAGGTACTATAAGGCAAGTTATGCATTCGTAAAAAAAATCGAACTCGAGATTTTGATCAAAGTTGACATTACGATGATAGCGAAGACCAAAAAAGTGGGTCTCGCAATTCTGTCTGTCTGTCTGTCTGTCTGTCGGTTCGACTACAGCCTAAACGGCTCGGCCGATTTTCTTCAAACTTGGTAGATATGGGTTTTAATTTTTTACCCCCGGACGTTTTTTTCTATTTTTTTTTAAGACCAAAAATAACGGTACCTGCCATACGATTTTTTTTCGAAATTTTATAAATATTTTTTTTTCTCAAAAACTGTCCCACAGAATTTTTTAAAAAAAATTCCAAAAATTTCATTTGGTTAAAACTAGCTAATGGTTGAAAAAAATTATACAAAAAATTGTTATTTTCGGTAGCCCCCCTGGGTCAATTTTTTTTTGTTTTTGATTTTCTCGAAAACGGTACAGCCGATTTTAATAATTTTTTTTATGCCAAAGCTCCTCCAAAGTTTAAATATTATTACATATTCAAATTTTCAATTTTTAATTTTTTGGATTTTAAAAAAAAAATTCAAAATTTATTTTTGGAATCTCAATATTTCGAAAACCCCATGCTCGATTTTTTTCAAACTTGGTAAATAAAAGTTTCTTAATATAATCTACAAGATTTGAGAAAAAAAATTTTGTTTTATCTAAAACTAACGGTACCTTCCATACAAATTTTAAAAAATGGTTTTCGAAAATCGCATTTTTCTCGAAAACGGTTCCGAGAATTTTGCTAAATTTTTTTTTCTTTTGATTAATCTTTACGATTTATAATTTAATAAAAAAAATTTGAAATCTAGATATTACTGACTGTACCTACCATAGAACGATTTTTTCGAATTTTGAATTTCTCATTATCGACTTAACGGATTTTAATGAAATTTTTTATAAAAAAGCTCCTAAAAAGTTTAAAAAGCATTGCATTTAAAAACTTAAGAAAAAATATTTTTTCAATTTTTAGAAAAAAAAGTAATTTTTTTTTTTTTTTTGAAAAATTCGATATCTCAAGAACGGCTTAGTATTTTTTTTGGAAATTAGACTTTTATTCGTACAATAATAAAAACTTAAGGTTGGCGTACCAAAATTTTTTCTTAAAAATGTTTTAAAAATTTTTTACAAAAAAGCTTATTTTTTTAAGGAACCACTACAAAGACTTATAATTTTTGTTCCTGCATTCATTCATATTTGCATATCATTCTGTTTTTATCTCTTACTACTTAAAGAATTAAAAAAAATTCATTTTATCCTTATGAACAGTTTTCTCTAATAACATTCGTTTTTAAAATTCCTAGTCTATTACATAGGAGCAAGTTCGTGCGACCCAGTCGTGCATTTTATTTAATTACTCCCAGTATCGAGAGTATCGAGGGTATTGGGAGATATGAGTTATTTGAGCTTGAAGTTTGCAATTATAAAAAGAATACTTCAGTTTCATTTTATATCTTAGGATATAACTTATAGGTATAAAATAAAATGCACGACTGGGTCGCACGAACTTGCTCCTATGTAAAAGACTAAGAATTTCAAAAATGAATGTTATTAGAGAAACTGTTCATTAGCATAAAATTCATTTTTTACATGAATAAAAAAAACTTCTTTAGTAGTTAAAGGTAAGAATAGGATGCCATGTGATTCAAGCAAATATAAATTTATGCAAGAACAAAAATTATAAGTCTTTGTAGTGGTTTCTTAAAAAATAAGGTTTTATATAAGAAAATTTTAAAACATTTTTAAGAAAAAATGTTGGTACGCCAATTTGAAGTTTTTATTATTGTATGAATAAAAATTAAATTTACAAAAAAAGTATTGAGCCGTTTTCGAGATATTGAATTTTCAAAAAACAAAAAATTGATTTTTTTTTTTTCAAAATTCAAAAAAAATATTTTTCTTAAAGTTTTGAAATGCAATGTTTCTTAAACTTTTTAGAAGCTTCTCTCTACGAAATTTCATTAAAATCAGTTATGCCGATAATGAGAAATTAAAAATTTTAAAAAATCGTTCTATGGTAGGTACAGTCAGTAATATCTTGTTTTCAAAATTTTTTTTATTAAATTACAGATATTAAAAAATAATAAAAAGAAAAAAAGTTTAAGCGAAATTCTCGGAACCGTTTTCGAGAAAAATACGATTTTCGAAAACCGTTTTTTAACATTTGTATGGAGGGTACCGTTATTTTTATGTAAAATTAATTTATTTTTTTTATATATTGTAGATTATTTTTTCAAACTTTTATTTATCAAGTTTTGAAAAAATGGAGCATGGAGTTTTCGAAATATTGAGTTTTCAAAAAAAAATTTTGAAAGTTTTTTTAAAAATCGAAACAATTTTTTTTGGAAAATTTGAATACACAATAATATTTAAACTGCTGGAAAGCTTTAGCATAAAAAAAATGATCAAAATCGGTCGTACCGTTTTTGAGAAAATCAAAAACAAAAAAAATGGTCCCAAGGGGGGTACCAAAACTACTCATTTTTTTTGGAAATTTTTTTTTCAACCATGACCTAGGTTTAAGTAAATTAAATTTTTTTTAATTTTTTTTTTTAAAAATCGTTGGGACAGTTTTTGAAAAAAAAAATATTTATAAAATTTCGAAAAAAAAATCGTATGGCAGGTACCGTTATTTTTGGTCTTAAAAAAAAACAGAAAAAAACGTCCGGGGGTAAAAAATCAAAACCCATATCTACCAAGTTTGAAGAAAATCGGCCGAGCCGTTTAGCTGTAATTGAACAGACAGACAGACAGACAGACAGACAGACAGACAGACAGACAGACAGATAGACAGACAGACAGACAGACAGAATTGCGAGACCCACTTTTTTGGTCTTCGCTATCATCGTAATATCAACTTTGATCAAAATCTCGAGTTCGATTTTTTTTACGAATACATAACTTGCCTTATAGTACCTATAAGTCGCAAGTAAAAAACGATTTTGGTATCAAATGAAAGGTTTGTGTTTTAAATTAAGTTTCCTGACTTAAATCAAAAACACCTTTCAGTTGATACAGTAATTTGCTCTCTCCTTAGTTTTATCAAATTTATTTTGTTTTTAAATCAATTATTTTTTTTATAAGATTCAAGTTACCTTTTTGAGTCAAATCAAAATTCTACGAACCCACCCCAACGAACTAGTGTGTTGAATGCATCTCTATTTCTGGTGTCTGGCAATCGATTGCCAGTTTGTTAATTGGATTTCAACATTCGCGTGCCCTGGAAAAACACAGTTTGTTATAATTAATTCGTTTGATATACTAAATGAATCTGTAAACTTAAGTCATGCTTTTTAAGTAATTCATAATCCTAATGTTGAACGTTTCATTCAATTACCTTCAAATAAGTTTTTGAAGTCTTCTATATATGGATTTTATTTGATTTTGAAACAATAACTTCAATTATAACTTTCAAGGGAATAAAGTTTCAGGTTGATGGTTATTTACATACGAGTATTAGCTAAGAGTGATGAACAAATAAAATTAAAGTCCTGATTTCGTTCGGGCTACGATGAGTTTATTTAAATAGCTACACAAACTTACACGAAAAAAGATTTATTCTAAAAGTGTTAATAGTCTTGTTTTTTTTTTTGCGAATAGGAGTGTCATAATGTAGGAAGGTTCTTGCAGGGATAGGTGCAAGATGTTCCCTTTAAGTTAAAATTTTTTTTAGACATATATATGTTACGTAAATGTATAGTTCTGTTTTACATAAAGCATGCACAATAGTCAAGTGCACCAAATTACGGATGTTGTAGAAAAGCCATTTGAAAAAAAAGAAGTATGTTTAGCTCTATTCTTAGATATTGCTCTAGCCTTTCGCAAAATTTAGGACATAGGATCTACCCAGGCGGTAATACGAAATACACAATGACTCGATCAAACTGATAGTTTTTCCAATTTGTTATGTTTCAGCAGGTGTCAAAGTTATTAACCATATCAAGCTATATAATATTCAGTTAGGTTTGCCATTTTCATCCGGTTGACCACAAACACCGACGTGAGCTCGCTCATCGGGTGCTGAAAGTGTTGACTGAAGGTCCGAATTTTGGCCAAAAAAATCATCTTCTCGGACGGGGCAAACTTTTGGCTATGCCAACGAGCAGAATTGCTCTTAATTCACAAGTATTCGACCAACCATCAATGCATCCACGAATATTGACTGTTTGCTGCGGTCTGTGGCAGGTTTACAGGTGCATGCATCATGATATCGAATACAAAAAACTGGCAGGTTTTTTTCCGTCATTGGTGAGGGGTCAAAAATAGCTATTTTTCCTACTTCTGGGTAAGAGGTTTACGACTTGCGCTTCTATCCGGACAACCATAGGCAACAACGTAAACCATATAACTGAACGTTTTGGCCGTAGAACCGGATTTTGGCCAAAAAGTAATCTTCTCGGACATAGAGTACTTATTTCAATTTTCGGTCTAATAATCTACAGGTTGCGCGTTTGGTTTATACTCGTATATTCTAGCCAACATATTGAACTAGTGAATATGAATGATTCAGTGCTTGTAAGGCGATTGGCCGGTTAAAGTCGAGTTCAAAATGAGACAAATCAGTCAGTCGATTACACGTCGTGCTTGACATGGCTTAGAAATATCTCTATCCAAATTTAGGCAAATTTTGCGTATAGATTCAAGCCTACACCGTTACAAGATCAAATTTACTAAAGAACTTAAATATCTTGACTATTTGATTCGCCGATTAGACTTTCAAGAAAACTCTAAATTTCAATGTTATGTGCTTATTTAAAGACCTTTACTAATAGGTCAAATGATTTGGATAATATTCCAAGCATTGATAACGATGGTACTCTGTATGCAAGTGGGATATTCAAACTTGAAATGGAAGCTTAAAATAAATTATAATAAATGTGAAACCATATTTTTTTGCACTCCAGAAAAATGCAATAATTTGGATTTGAAGCTAAACCAGAAATAAAATAAAATGCATGACTGGGTCGCACGAACTTGCTCTTATGTAAAAGACTAAGAATTTCAAAAATAAATGTTATTAGAGAAAAAATGCTCATAAGCATTAAATTCATTTTTTTAAAGACAACTCCTTTAATAGTTAGAGCTAAAAACAGGATGCCATGTGATTCAAGCAAATATTAATGTATGCAAAAACTAAAATTATAAGTGGTTTCTTAAACAAATAAGCTTTTATATAATTTTCAAAACATTTTTAAGAAAAAATTCATCAAAAATCTCATTCATTATCGAATTTTCCAAAAAAAAAAAAAAGATTTTTTTTTAATTTTTGAAATGCAAAGTTTTTTAAACGTGTTAGAAGTTTCTCTATAATTTCAATAAAATCCGTTGTGCCAATAATGAGAAATTCAAAATTTGGAAAATGGTTTTATGGTAGGTACAGTCAGTATATCTTAATTTAATTTTTTTTATTAAATTATAGATCTTAAAAATTAATGGAAAGAAAACAAATTTAAGCAAAATTCTCAGAACCGTTTTCGGGAAAAATACGATTTTTGAAACCAATTTGTTAACATTTGCATGGTGGGTACCGTTATTTTTAGGTTAAATAAATTTTTTTTCTCACATGTTATACATAATTATGTTGAAAAACTTTTATTTATCAAGTTTCAAGAAAATCGAACATGTGTTTTTCAAAATATGTATTGAGTTTGAAAAAAATTGATTTTTTTAAATTTGAATGCACATTAATATTCAAACTTTTGGGGAGGTTAAGCATAAAAGAAAAGAAGAATCTTCATAGACACTATAAGCCCGGTACTTATAGTAGTGTGAGATTTTTACTCACTACAAAACACCTCCCTTTTGTTCTTGCGACTACAACTAAGTTACCTTATAAAGTAGTTTTAATTTCACTATATTATAATCACGTTTGGCAGGAAGCTCCCCACTGAGAGGACCTGCGGATACCGCATTTGAAAGCGGTTATACTCCTTAAGTCGCTATGTCGAACGGTCTCGTTCTTCGAAGTCGGCACACAAGGTTTGTCTCATCAATTGTTTGTCGAATAATTCTATTGCTATAGTTATTTAAGTGAGTTCGTAGCTTCCCAGCGAAAACTGCTTTTTTATCTTCAACAGTTTGTAATCGTAAGTCTTTGTGTAAATCATTGTTTCTAATGTACCAGGAGCATTAACGATTTCTCTGAGAACTTTGCTCTGAAAAGATTGTAATATTTGTCTATTGCTTGGTTTAGTACAACCCCAAAGTTGTATACCGTACGTCCATACTGGTTTTATCACTTGCTTATAGATAAGCAATTTATTGTAGATGCTGAGTTTGGAATATCTTCCAGTAAACCAATTCATATCACGTAATTTATTTTCAAGTTGATCTCATTTCTTTTTAACGTGAGTTTTCTATTTAAGCTTTGCGTTTAGTGTCATTCCTTTAGGTACTTTGCTTCATTAGCATATGGTATTTGCATCGAACTAATGTAGGTGGACAGATTGGTAATTTTTCTGTAAGTAAAATTAATATGTGTTGATTTGGACTCATTAAGAACAATTCGCCATTTCTTAGTCCATACCGAAATTTTATCTAGAGCTCGTTGGAGCTTCTTGGTTGCAGATTCAACTGAATCGGATATTGCAAGTATAGCCGTATTGTCTGCAAAAGTACCTATTATGGTATCTTCTTCTTGAGGAATATCGCTAGTGTATAGTACGAACAGAATCATACCGAGAACACTTCCCTGAGGAACACCAGGGGCCTATTGCACCATCTTACAAAATTGTGATTACAAGCATTTCTCTAACAAATTTGTAAAAATCGAGTTTTTTTTTTTATGTAATTTTTTTAATCACAAATTTGTACTTGTTATTTGTAGTTGGTGCAATAGGCCCCAGCATTGATTTCCTTAAAATCCGAATATTCCCTCCCTTGCTTAACTCGAAATAGCCTATTTTCAAGGTACGACTCAAGGATGTAATATATTTTATCGGGAAAGACCTGTCACAGTTTAAATTTAAGGCCATTGTGCCAAACCTTGAGAGACGTCTAGAAATGCGCTTGAACATACATTTTTCCCCTCTAGTGATTTCTCAATTTCATTGGTTATCCTGTACACCTGATCAATTGTTGAGTCACTTTTCCGAAAACCAAATTGATGGTCAGGAATAAGCCGCTTTTATTCGATAATAGGAAGCAGTCGCTTTAATAAGATTTTTTCAAATACCTTCGAGATCAGTGGCAAGAGGGAAATCGGTCTATAAGATTCCTTTTCGTTCGGAGACTTTCCCGGTTTTGGAGCCATTGAAATTTCTGCGACTTTCCATTGGCGTGGAACGTATGAAAGCCTTAATGCCGCATTCATAAGGTGCTGAAGTTTAATTGCTGCTTTTTTGGGTAGCTCTTTAAGCACGCGAACATTTATTAGGTCGTATCCAGGAGCTTTATTATTTTTAAGATTTTTAATAGCTTGATAAAGTTCTGATAACGCGATATTCCGAATAAGAAGGTTTTCAGATGGCCATTGGATATCACTATGTTCATTTATCAACGCCTGACCGTCAAAAAGTTTAAAAGTTTCCTCTAGATGTTCAGCAAATAAATTGGCTTTTTCTCTATCGGACTTAGCCCATCCACCATTATTTTGTCTGATTGGTGCTAAATGGATTTGCGGCTTTTTAACATCTTTTAGCTTTTCACAATGAACAGTTCGTATTTTTATCTGAAGTCAGACCTTCAAGAAAGGTAGAAATCTTCCGATTTTTTGAGTCGCGGATAGCATATTTAAGTTCATTCGAGAGGCGGTTTAAGATTGTTTTGTCCTGAGGTGCTCGGGATTGATGCCATCTTTTCCGAACAGTTCTTTTTTCGAGAAGCAGATCTTTTATTTCCGGTGGAATTGTATCTGTGCTTCTAATTGAATTTCTAAAGTTGTGTGGAGTGTTTTTTCATGCAGCGTCTTGTATGACTTTAATAAATATGTCGACTTCATCTTCTAGCTCTAAAATGCATTTTCGAAGATATATTAAGCGCAATGTTTTCTTCGCAATGTTCTCGGAATTTATATCAGTTAGTTCTGTTGTTACATAAAAATGGACTAGATTTCCACTAAATGTCAACATGACTGGTGAATGTTCGGTAGAAAGGTCAAAGTTTTCCTCGATTTTCGTGTACATTTTATGTAGTCCTTTTGCGATAAAGAAGTCTTCAAAGTATGGCATTTTCGCTCTATCAGTTGGCCAATATGTTGGTTTACCTGTCGAGAAAAAATTAACACAAGATGCCATACAAGCTTTTAAAAGCTGCCTACCTTAAGTTGAGATGCACCTTGATTCCCAGAAAGGGTGTTTCGAATTGAAGTTGCCACCAATGATACATTTCGGCCCGAGAACTTCAAATAGATCTATAAAGTGGTTTTTCGCAATTTTACTTCTAGGAGGACAGTAGATTGACGCCACACTATAGTATGAATTTCTAAATTTAACAGTTACTGAACTTATTTGACTTTGCTGCAGCTCGGAATACGGTGATAAGTAGCACTAAGTTCCCCAGGCGAAGGATACACACAGCAACCTGGCGATCTCCAGATGGTCGAACCGCCAACCAAATCGACCACGTGCTAATTGGCGCAAGGCACGCGTCGAACATCTTAGACGTGCGAACTTTCCGAGGTGCAAACGTGGACTCTGACCACTTTCTTGTTGTGACAAAGTTCAGAGCCCGACTGTCCAACGAAAATAAAATGAGGATCGCCCAAAGGAAGAAATTCAATATTGCATGCCTTAGCACATCTGAGAAAGCCAGAGACTACAGTGAGCAATTGACCGGGAAACTCTTTGCCGTACCCCCAGTCACAAGCGTCAACAACCAGTGGAGCCAGTACCGCGACATCATTAAGGAGGTAGCCGAGTCCACCATAGGATATCAACCACCTAGGAAAAAGAACCCGTGGTATGATAATGAATGCGCGGTATTGAAGCAGGAGACGGAAAATGCACGAATGCAAATGCTGAAACGGAAAACAAGAGCAGCAAGAGAGGAGTACCGTGAAAAGAGAAGGAAAGAGAAAAAAACCCTGCGCAGAAAGAAAAGAGCAGCCGCAGCTTCTCAGCTCAGGTATCTCGAGGAGTCTAGCACCACCACAAACACCCGCCGGTTCTATAAAACAGCCAGACAACTGGCATCAGGTTATAGGACCGGCACGCAAGCTCTTCGAAACAGCGAAGGGAACCTAGTCACCGAAGCACAGGGAATTGTAGACGTGTTTAAACATCATTTCCAGCAGCTGCTTAATGGGCATTATTTAGACGAAAACACAGGGGAGCAAAGAAGCATAAGACCACTCAATGAAGATCCAGTCCCACTACCCAGTACTGAAGAGGTTAAGAAAGCCATACGCAAGCTTAAGAATAACAAATCCGCAGGCTCGGATGGCCTACCTGCGGAACTCTTTAAGTATAGAGGAGATGTCCTGATAGGGTGCATGCATCAGCTCATCAACCAAGTGTGGGAGGAGGAAAGCATGCCCGACGACTGGTCAAATAGCTCCATACGCCCAATCTACAAAAAAGGCGATCCTATGTCCTGCAAAAACTACAGGGGAATATCCCTGCTTAATGTTGCCTACAAGATCCTATCCACCGTACTATGTGAGCGTCTAAAACCTTTCTGCAACACTATAATCGGCACGTACCAGTGTGGCTTCAGGCCAGGCAGATCAACGATAGACCAAATCTTCACATTGAGGCAAATCCTGGAAAAGACCAACGAATTTCAAGTCGAGACCCACCATCTTTTCATCGACTTTAAAGCCGCATATGATAGCATAAGTCGCCAAGAGCTTCTATTGGCAATGTCGGAACTCGGGATCCCGAAAAAACTGATCCAGCTATGCCGCATGACGTTACAAAATACGCGGTGCAACGTGCAAATGGGCAACAGCTCATCCGAGCTATTCCAAACGTGCACAGGGTTCAGACAAGGAGATGCGCTATCATGTGATTTCTTCAACCTAGTCCTGGAGCAGATAGTGCACAAGAGTGGTGTTAACCTGGAAGGCACTATTTTCAACAGGTCTTCCCAACTGCTTGGATATGCGGACGACATCGATATCATCGGCCGCTCCAAGCGAGCTGTGCTAGAAGCGTTCACAGCTATTGATGAACAGGCGAAACGCGTTGGTCTTGAAGTTAATGAGGACAAAACAAAGTATATGCTATCAACAAACAAAGCCGCATCTGTCCATCGCCTAGGACAAAACGTCACTGTTGGTAGCAGTAATTTCGAGGTAGTCAAGGAGTTCACCTACCTCGGAACGAACATCAATCCCACGAATGACACCTTAGTGGAAATTCAACGAAGAAGTACCCTAGCAAACCGCTGCTTCTTCGGTTTGGCCAAACAAATGGGTTCAAAACTCCTTTTTTGAAAGACAAAGTGCACGCTATACAAAACGCTAATTTTATCAGTTCTACTCTACGGCGCCGCCGAGTGCTGGACGATAAGTAAAAAAGGGGAACTGATACTGGGCACTTTCGAGAGAAAAATTCTTCGGCGGATATTTGGTCCTATATGCGAAGAGGGCGAATGGAGGAGAAGATTCTATCGTGAATTATACGAGCTGTAGCAAGATGTGGATGTAGTCCAAAAAGCCAAAACAGGTCGACTACACTGGCTCGGTCACATCGAGCGAATGGACAGCCAAGAAAATCTTTGAATCCCAGCCCCCAGGTTCGAGACGACGAGGAAGACCGAACCTCCGCTACAGGGACCAAGCGGTTATAGACGCAAGAGCGCTTGGTCCCGACGACTGGAGGGAGCTCGCGAGGGATCGCAACCGATGGAAGACCGCAATTACTCAGGCAGATACCCTCCATGGATCGGGAGCCGGTTAAGTAAGTAAGTAAGAACTTATTTGCGTTATATCGATCTCAATTATAGTTCTAATTGAATGTTCGATAGTATCCTTAATAAATAGAGAGGATCCACCTCTTGCTCTGTCAGATGGATGGAATGCATGATAAGCACAGAATGCTTTAATTTATACATCGCAGTTTTTTTTTAAATGAGTTTCGGTAGTCAAGCATTTATGTCAATTTTTTCATTTTGTAGAAGTATTTCTAGTTCATCTATTTTTGATAATAATTCATTCGCATTCCATGTAAAAAATTTAAACAGCTCATCCATTTTCATAATTTATTCTGGGATATATGAGTCTTAGGCTCAAGCATGCTTAATTTTTCAAATATACGTTTATTTGTCCTGCTTTGGTCTTCAAGTCTGGCAAGAATCAAAGAAAACACTTGGGGAAACTGGGTATGGTATATTTGTACTTTGTTCCTGTTTTTGTGACTCCACTTTGGCATACGTTTTTGTATCACTTGGTTTGGATTTTGAGGTTTAGTTTTCTTGGGTTTCATTTTCCTTTTGATAGACTTACTAAACCCTGATACCACGTGGGCATACACGTATTCGTAGTACTTGGCTTAGATTTTTCGTTTATATCTTTAGTTTCCTTGGGTTTCGTGTTTTCGTTAATATACGAGTACTTACTAGCCCTTACTAGCATAAAGAAAATGATCAAAATCGGTTTTACTGTTTTTTGAAAAAATAAAAAAAACAAAAAAAAAAAATGGTTCCAAGGGGGGTACCAAAAAAAATTCGTATGGCAGCTACCGTTATTTTTGGTCGAGCCCTTTAAGCTGTAGTCGAACAGACAGACAGAATTGCGAAGCTTTGATCAAAATCTCGAGTTCGACTTTTTTACGAATGCATAACTTGTCTTATAGTATTTATAAGTCGCAAATAAAAATAATGAGTGCAAATGGTTCGAATCAAAGAGTGTTATGAGGTATTAAGGTTTACATGGACAAATTCTTGTAATAAAGTGAGCACTAAGTTATTGTTAATGTTTTTGAAACTCCTTTTCTGCTGCAGCTATATACATATTTGTGATCGGATATGAAGACTTGACTCGTCCATTTTTGAGTCATGTTATAGTCAAATATGGAGATCCAAACTCAATTGGTAAAACAAAACTCCTCACGCGTATGACCAAGCGCACGCTCTATACAAAACCATTTAACTGTCAAATCTGACTTATGGCGGCTCCACTAAGCAGAGAGGGAGATCTGAAACTGGTGAATATTGGAGAAGGAACAAAAAAGAAAATACAACCGGGAACTTTTTGAGCTGTACCAAGATGGGGCAGTAGTTCCTAAGCCCGAAATATTACACTTACTCGGACTAATCGAGAATATTTATATTTCTACTTGAAAGACCTTTTCGAAGTTTTATCGCAGCGAAACTCACTCGCAAAAATGTTCTTTGGGTATAAAAGTTAAGTATTTTCATATACGTACATTTTATAAGAATGATCGCTGGTGCTTCTCTTAATCTAAGTATATGTTATCCTTATCATAATTCATTTAAGAACAATTTTTCATAATTAGACCGGGTGGGCTCGAACCACCAACCTTTCGGTGAACAGCCGAACTCGCTATTCAATTGCGCCACGGAGGCAGACGTCAACTGAAAAATATTTTCAAAATATTCTTAAACAAACAAACCCTTTTTAAGGAAATAAAACTATGTATCCTGTGTCACTTAAAGTTATTTAGATACATGCCAACAAAAAGCTTAAACAACTATGAAGTTTTAAATGAGTTTTAAAAAAAAATACAAGAAATATCCTGAAAATTCGTTTTCCGTTTTCCTGCAAAATCATATTTCCGGTCGAAATGTTTTACACTATGTTAGGAATGATTTTGTTCGAGATGGTCCCATTGTATGGCGGATATGTACGTCAATTCCACTCATAGTTTATTCACGTTCAAGGAATGCTGCTCAAAATACCTTTGACATTCCTTGAATAAATAAAATACTCAACACTTCTTAGGCAAAAGTTTTTTTTTATCAGGAAGTCGGGCAGCACAAATGTTAAAAATAAAAAAAAACCTACCTTTTGACGATTTTATTCTAAAGAATTTTTTATTGAAAAGAAAAAGATAACTAAACTACATTTCATCATTTCTATCTTTAAATTGTTTAAGTTTGTGTCTGTGAGTTCACTTCCTAGCTAAGTATTTTCCCTGAACTTTACTCAAGGTCACGAAATTCTATTTACAATGAAATTTTCGTCTATATAAAAAGCCATCCTTTTCATGAAGTTGAGGTCTTCCATCATTCAGTTTGAGTACCTGTGGTAATGAAATTTACAAGAGTATTCGAGAGTAGGGTGCACTCTCATTAGCGCACCGCGTAAAATTTGTGTGGCTTTGCAATGAAATTCTAATTCAACATTGATAACATTTTAATGAGTGGAAAAGGGGTGGTTGGGGCTTAGAGCTAGAAGAGGTCAAACGTTTCCAACAAATAATCTAATGTTTTTTTTTTCTTTAATTTGAATGAATTAAATAACAGTGGACTCACTTCAGATGTAAAAATCAGGAAAGCTCAAAATGTTCTCGCTAAAAAATAAAATGCACGACTGGGTCGCACGAACTTGCTCTTATGTAATAGACTACGAATTTTAAAAGCGAATGTTATCAGAGAAACTGTTCATAAGCATAAAATTATTTTTTAAACTTTTTTAGTACAGAGAGATAAGAACAGAATGAATTCTGGTACGCTTGATTTTTTTTTCAAAAATTCAGAAGACATTTTTGTTAAAGTTTTGAAATTCAATGTTTTTCAAACTTTTTAGAAGCTGCTCTGTACAAAATTTCATTAAAATCCGTTATATCCATAATGAGAAATTCAAAATTTGAACAAATGATTCTATTATAGGTTGTATCTTAATTTTAAAATTTGTTTTATTGAATCATAGATCGTAAAAATTAATCGTGAGCGAAAATCAAATTTTTATTAAAACTATTTCGAGAAAAATACGATTTTCGAAAACAATTTTTTGAAATTTGTATGGTGGGTAGTGGGTACCGATTCGGAAAGATAAATAGGTATTTAGGTATCTGCCAAAACCCATGTCTATTTAGTGTTTGTTTTTTATTTTTATTTTTTGATTCGAGATTGATCTCTAACTCAAAACAAAATAAAGTCCTGTCTTGGAAATTAAAGCAAAAACATCACAAAAACGCTTGTCGATGTGACAAAAATGTCTGTTTTATTTTATTATATTAACAAAACTTGGTTTGTTAAACTGACAATTTTATTTGTAGTGCATATTTTGTTAAACTGACAAAAAATCATGCAGTATTACAAAAAAATTGTGAAATCAACAAAATCATTCTTTCGTATTGACAAAAATTTAATCAAAACGATAAAATTGTTTTGTTGAAAGTCAACAAAACGTTTTTATCGATATTACCTAGGAATTTATTTTTAGTGTATATAAAGTGACTTAAGCTTAAAAATTTTAATTTGATTGAATTCAATTCAATTGAAAGCTCAAGTGACCTCAACTCCAAAGTGCGTTTCGCCCAGGTACGACAGTGGATGCAGTCTTACCCTTCTAAGACGCAATTATTGGTCGATGTTTACCGACTCTTATAAATTTCACAGCATTGATACACTCTGAATTTTATTTTTCGAGGGGAATTTTTTCAACTTTGGAGTTGAGGTCATTTGAGCCTTTAATTGCATTTAACAATTTTATTTAAAAAGTTATGGTTGACTTTATTATCTTCGGGGTGTTCATTCCCGGTTTTCAGTGGTGATTTTGTTGTAAGTTGATTTAAACAAAAGTGTACCACCAAAAACTGTCCAGTGACTTTCTTAAACCTGAATATTAAATGTAATATATCACGTCAAGAATCGATTAAAATATCATGTAAAGTTAATTGGTAAAATTGGAATTATTAGCTTTTGATTTGTCAACACAGTTGATCATATTAAAAATTTAATTATATTAAGATTTGAATACTTTTTTGAGTTGAAATAAAAAGACAGCTGTTAAATGAAGACATGTTTTCAGAATATATTAATTTCCATTTTATGCAATTCCAATTTACGAAATTCTGTTTGAATGAACAAACACAGCGCTATATTAACCCAAGATCACAGGTTAAGTTTATGGGACGATCAATTGTAAAAATAAATATATGAAATTTATTGTGAATTGGTAAATGTAGTAAAATTGACATTTAAGGGATACCATTTTAAAATAACACAAGCTTAGTTAACCAAAGAAAAAACTTAAGAAATTCATACTAAAATCTGGAGATTTGTGTCAAACATCATATAACGATGAATGGGAAAGCAATACAATTTGGTAGGGCTATATCGATTTTCTTAAAACTTAATCCCAGGAAATTTCTGGTCATTTTCCAAACATAATTTTTTCATTCTTTTAAGAGTTTTGCACAATTTCATACAAAAAAAATTAAAAATACTTTAATTTAAGTCTTTTTGATAATATTGGAACAATTTTCTGAAAATTTTTTATTAATGGTACCTTTCATCAAATAATTTTTGGTCAATGTTCTCAGAAACGATACAATCGATTTTAAACAATTTTTTCATGTATACTTTTCTTAAAATTTCTGTACAAAAATACTCTAAAAAATATTTTCTTAGTAAGTTTTTAAATTACTTATATTATGTTTTTTAAACTGACTTTCATATTTTTTAACACTTCCTAAAAGTTTAAAAAAAAGAAATTGTTCCAAAATCTAAAACGTTACCTTATCGTTAACCGAAAATTTTATCTGTCACGAAAACGCATCGAAGAATTTCCCCAAGGTGCGTGTTTTAATAATTACGAGCAACAATTGAAAACAAAATATTTTTTCTTATTCGAAAATTTGATGTTTTAAAAATCGGTTGATGCTTTTTTTAAGATTCAAGATTTAAGGTATTTTTATTCATTCATTTCATTTTCAACAGTTGTTTCCCGGTAGAAATTTTGACAGAAAGCCAGTATAATACCTCCGCTTGAAAAAACGTTGGGAAATATTGAAAACTTATTTTCAAAGTGAGTGCTGTGTGGACTAAACAGTGAGTTTTTTGAAGAGAAGTTTTGGCCGAAATGAAGCACCCCCGCGCCTGATGTACACAAGTTTGTGCAAAAAGTTCGTGAGACTAGTATGCTAGTGGACAACACTCATTGTCCCGTTGTCGTACGGTGTGCGGAAAGATTTTGGATTATTCGCTTACAAGGTCCAATTGAATGCGCACGACCAGCCCCTTGAACGGAGGCATTGGCGCATAATTTTAAACAGTTCTCGTTTAAGTAATAAAACCGGCTCTACTTAACGCAGTCGCTTAGCTTGGAGACTTGGTCTAACTTTTGCATAATTTTAAACACGTTAGACAACTCTTCTAACTGATGTGGGTTTTACAACAGAACCTAAGCGAATTTGCGTTGAACAACCCTTAATTTGACAGATACATAACTCACACAACTACAAAAACACAAAAAAATGTAAAAAGAACAGACAACTTTAAACCAAATAATTTTTCGCCGAAAAAACTACATTTTATATATTACCTCTGTTATATTCACATGTATGTAAAATAAATAAATTGTTAATATCATAACATGGTATCAGATAAGCATACATAAATAACAAGAATAAAAAAAAAAAAAAAAACAAAATAAAATGGCCGAAATTAAAAATCTTAAGGAAGAGATCGAAAGATTAAAACAAGCAATTCAACAACGAGGAGTTCAACAACAACAATCGTATATTCCACAAATTCCATTACCAGAACCAATCGAAATAAAGTCTGGTGATATTGCAGAAAACATAAAAAAATTTCGACTTAAATGGGATTTATATCTGCAAGCAACAGGACTAAGTTCACAAGACGAGAATGTTAAAAAAGCTATTCTCCTTACAGCTGTTGGCAATGCAGTTTATGAACGATACACAAATATGCCAATAATAGAACAAAACGTACAAACAGCAGCTACACTTCTCAATGAAATTGAAAAACATTTATCTCCAACCATAAATAAAAGATAATATACGTACAATATTTAATATGGCAAAACAAGAAGATGATGAATCGTATGACGAATATTTCAATCGTTTAAGAAGCATGATCAAAAATGCTCAATACGGAGAACTTAAAGATGACTTACTACTAGACAAAATAATTTGCTCAATCAAAGACAGCAATATGAGAGAAAGGTTATGGCTCGAAAAAGACATAACTTTAGAAAAAGCCAAAGAAATATGTAGATCCAAAGAAGAATCTCAAAAACAACTAAATGGCTTAGACAACAAAACTCAAACAAAAATACATGAAATAGAAAAAACAACCAACATAAATTTCAAACAAAATTACAACAAACGCAACAAAGAAAAGGTATGTAAATTTTGCGGACTAGAATACCACACAACATTGGATCAATGTCCAGCAAGAAACATAAACTGCAACAAATGTAACAAAAAAGGACATTATGCTAGAGTTTGTATGTCAAATACCAACAACAGGGAAGGAAGAGATAGCAATAACTATGATAATAGAAATTACAACAGAAATAACAACAATTACATCAATAGAAATAACAACAGCGACTGAACAATAAGAGAAATAACTGAAACGACAACAGAATATGTTTGTAGCACAGTTGAACAAGAAAATTCAAATCATTTATTCAGAGAGATAACAATATTCAACAAACAGAACATACCAAAGAAAATAAAAGCTCAATTGGACACTGGTGCAACTTGTAACGCATATCCCAACAATGGGAACTATATATTTAAAAGTAAAAGGACATCAAAATCAACAAAAACTTCTATTTTATGTTATAAAAAGAAATCACTGTCCATTGCTGTCAGCAGAAACATGCATATCATTGAAACTTATCGAACTAAAGGGTTTTCCAATAAGAGGTGTTATTTTGATATTCAAAGAGAAATGGCATTTTTGGAGATAAATGATCGGATGTTTATTTCATTATAAAGAGGAAGGTATGCCGTTAATAATGGAACACAACATCAGCCAAATGGCCGCCAAGACCACGCTTACAGGACCATATCCTTTTCATGAAATTTTCCATAACCAAATCGCAAAGTGGCTGCCCTATGTCCTCGATAGCCCTCACGAATTTCATCTTTGAGGTCTTGAATCGACGCTGGGCTGTTGGCGTAGACCTTATCTTTCACGTGGCCCCAAAGGAAGAAGTCGCAAGGTGTTAAATCACAAGATCTCGGTGGCCAATTGTGATCACCTCTTCGAGAGATAACACGGTCCGGAAACTTTTCCCGTAAAAGATCGATGGTTTCATTGCTTGTGTGGCACGTAGCGCCGTCTTGTTGAAAGTTAACGTTGTCCAGATCAATACCATCCAATTCAGGCCATAAAAAATCATTAATCATCTCTCGATAGCGCAGTCCATTGACCGTAACTGTTGCTCCAGCCTCATTTTCGAAAAAGTAAGGTCCAATGACCCCGCGGGACCATAAACCGCACCAAACAGTCACGCGTTGAGGATGGAGAGGCTTTTCAACAATAACTCTTGGGTTTTCCGAGCCCCAGATGCGACAGTTTTGCTTGTTGACGTAGCCTCCGAGGTGGAAATGGGCCTCATCAGTCAAGATGATTTTTCGATGAAATTCCGGTTCATTTTCATGCATTTCAAGGACCCAATTTTAATAATTTCAATGCGTTGTTGAAGCGTGTATCGTTCCATTTTTATTAATAGCGTAGTTTCTACTTGTCAAATGTCAAAAAATGACAGCTTCAAAAGTGACAGCTACCGAAATAGCGGGCTATTCAAAATAACACCTCTTATTGGAAAACCCTTTATGCAAAAATATAACTCAAAATTCAGAAAAACAAGAAGCATACAATATTATCAATCATTTTAACGACATTTACGAAGGCCGAGGCAAACTATCCGGCAAGATAACATTAGAAATTGATGAAAACATAACGCCGAAAAATGAACCACCACGAAGAATACCAATACAATAGCATTACGTGAACTACTAAAAACTACAATAGCAGAGATGGAACGTGAAGGTATAATTACTCGTAAGTATGAACCTGAATATACTAAATGGACAAGTAACTTAGTTATAGTTAAGAAAAACAACAACAAACTACGAATATGCATCGATCCAAGAGAACTAAATAAAGCACTGAGAGATGTGAAGTTCCAATTACCGACAGTAGAAGAAGTTTTTGCTGAATTAGCTGATGCAAAAATATTTAGCACATTAGATGCAAAAAATGGCTTCTGGCAACTACAACTTGATGAAAAAAGCAGTAAACTAACAACATTTTGGACTCCAAATGGAAAATATAGATTTACAAGACTACCATTCGGAATTAAACCAGCTATGGAAATTTTTCAAATGCGCCAAAACCAGGTAATAGCAGGACTTAAATGTGTAACATGTATAGCAGATGACATTTTGATTTATGGCAAAGGAAAAAATACTGAAGAAGCTATTAAAGATCACAACAACAATCTAAAAAAATTATTATTAAGGCTACGACAGGAGAACCTAACAATTAATAAAGAAAAAATAAAGATTTGTCAAAACAGTAGAAGTTTTTTGGACATATTATAACAAGCAAAGGAATTAAACCAGACCCAGAGAAGATAAACGCGATAACCAATATGCAAAGACCTAAAAACAAAGAAGAAACATTGAGATTTTTGGGAATGGTTTCATATTTTGGCAAATTAATTCTAAACAATAGATTGTTATATTCACATGTGCATATGTAAAATAAATAAATTGTTAATATCATAACAACCTCCTTACAGATTTTGATTGTTTATAAGTTATTTACATTATTTTAGATGGAAATAAAGTATTAATCGCAAATTCACAGCATAAAAACTCAATTTGTTTTTGCAAGGTGCAGATTCATTTAGCTATACATAAGATATGTATGTACTTACATACATTTGTATTTACAGATTTGTTCATCGTAGAGCACTTTCGTACGATTATTTCGAATTTATAATATTCAGTTATTCAGTCTATTTACAAAAAAACATCTTTAAAAAATTGAATAAAACATCAGTAAACAGTTTTACTTCGATTTGCTTTGGTATGAAATGACCATTGTCAATAAGGATAAAGCATACTTTTAAAAGATAAACTAGCTATTTGCTACTGTTAAAGTAAGACGAGCTCTTTAACGTTAAAGTGTAGTTTATGTCCTTTTAAATTAACAAAAAGTCGGTTCTCGTTTTATACTCAATATTTAGAGTCGACTCCCATTCTAAAATTGATTTAGAGTAGGTTTTAAATGTTTAAAATTTTGCGCCATTGTGTTTCATAAATAATGACTCTTACTAATAAAGCCATAATACATGAAAATAAAAATAATTTTGTTCATTTTATTGAATTTTTAAAAAGAAACTTGTATCTGTCGCACCCTTTATATGATATGGTCCAGCTAATCAGAAAGTTTTGTTTTATATACAAATTATTCTTTTTAGTTTAGTTTATTGAATTCACATTTAGAATATACTTCTCATAAATTAGGGTAAGACTAAATAATAATGATGTGAAGAAAAGCCACTTTGATAATATGTACATATGTACAAATGTAGTTTAGAACATTTAATTTTAAAAAATCTTACTATTCATTTGTAGAAATCAGCCCTATCACGAATTCCATCGCAATCGGAAACTTTTACGAATTCTGAAAAAAGCTATCACCAAATCCGTTCGTAATGACAATTTGTATGGGATATTCCACTACGATGGATTTTGTGATAGATTTTTTTGGGATTCGTAACAAGGTTCCGATGACGATGGAATTCGTGATAGGGCTGAATATAAAACAGAAAAGAAGGAGAAAGAAAATAAAAAAAAAAGGTAACAATTACATCTCCATTTAAAATGAAAGATAAATTATTATTTTTGTTTTTAAGGGGACTCCTCTAGTTGGTTTCTACCCCGAAGGTATAGGATGATAATAAAAGTACTGCAAAAGGTTAAAAACGATAAAACATAGGTTGGTGTGGTCAACAGTGTCAAATGCTTAAGACAACTCAAGCAAGCAGTACAAGGAATGTTACATGATCATCATCTAAGGCAATTATCTTCAACGATGTTGATAATAGCAAAAGTGCAACTATGCTTCTGACGGAGGCCAAACTGCTTAGATGAGGTAATGTTTTGAGCTTTGAAGTGTGTGTTGAGTTCAATCCTTTCCAATACATTTGACAAAAAAGATAGTATAGATATTGGTCTAAGCTCATTTCTCCCATTTTCGGCTTGGGCAATATTTTAGCATGTTTCCATTGAGTCGGGAATAAACCTGCCATAATTATAAATAAAAAAAAACATTCATATAAGAAAAATATTTCTTCATTTGATTACATTTTTACTATTTCAACAAAAATAGACTAGTAAAAACTATATTGATGTACATGATGTACATATTTCGAGCAAACTCATACCTATAAAGTTAATAGATCTCTAAAACAAATTTGTACTGAAACAATCTTCTCTTTTGCTTAGCTATAATTCGGTATAATAATATACTCCGTAATGATGCTGACGTTTAATTAAAATTATCGAATCAATTTTCATTTATTTAATCAATTTAAACCTTTTTATATTTTACCTCAAATGTTATTATAAATTTACATTTCAATTATTCAATTCTTTCGCACGGCCAGTTTGAACCATAACCGCTGGTGTCTATTTAACTACCAAAAAAATACATATATTTTGCTCTATACAGAACCGAGAAATAGCACAGTGTTTAATTAATATAAATATTTTTGTTTAATTAGTTATAAATATTATTTGCTATTGTGTTTTTCTATAGGCATAGCTCAAGGTTACTAAACAAATTTTAATTTGATCAAACAAAAATCGAGAGACCCAGAAAATACGTAACTGTAGAAATATTTCATCTTTTCCATTTAATCAAATTTTTTGCAACTACTTTTAACTTGCTTGAGTTACAAATTTCTTTATTTAATTCTGGGATCCCATTTGTATGTTTTTAACAATACAATTAAATAATGTGATGTCACATCTACCAATTTAAATTTACAAAAAATCAGAAGGACATAAATCCACAATTGAATGCAGTTTCCCTTTCCCTTTAAATTTTGTTCTTCATGTGTTTTTATGGGAATACAAAAAAAAAAATTACAAAATAAAAGCAGCTTTCGTTGAAAACTTAAATATCGTTTATATATTTTTGAGTAAAAAAACCTGCATATACTCTTTAGTCAAGAACTAGGTCATATCTAATGGACGTACATTTGACGGCCACTCTGCTTTATTTTTTCGAAACAAAAAAGTGAACATCTAACCCCATCATATCAATTGGGTGACACAATTCCATCGACACAAATTTCATAAGTGGCATTCAACAGGATGCCTTCCACTCCATATAGAAGTACAAATTGTTTTCCGACAAAAGCACTCAGCATAATCCTCGTATAAAAAAGAGATACTCGTAGTATATTTTTTTGTAATATACATATAGTCTAAAATAAATGGATAGGTTTTTTTTAGTTATTTAAAGCGATTCTTATTAGCAGATACAGTAGTGGACAATATTTTAGCACACTAGTAGCAGTAATAGCATATTTTCAATTTTCTTTCACAGTTTATTGTAATTTTTTATGCATTCAATGACAACCAACTTGGCGACAAAAAAACTTTGTTTTTAATTTTTAGGCCCTCATTATGAATAACGAATCGAACTAAAATCTTTGCGAATTCAATAAATTCTTATATTATGAATAGCGATTCGCTTTATTTAAGTTCGCTAAAAATGTCAAAACCTTAGCGAATTTGTTTAGCGAGGAATTACAAATAGCGAATGTTCGCTAATCATACCGCTTGAAATGTGAAATCTAGTCGAATCAAATTATTTAGTGATAACGCAAGCGAATGAAAAGTTGAAGTACCTTTCTATCAATTTTTATTTTGGAAGTAATGAGTTAAATATGAAAATGATAGTTACAAATAATTGTTTTTTGTTTTGACCCAATATTTAAGATTAAATTTAAAAAAAATTAATAATCAGTTCGATCATCGAAGCTAGACACAATAAAATAAACTGCTAAAGAAGCTATTTCATTCTTTCTTTAATCGTTCTGTCTTAGGCTTGAGTTGCAAGATTCGTTAGGTAATGGCTCAATTGCTACATATATATGTATGTACATAATATCGTTCATTTGCTACAAGAATTTCATAACTCAAATATTCAAAATTTTGAGTTAGCTGCAAGAATGTTAAAAAAATTGCTTGTCCTTTACCTTTTTAGAGCATCATACTTTGATATTATCTATTTAATTGCACACAACAGTTTTTTGTTTTTCTGCACCGAAGTGAATTTGTATTTTGTTTTCATTCCTAAATAAATTCTTGTTTTGTTTTGCTTATATTTTTGATTTATTTTTGAAGCTAGACACAATTAAAATATATTATAAAGAAGCTAATAATTCATTTTATAATGGCTCTGCTTCAAGACTTGTATTGCGGGATTCATTAGGTAATGGTTCATCTCCAACTATATCCAACTAAGTTGTACATGAGATCGCACGGTTAGATGTTGATTTGAATGAATCGTTCATTTCTTCGAGTACATAATGTACATACATAAATGCATCCATGTTGAGTATATCTAAAATGAACAACAAATTTTTAAAAAAATATATGAATCTTTTGAATACAATAACACTTGATATGCATACATACAACTTACAAATGATCTGGAATCTCCAAAGGTTTAGAACTTCCATATTTTTCTTCTCAAACTTACATATTGTTCAGAAAGATATCAATTTTGTTTATTTATTTTTACACAATCACAACCAAGAAAGAAAATCAAATCTATTTCAATAAAATATTTATTTGACATTTGAGTTACAATTTCAGTGTGATGATTTATTGGCAGCATTTATTTTTAAGCGAACGTTAAAGTTCGCTATTAATAATACTGTGATAATCGAAGTTCGCTTAATTATTCGCAATTTATCGAACGTTCGATTCGCTATTCGTAATGAGGGCCTTAATGTTATTAAGCATATAAATAAATCAACAATAAAATTAAATAGTCATGGCAAAAGGACAATGGTGCTCGGACGACAAAAGAAGCCTCATCTTGCAGATGAAAGGTCATGGAAGGACAATATCAGAAATTTCTGGACTTTTAGAGCGCTCCAGAAAGATGGTGTATAATGCACTTCGTCACTTTGAGAACTTCGGAGTGACTCAAAACAGAAAACAAGATCCCCGCAAACGAAAGACATCTCGGAAAAAAGACAAGATAATTCACCGGCTTTCAACTAAGGAACCATTTAAGACCTCTAATGCCTGCCATTCGTAGCAAATTAATGGCGAATTATGAAAACGATGTATCTTCAAGAACTGTAAGACGCCGCGCCGATTAAATGAAAACAAAATTTACGTGGATGCGTTGCGCAGCGAAAACCGCTCGTTTCCAAAAAAAATTTTGAAGGCCAGGTTAGGGTTTGCTAAATTGCACCTGAACAAAAGCCACTTAGTTTTTGGAAAAATATGTTTTGGAGCGATGAATCCAAGTTCTGTCTATTCGGATCAGACGGGAAGAAGTATGTATGGCGTCCACAAAACATGCACGATAAAAACGGTCAAACACGGCGGTGAGAATGTAATGGTCTGGGCTGCTTTTTCCTGGCACGGCGTTGGTCCTATTGTTAAAATTGATACTAAAATGGACCAGCATATGTATAAAAGTATTCTTGTGGATCATATGATACCATTTTTGGAAGATGCACGATAATGTCCAAACTCGTTAAGTGCTACTTAGAGGCCAATAAAATAAATGTTTTAAAGTGGCCTGCACAATCTCCCGACCAATCGAAAATTTATGAAACGATGTGGAAAACTACATTGAGAGAAAAAAACCGAAATTTATTTGAATTGTGGCAAGAAATTCAGTATGCGTGGTACGCAATTCCAAAACAATTGTGTGAGGCTTTAGTGGAAAGCTTGCCAAGGAGAATCGCAGCTGTTTTGAAAAATAAAGGATTCCTTACAAAATATTAAACACAACTATGTATATTAATGATAACGGTAAGTAGCATAAATCAAGAGTTTTATCTAAAGACTCTGCAATGTGCTTACTTTATGGTCCAGGCAAAATCTTGATATTTAGTTTTTTTTTTATTTTATTTTCTCTTACAGATATTATTTGATCTTGCCAAAACATACTACTATGTATATTAATTGTAAATTAAATTAATATACAAAATTTAACAAGAAAAGAACTGGAAAATTGTAAAGCTTTATTTTGTTTCAATAAGTGTGCTAAATTCTTGTCCACCACTGTATATTAACATCGATATTTACAAAATCGAGTATAGTTGCCATCGGTATATACACGTACACTTGTACATAGCTAAATTGCATTTAAGCCAGAATCGATGTAAACCATTTTTGCTATAAATATTCGAACAATGAGGAATAAAGTAATTTAATTTTAATTTAATTTTAATATTAATTTAATTAATGTAGGCTTATTAAATTCATTGTACATAAATGTTATCAATTTTCTTACAGCATTATTTAACATTTGATGTGAAGAATTAACGACAAGAATTCATCTATTTGAAATCGCTCCATCATTTCGCAGTTTTCTATTTAGAAAGACTATGTAATCCAAGAAGCTTACTTTATGTTGAAACACCTAATATTTTTTAAGTAAAACTTTTTTTACGGCTTTGGGGGTTAAAAATGTTCTATGCAGTTGTTAGTGACATATCAAAACGGCAAGTTATCAGTCAAAGACAGCGACATGTTTATAGAATTATTGTTCGAACTGTATTCAAAGTTATTCAAAACACTTTAAAACATCTTTTTTCGCCAAAACAGAATGTTCTTTTAATAAAAAAAGCCACAACAACTGACCAATAAGACAATTAAGAACTTAATTTGATTTGATTTTTTAATGAACTATGTAGCTGATCAATTTCACAATCAAAAAGCACTTCCCTTTGTTAAAAAAGACATATATTTTTTTATGATTTTATACAGGGTGTCCGGTAAATTGTGTGTCCTACTTTGGGATGTGATTCTTGGTCATATTCTAAGAAAAAAATTGTTCTACAGTAAAGTCTGATTTTCAACTTCGACATCACTTTTTGACGATTTAAAAAAAGGCTAACTTTCGTGTAGTCCGTATGTAAGAATCGGTAGAATAGCAGAGTCGAAGATATATTTCATTGTGTCTGCACTTTGGTCCAATTGTAAAATATGTTTAAGGCTCCAGAATTGTTTCCAGCTATTTGTGATGCGTCTGTTAATTTCTTTATTTTCTTGGTCCTTAAATGATTTTAGTTGTCCCAAATATATGTAATCTTCTACGTACTCAATTTTTTCTTCGTCCAACGTTATATCGTCTTTTGTGTGATTTGTCATAACTTTAGTTTTCGATTTGTTTATTTGAAGTCCATAATTTTTACACAATGTAGTTAGTTCCGTCAGCATTTCTTGAATGTGTGTTGCTTTTGTAGAAATAAGAACTATATCGTCTGCAAATCTTAAGTTGTTAAGAACTTGTCCGCATATCCTTAGTCCATATTTTGTCTTCCATTCAGTTTTTTGAAAAATGTCTTCCAGAACTGAACTAAATAAAGGTGGTGAAAGCGGATCTCCTTGTCTAACTCCTCTTGTTATATTAAATTTGCGTCCTTTATTCTCTGTTTTTATTCGTGCTGTGTTATTTTTGTATATGTTTTTAATTGTTTCTACTACATTTGGGTTTATGTTTTGATTTTTCAGGGAGGACCATATCATTTCATGTTCAACTGAGTCAAAAGCTTTACTAAAGTCAATAAATAGAAAATAAACCGGTATTCTAAATTCATTGCATTTTTCTATTAGCTGATTCATTGTCTGTAAGTGGTCTGTTGTTGAGAATCCTTCTCTAAATCCAGCTTGTTCTCTTGGTTGCTTGTTATTAAAATCTTCTTTGATGGTCCTGTAAAGTGTTTTGGAAAAGAGCTTGTAAATTGTCGAGATGTTACTTATGGGTCTATAGTTATTGATATCGTCCTTCTTTCCTTTTTTGTGTATTAATGTTATTGTTGTTTCTTTCCATTGTTCCGGTATTTGTCTTGTTTGAATTATTTCGTTAAATATGTTCGTTAAAATGTTGGAAAGTGAGTTTTTTCCATATATTAACATTTCTGATGATATTCCGTCATTTCCGGTGCATTTGTCTTTCTTCAGGTCGTCTATGGTCTGTTCGATAATTTCTTTGCTGAACACAGGTGTGTGTGTCGGTGAATCTATGTTGTCCATTGTATCTTCTTCTGCGATAATTTTGGTCGAGGTGAACAGTTTTTCAAAAAATTTAGTTGCGTTTTCATTGATGTCTTTTCGGTTTGTTATATCGGCTGTGTTTTGGTCCTTCATACTTGTTATCCATTCTTGTTTATTATTCAAATATGTTTTTGCTTTTTTTATTGATTTTGTTTGTCTAATTGTATCCTTTATAATGTTTTCATTAAATTCACGTATATCTTTCGTTATTTTATATCTTATAGTTCTTCTGAGTTCGCTTAGCTCTAATTTTTCTTGGTTAAGTAGTTGTGGTTTTGTTCTTAAGGTTTCTCTTCTAAGAATAAGAGCTTTGGTTTCGTCTGATATTTTGTCTTTGGAAGTCTTTGTGTTCATTATTGATATTTTTGCTGTAGTCTTTATAATATTTTCTAGATTGTCATATTTATTTTGAAGGTCATTATTCGTGTTTGACTGTTCTAAAAGCTGATTGATTTTTGTCTTTATATTTTCGTTATAGGTAATTATTTTTTGATCGGGAACTATTGTAGGGATAAAGTAGATTTGTCGATTTCTTCTTAATGTTGTGTGGTCAACTTTTATCTTCATTCTTACTAGTCTGTGATCGCTGTCAAAATCTATCTTATTAAGGACAGATATGTCTTGGATGGTTTCAATTTTGTTCGTGAGGATGAGGTCTATTTCGTTTTTAGTCTTTCCATTCGGTGAGATCCACGTCCATTTCCTGCTATCTTTCTTTTTGAAGAATGAGTTCCCGAATTTCAAATTCATTTCTCCTAGCCACTTGATGAGTCTCTCCCCTCTTTCATTTCTTAATCCATATCCATGAGGTCCTATAGCTGAGTTTTCTTCTTCAGTCAATCTTTTTCCCAGTTTTGCATTAAAATCACCTATTACGTACATTAACTCTGTTTTGTTGTTATTGAATGTTTCTTCTAGAATGTCGTAAAATTTTATTATTTCTTCGTCATCAGCTTTTTCTGTCGGTGCATATACTTGTATTATAGTCATTTTTGTGTTTTGGATGTTAAGCTGTATACTGCATATTCTCTCATTATGAAATCGGATGTTAATTATTTTGTCTTTTAGTTCTTTTTTAATCAGAAATCCTACTCCATAGAGTCCTTTAGTTTCTCCTATGTAACAGAAGATATCGTTGTCGTTATTAATTATTCTTTGTCCAAATAGTCTTATTTCGGCTAGTCCTATTATATCCCAATTTATGTTTTTCAATGCTAGTCTTAATTCTTCCTGTTTTTCGTCTGAAGAAAGTGTCCTGACATTAAAAGTACAAATTCTTAGTATATTTTGTTGATTTTTGATTGTTATGTTCTTTGTTTGCTTATTTTTGCTTGACTGCAAAAACACTTGACCAGCTAAGGATATGTCAGACCAAAATGGAAAGGAAAATACTGAACATACGACCAAGTCAAAGG
Organism: Chrysotoxum bicinctum; assembly: GCA_911387755.1. NCBI lineage: Eukaryota > Metazoa > Arthropoda > Insecta > Diptera > Syrphidae > Chrysotoxum > Chrysotoxum bicinctum. Next base: position 57,005,605 of record OU426988.1, on the reverse strand, counting down.
GTACGAAATGAAGATATTCGTAATAGAACCAGAATTATTGACGTCATAAATAGAACAAAAAGACTGAAATGGAGCTGGGCAGGTCATGTATCTAGACTTCAGGACCAAAGATGGACAAAAATGACAACGAAATGGAGACCAGAGAATAAGAGACCAGCAGGACGACCCAATAAAAGATGGAGTGACGACCTATCCCAAATAAGTACAAATTGGTACAACGAAGCCAAAAATAGAGACATATGGGCAGCCTTGGGGGAGGCTTATGCCAATACATATTAATACATATTACAAATTTTGAATTTAAGAAAAAAAAAATTATATTTGTCATTTTCTAGTAATAAGTGTTAAATTCTCACGATCTTAATATCTAAAATTTCTTTTTAAAAATTATAACAAAAATAAATTGTAAATATCTAATATTGTAATCCAAATACCTGAGGCAATAAAAGGCTTATAATAATAATAATAACTTTCGTGTACCCTGACCCATGCTAAGGTCAATTTCTCTGTCAGTACTAGTAGTAGGAACCTAATGTTGGACTTTTTTTAAAAGAAATACTAACCTTTAAAACTGCGTTTAAATTGAGCTGATGTATTTTTAAGGGTTGTCAGATATTCAATTTTAAATCGTGTTCAATTTTTCTTGCCGAGCATAATTTTGACATGAAGTTTTCTTATTCTTACCTGATGAACAAAATAATAACAAAAAAAAAAAAAACTCATTGATAAGTGCTCCCAAAAACCCATACATTTTATGACACTTGGGAAATTCTAAAACATCTAAATTAAAAAAAAAATTATTTTTTGCCCTGAGGCGTGAAGGGTAAATCAATATTTTGTGTAGTTTTAAGTAATGTTTTATTTTATGTACACACAAATACAGTCATAATAAGTGCTCAAAGTGCCTTCCTGCGTTTTGAATGCATGCTAGAGCCTATTTTTGGATTTGATTTTCAATGTTTATTCTCGGTAACTCTTGCCTTACTTTTAGTGATCCTTCAGAAATTCGTTGTTCAAATTCAGTTAAAGTTGTTTTTTCAGATGAGTAAACAATTTCTTTCATTCATCCGCATTCAAAAGAATCCAGTACAGTGAGATCGGTAGATCTTGCAGGCCAGTGAATTGGTCCATTTCTGCCTATCCATATCCATCGATCACCATATTCTTCATCCAGCCAATCCTTAACTTCCGGACCATAGTGAGTCGGAGCACCACCTTGTTCAAATATGATGAAGATAGTTGAACCAGTGGAACATCCTCGAATAGGTCTGGTAGATTATTTTGTAAAAACTCCAGATCATCATCATCATCATCGGCTCGACAACCGGGTTCCGGTCCTGGCCTCTTTCAACAAGTCTCTCCACCTATCCCGGTCTCTAGCCGACGCCATCCAGTTGCGCACCCCAAGGCTTCGGGCGTCCTGGTCTACGCCATCTCTCCAGCGCAAGCATGGTCTACCACGCTGCCGTCTACCATAGAATGTACCACAAAGAACTTTCCGAGCAGGTTCCTCTTCGCTCATGCGAGCTAGGTGCCCTGCCCACCGGAGTCTACCGAGCTTAATTTTTGTCACGATATCTGCTTCTAGGTAGATTGCGTACAATTCATGATTGTACCGTCTCCGGAATCGTCCTTCCTCACATATGGGGCCAACAATTCTCCTTAAGACTTTTCTCTCGAACGCAGCTAAGAGGTCGGAGTGCCTTTTGCTAAGCACCCAAGTCTCGGATCCATATGTGAGTACTGGCAGGACCATGGTCCTGTACAGAAGCAGTTTTGAAGTTATGGTGAGATTTCTGGATTTGAAAAGCTTTGACAGACTATAGTAGGCTCTGTTGGATTTGAGAAGCCGCCCGCGTATTTCTTCTTCTATATTGTTATCGGCTGCTACTATTGACCCAAGGTATTTAAAGGATTGCACCACTTCAAATTCGTGCTCCGCTACCTTGATTGTTTGACCAACTGTTCCTCTCGCATTCGACGCCACCATGTACTTTGTTTTACCTTCACTAATGTGCAGCCCCAGATTTTGTGCCGCCTGCTCTATCTGGATGAAGGAATCGTGTACAGCTTGTTCGGATCTTCCGATGATGTCAATGTCGTCTGCGTATGCTAGTAACTGGCTGGACCTGTTGACGATGGTCCCTCTTGTTGCCGTGCCAGAGTCACGGATTGCTTTCTCCAACGCCAGGTTGAAGAGGAGGCAGGCCAAACCGTCCCCTTCTCGGAGTCCATTAAAGATTTTGATTGGTCTGGATAGCAATCCGGCTATTTTTACTTGGCTTGTTACGTTGGTCATGGTCAACCTACATAGTCGTGTCAATTTATTTGGGATGCCGAATTCTCTCATGGCTTTGTAAAGTTCTACCCTGGCTATGCTATCATAGGCGGCCTTAAAGTCTATAAACAGATGGTATGTTGGGATGTTAAATTCTAGACATTTTTCCATCGCCTGCCTAAGGGTAAAGATCTGATCAGTTGTTGATTTGCCTGGAATGAAACCACACTGATATTGTCCGATGACGGTTTTAGCGTATGGGGTTATCCGGTCTTGTAGGATAGAGGAGAGTATCTTATAGGCGGTACTCAACAACGTGATACCTCTATAATTGCTGCACGTTGTGACATCTCCCTTCTTATGTATGGGGCATATTATGCCTTTTCGCCAGTCTTCTGGCATTTCTTCTTGCTCCCATACGTGCACTATAATATCATGAATTGCTTGACGTAAGGCTGGCCCGCCGTGATGAAATAATTCGGCTGGTATGCCATCGGCTCCCGGGGATTTGTTCTGTTTAAGCCGGCCTATAGCCTTCTCAACCTCTTCTATGCTTGGTGGCGGCAACATAGGGTATTCTTCTTGAAGTAGTGGAGCCTCCACTTCTGCAGTGAGCTGACCATTTAGCAATTCATTGAAGTACACTTCCCATCGCTCCAGTATGCTTTCAGGATCGGTGATCAGATTTCCCTCTCCGTCCTTGCAGTATGTGCAGCGTGGTGTGTACTGCGTCATGTTTCGGACGGATTGGTAGAACTTCCGCGCCTGGTGCGGACCTCGCTCTCGGCTGTTTTCTATTTCACAGATTAGGTTCTTCTCCCAGGCTGATTTCTTTTGTCTGTGAAGCCGTTTTTCTGTTCTTCTGAGCTCTTTATATTCCTCTTCGCGTGCCCGCGTTCTATGAGAATGAATGAGGCTGATGTTCGTAAATTTGCCTCGCACGCGAAGGGTGCATAGCCTTTCGCTTATAGCATTAAAGCCGATGATAGTAGACTTCATTTTTTCGCTGACTAGGAAGCCTACCCCGAGCACATGGTGTTTTGTATGACAGCTGTAGTATATGTCATATTCTTTCTTCTGTAAAACACCATTCCCTGTCCATCTGATTTCTTGAAGAGCTGTTATGTCAGCTTTATACTTTGACAGGGCATCGGCTAGCTGCTGAGCAGCTCGAGCTCTATAGAGCGATCGTACGTTCCATAAGAAAATTCGTAAATCGTTTTTCCTTTTTCTTTGCGTGGATTGTCGTCGTGAGATCAGTCCGTTTCCGAGGCTTGTTGTCGGTCTCGTAATTCTTTTAGTTTTACGGGACAGGGAATTAACCTGTCGCCAACCTGAGGAACCAGCCTGATCATATTAGCCAAACCTTTTTTAAAAGGCTTGTTTCTAGCGGCCGCCGCGGAGAGGCTATGATCACACTTCCACCAGTCCCGAATAGTTACGGCACGTGCATGTTTTCGTATGCTACATGTTGTTCCCCCTATTCGTCTGATGGCTGACCGCCCAGATAGTTAGTAGAATTAAGTCGGGTTGGTAATTTGAAAGGCCCGATTAATTTATTTGCAATTACGCCTATCCATATATGGACACTGAATCTGTGCTGAAACTATCTTTGCCGTCTTGAAAGTGGATTGCTAGAAGCGCATGTATGGGGATTATGGAAATTCGTAATACCATCTCTTGTGAATTGAGATTTGTCTGTCCAAAGAATTCTGTTTATAAACTGGTTGTCATCCAAGATCCCTAGCAACTAGTTACAAAATTTGAGTCTCTTTTCAAAATCATCGGAAAGCAGTTCTTGCACAGGTGTGTGCTGATATGAATACATATTTTCTCCATGCATTATACTGGAAATTCTGTGGTTGGAAACATTAAACTATAGAGCCAAGCGTCCTATGCTGATGGAAGGATCGATTTTAACGGCTGCCAGTATTCTTTCATCGACCGAAACTCTTTTTATGCTTGCAGCTCCCGGATTAGATCTTGCAGTCGAAACTGATCTAGTTTCTCGAAGCTTTCAAAAGGTATTTCCAAAAACATTTCGAGAAGAAAATCGTCTCTTAGGATAACGTTCCTGATATATTCGTTGTGCTCTCCTTGAATTTCCATTGCACAATCCCAACTAACATTTCAGCTTCGATTCGGTCTAACTTATTATATTTTCGAAGTTCTTCAATACATTTGTAAAGGTTGTTTAAGAACAAAAAGGAGAATATTACACAAGCTCACAAAACCTTTTATTCACTTCTATAAGTGATTTCTAAAAATCCTCTTAGAAGTACCATGCACAGATCTTTTAAAAGTGCCAGATTCGTGTATGAATTATTAGAAGTTTAACAGAGTTTTATTCGAAATTGAACTGAAGTTCAAGTTTTGACAGATGGCTGCAATAAGGCTTCGCAAAAATTACAAATGCACGGCTTTTTATATCTATTACAAGCTTACACTAGAACTTTTACCGAGCCTGAAAAATACGAAAGTAAAGTAAATTTATATTTCCTTGAAGACGTTTTTCCGACATTTAATCAATTTTAAGCCCGAAACTATCTATCACATTGGAATTGTTATTAATTAATGTATTTGAAATAATTTTAAATCATGAATGACTTTATACCTTATTTAGGGATCGAACTCGGCATCTCTTGTCTAATAGTCTATCTCTCAACGCACTGGGCCATATGAAATATTATTTGGAAGATGCAAAAACTTAATCAGCCTATTTCTTTCTCAAACTTCAAAATAAACACAAGACTTCGATATACAATTTTGGCAAGGCCACGTTCACACAAGAAAAACAAAACCTAAACAAAATGTCTTAAATAATTTCCTTTGTTGGGCTTACCTACAAAATGTTTATTTAATTTTCAGTATTGAGCCCTAATCTTAATACCTAATAGGAGCGCACAAAATATCCTTAAATTGCTGACTGTAGTGATTTGTTTTATGTTTTACTTAACTTTTTCTTTGTTTTGATTTGTGTCCTTAAAAACGATTCATTCATTCATATAAAATGTTTGTATTCCGTTTCGTTTGACATTTGTTATATGTATGTTAAGTATACATATGCCTTTCTTCAATATCGTGAATTGTTTTCATATAATATTTTTGTTTTATTATTTGCAATAAAACCATCAAACATTTTGGTCAGTTTACCCATATATAGTTTTATGCATTTCCACTTTGAGGGATAAATGTATAGAGACAGTGGCGGCTGGTGGGTTGTTGAACAGGTGGTGCGCTTTACTTGCTCACTAAGTAGGTATTAAGATTAGAAATCGCAAAAAAATAACAATTTACATATGTATGTGTTGATTTTTTATTATTTCGTATAATTGCTCGAAGAATTTTGACCATGTATAAAACTGACACACTTATTACATTTACCAAGGAATCATGTTTTTTATTTTTTCACTTAAATGCGTCAAATCGTGGATTCAGGTGTCTGTCTAAATCGATTCTCCGCCAAAAATATTGCATGTAAAATTTAAAAAGGGCCTTGGCGATCCGGCTTATTTTATACTAACTTTATTTTAAAAAGATTTATTACTGTCTTTAATATACCTAATCACTGTTCATTTTATCCCACACCACACAATGTACACAGTACAGAATCGAACCAAAACCAAAATAAAAAACAATTACTAACCTAACTCCTACAAACCAACACTATTTAACCAGTCACGGATAGAGCGAAACAACATTACATATTCGCAGGCGCAGCGCATTCTAGTCAAACATCGGTTGCTCTCGTTCGGTTCTCGTGCGCCGCACGAGAGCAGGCTCATTTCTCGATACATTTCAATGAAATATCTTTTGTCTCACGCGTCAGGGATATTAGCTTGTAACTCATAGAAGTTTTATTAGCAGTCCTTCGGCGAGCGCACGAGAATTTTTTACTTACAGGGAAAGTAAGTCTTAATAGTAAAGCAAAGCGCTTACATTGTTTCGTCATAATTGGAAATTTTACTTGTTTATGTTCTTGTATGTTTAAAAAATAAATATTAATATGGTAATCTAAAAATGAAGATGCAGTAATATTTTGTAATTTTTAAATCTTTTGAATTGGTGGTTCAGCGCATGAGCGCCCTTAAGGTACAGCAGCCACTGTATAGAGATATCATGCTGGATTTACATATGTTTCTTCCAAAGAAATTCACATTTATATCTAATATATGGGCACAGAAGATCAAAATGATGAATATCATATAAATGCAGCTACATTATATATGTTTGAAAATAAAAAAGTTCTCGCATATTCGGGCTATAACTTCGCACCTGTTTCGAAAAGCTCGGTTATAATTGCAATTAAACTTTTAAGAGCCGAATGGTTAATCTGAAATTCAGCTGCCCGCTTTCGAAGGTATTTTTTCTTAAACTTTGGTTATTTGTCACTTCAACCTCATCTTCGCCAGACTCTTAGGCTAGGCGCGCACATTCAATTTTTAGTTTCGCAACTGCTTGGTTCGAGCAACTAAAAAGTTTGTGTTTTGACACAAACTAAGGCTGAAAACACACCGGATAAAGCAAAACATGTTTTTTTGTTTCGTGAAACAAGAGAACATTGTTTCTTATGAGACTAAACACATCAAAGAAAACGAAACAAAACAAAACACATGTTTTTGTTTTGTAGTGTTACGATGGTGGTTGTCGAAAATACATGCTATTGTATACGAGCAACACACACCGAATGCAACAAAACTGTTTCGAACAAGGGTCGTTGACGATAATTGTACTTTCTTATGGCGCAACGCACACCAAATGAAACAAAACATAAAAACAAAAGCAAAACAGAAAAACATGTTTCGTTGCCGATAGTTGACCTATTGTTTTTTGCAAAACAAAATTTTGACTCCGTTGTTTTTATTTTCTTCTTTCGTTGCACTTTACAGATTTATTTGCTTCTACGTTCACTCTATGCGCAAATTTTAAATAAATATGAAATATGTAGATGGAGAGAAGTTCATTTTTTACTTGCGACTTATAGGTACTATAAGGCAAGTTATGCATTCGGAAAAAAAATCGAACTCGAGATTTTGATCAAAGTTGACATTACGATGATAGCGAAGACTAAAAAAGTGGGTCTCGCAATTCTGTCTGTCTGTCTGTCTGTCTGTCTGTCTGTCCGTTCGATTGCAGCTAAACGGCTCGGCCGATTTTCTTCAAACTTGGTAGATATGGGTTTTAATTTTTTCCCCCCGGATGTTTTTTGATTTGATTTTTTAGGACCAAAAAGAACGGTACCTGCCATACGAATTTTTTTCGAAATTTTATAAACATTTTTTTTTCTTAAAAACTGTTCGACAGATTTTAAAAATAAAAATGCAAAAAAATTTCATTTAATTAAAACTAGGTATTTGTTGGAAAAAATTTTCAGAAAAATGGTTATGGAGGGTACCCCCCATGGAACCATTTTTTTTGTTTTTGATTTTCTCAAAAACGGTACAGCCGATTTTGATCATTATTTTTTTGCTAAGGCTCCCCAAAAACCTGAATAGAATTGTGTACTCAAATTTTCAAAACAATTTTTTTTGGATTTTTAAAAAAAAGTTCAAAATTTTTTTTTCAAAACTCAATATTTCGAAAACCCCTTGCTAGATTTTTTTTAAACTTGATAAATAAAAGTTTCTCAATATAATCTACAAGATGTGAGAAAAAAAATTTTATTTTACCTAAAAATAAAGGTACCTACCATACAAATGCTAAAAAATTAAGAAAAATGCTTTTCAAAAATCGTATTTTTCTCGAAAACGGTTCCGAGAATTTTGATAAATTTTTTTTCTTTCAATTAATTTTTACGATCTTTAATTTAATAAAAAAAAATTTGAAATTAAGATATTACAGCTTGTACCTACCATAGAACCATTTTTTCGAATTTTGAATTTCTCATTATCCACATAACGGATCTTAATGAAAATTTTCATAGAGAAGCTTCTAAAAAGTCTAAGACACATTGCATTTCAAAACTTTAAAATAAATATTTTTTGAATTTTTGAAAAAAAAAAAATCTATTTTTTCTTTTTTTTTGAAAATTCGATATCTCAGAAACGGCTCAATATTTTTTTTTTGTAAATTTTATTTTTATTCGAACAATAATAAAAACTTTAAATTGGCGTACCAAAATTATTTCTTAAAAAGCTTTTAAAAGGTTTGTACATAAAAGCTTTTTTTAAGAAACGACTATATAATTTTTGTTCTTGCATAAATTCATATTTGGATAGCATTATGTTTTCGTCTCTTACTACTAAAAGAATTTAAAAAATAATTTGATCCTTATGAACAGTTTTCTCTAATAACATTCGATTTTAAAATTCCTAGTCTGTTACATAAGAGCAAGTTCGTGCGACCCAGTCGTGCATTTTATTTATTAAGCCAAGAAGACCTATAAACTATAATTATAAAGATTAGGAACATGCCAATAGTAAGTTTCTATTGATAAGCTGTGGATTGCTACTTCCTACTATGACATTTGAAGATTGGCAAGATTAAAAGAATTTCTCTTTTCTTATAAATAAACACATAATGTCTGTTTTGTAAACACAAAATTGTTATTTGTGTTTACTTGCCGTAGAGGTATAATCTTTCAGCCGGAGTTAAGCTTTTACGATAGTTCGTATTTTGTTTCATTTCAACGCACACCAAACGAAACAAAAAAACAAAACGTTTTGTTTTGTTTTATTCTGTTTCGCTTGGTGTGTGTTCAAATAAAAAATGTTTTTTTGACTATCGAATAAAAAACGTTTTTCTTTATCCGGTGTGTTTTCAGGATAAACGATTGCGTAAAATGAGTTCGTTTTTTTGTGTAACATATAATTACATATATGCACCTGCGCAACTAAAAATTGAATGTGCGCATCTAGCCTTAAGGTTCGCAAGGCAAACAATGAACTAATTGTCTATGCTATATATCATAGGGATGTCGATTTATATACTCTTATACTTGCCTGAGTAATATCTAAAAAGTAAATCGATTACAATAAATGTGTACAAATAATTAGTTAACATACATCAATTTAATATTCCTAACTTAAAGATTAAATTTATCAGTTTCTGTTAAGTTTCATTTGCAGAGTTCTTAGAAGTTTGAACATTGACATTTTCTTTAAAGACTTTTTGTTAAAGTCTGCTAGGCTTAAGAGAAGTTTTCTATATAGCTCTTAGGAAATTGTTATAGAAACCTTTTGAAAACTCACTGATGCAAACTTCTATATCATACCACATTGCAATCTTTATACAAGTTCCAGCTTCTCTATTTTCATTTATAAAACCATATCCGAAAAACTGTTTCTAGTCTCGAAAAATCTTCTGTGTCTTACTTTCAAAAGGTTTAAAAGAAAATGATTTTGAAGCCATGACTTCTATAAGAAAATTATTTTTGAAGAAGGCTTTTTAGAAGCATTATATAAATTGAAACTTGCACCATGTCCATATATCTAAGCTCATAGAAACTGAAATGTTAGTTGGGAACCCATAAATAAATAAAATGTCTGCGTATTCTTCTCTCGTAAAAGAAGATATTTCAAAGAGCGCTCTTATCCAACTTTTACCGTGACTTAACATGATAATCTGATGAATGAATTTGCTTTCAATTCCTTTATACCACTTATTTATTTAATTAACCGATTAAACATTCATACCCCAAATTTCTTCTGCTTAAAAAATGTTGGGGTTTCGTTCGTATCTATTATATATGATTAGTTTAAAATAGACTTTTTCTTTTATGCCGCTCCAACATTGTTCTGCAAAAATCGATTTGCGGAGCGTTGTCGCGAAGAAGAACAAGCAAACTATGTACAGATTGCATATAATACGGGTGGTAGTTGTTTTGTTTCAAAATCCTATGAGCAGTGCTTTTCGGTATTCCAGTGCATCCTTCGCATGCTCGAAAACTCAAATCTGTTTACTGCCGTTGAAGCAAAATGTACCCCTTATGCCATTGTCATTGAATGGCACTTGCATTAAAAAAACCGAAAAGCTTTCAGTACTCGGTATGTGTGTCAACGATGGTATTCGTTGGAATGACTATATTCTCGAGACCTCTAAAAATTTTGCTAAATGTTTAAGATTTCTCTATCGATGTAAGTATTTTTCACCCCTTCTGATCTGGCTACCATTTCTTGGGCTTTTATACGTCCAAAACTCGGGTATAACTCACATCTTTGGGGAGGTGCAACACTAACTTCTCTTCACAGAGCTATCATGGATTCATGCCCATCTCTTCAACTCCGTCGGAATGTTTCATGTATTTCTTTATTTTATCGCTTCTTTCACAAGCAAGTCTCACTCGAAGTAGCTATATAATATATATGTATATTCGTTTTTTAATCGGACAACACGAATAGTTTACCCAGCACGGCTTTCTCTTGACTGATTTAGATTAGACTGTTCAATTTGCAAAAACTCAAGACCAATGTTCATCGACACCTCTTTTTCTCCTCCATAATTTCCATATTGCCCGTACTGTGTTTAACATTATATGGGTCTCTCAATAAACCCTTGAGCGCCAAGGTAAATTCGATGTTTGAGTACATAAAATCATTATTCACGTTAAAGTGATGTGGAGTGAACTGAAAATCTTTTGATGAAATGGGAATTTTTTTTAAATAACTTGCTGAGGGTGTTAAAGTAAGCTTACAAAATTTGTTTGAGTTATGACTTAGTCGAAATTTATTTTTCTTAAGAGACTAAAAATATTTATTTCTGGATCTGTGTTTAGGATCAATAGCATGGTTATTACCGATTACTACAGTTCTTAAAAATGTGGGATAAGGTAAAGACTTTCAATATTTTTCTAAACATTGCTATTATTACTGAACCGAGGGAGATGGGTTTTTTCAGAAAAGCTAATTTGGCGGTGAAAATTTACCTACAGCGTTAAAATTGAACGTGTTAAATGTGGGTCCTTACTTTCCCAAATTAAATTTTTGGTGGTGCAACAGCTCGAAGTGAACCAGGACCTAGTGACTTACAATTCTCAACCATTCCTGTGTGCGTGTTACCAGGAACGGAGGGGACCTGCAATTTTCTGCCGATTCCGAACGGCTAATAAACAGCACTTTCCATGACAAGAGATATACTCTTTGAGGATTTGTCAATTCCTCGATAGAGGCAGTACACCCCTGAAGAACTTTTTTTTTTTAATTTCCCAAATGCCTCAATTTTAGTTTTTAACGTATCCATCCAGTGCAAAATGAGCTATAATTACATAACCAAATACTGATGCTCAAGTGGCCAATTGGCGTATGTTCTACGCATTCAGTGTTCGGTCCAAATGAAATCGTGAAATAGATCAATTTTGACTTCATAAAACACATTTACTAACGGCAAAGTGTGCATTTCGGTGATAGAAAGGACGTCATCAACGGACCAGTCTCTTCCAATTTTGCTTACACGTTTACTCTTTTGCTACAGTCCACTCGGATGGATGATTATACCGACCATAATCTCATAAGGTCCGAAACAAATTTTCTACAACATCACTATTTTTGAAGTAGGGTTTCCTAATTCCAAAATGCTCAGCGATTGTTAGACGCTTTTTATATTTTAGAATGGAAAATTCTAAGCTAAACATATGTATACAGGCTCGTGTGATAGTTCGGTTTGAAGTTAGTTATTGATATTGTAATGAAATCAAAAAACAGGAGTAAAAGTACGTATACGCCCGAGTGTACCATAATTTCAGATCACTGTCTAGGCCAACAGTTGGTGAAATTTATTTAACGCACCTATTCAATTTTTTTTAGTATATGAGTATTCATGTTGTATGTATATATATATGTACATACATAAGTACAATTAAGGATTTTGTATTGGCGTTGTGTGAGGGTTGAAGAAGATTTTCAGAAAGAAAGCATGAGCCCAATAGTTGAGATATTGTGATGGCATTTTTTCATTTTGTACATACTGGAGGCGTTTCCTTTTTCAAAAGTTATTGGTGCATAAGTTGAGTATGTCCAATACGCAGATGAATGAAATTGATAATGCTGAACTTAGTCATATTGTTATGGTAAACTGGATTTCTTCTGTTGGTATTAATTGTTCGTTAATGATGTATATAATTATATCACTCCTGTTGTCGAGAATATTTGATTTTGTCCATTATTAATCCCTTGAGGTCTTTTCTTGTAAAAGATTCAAGCATAATTGTTGGAGAATTGTGGGCCAAGTTTGCAGCTTGGTCTACGGACTCGTTACTCACAATATCAACATGACCAGGCGTCAACATAAGTTTGATTTTAGATGTTGTTTTAATTAGTATGTCTCGGATCCTAGCAATAATACTATTATTCATGTCTAATATTCAAAATCGCTTTAAGAACAGATAGGCTATCGGTACAAATTTGCCTCGAATATGTGAGAACTTATGAGCGACTGTTTTGCAGTTTTGAACCGTGCGTCGGTATAAACAAATGTCCATCCTTTAGAGGTAAAGTCGTAGAATGTTCCATGAAACATCTGTTTATAGGTAGATTTACAGGTGTTACCTTTGCAAAATTCATGTAGGTATAGTAGGATAGAGGATTTATTCAGGTGCCAAGGTGGTGAAGATGGCGTGTTAATTGTGAATAGCTTAATGTTAATCTCAAATTAAAGAACGTATTTAAATAAAGGTTTCGAATCGACAAATATATCCTTAATATTCGGATAATGGCGTATTTTAGATTTTAAAAATGTAGAATAATGTCAGTAATGAAGAAGGAATGACATATGTATATGTATGTATGTTTTTTGGGTTTCAAATATTTATGCGTGCATTCAGATATTTATTTCGTGTTAACTAAGGAAAATATATGAAGCTACTTAAATATATGTATGTATGTACAACAAATGACAAATCAACAAATGACCTAATTAAAATTTAAAAAAAAAACGTCAATTCGATTAGTCTCACTGAATCATATCAGATTATTCGGTCGATTCAGTCAGTCAGTATATTATATAATTATTTACGTCACAAAAGTGTTTATTTAATTCATGTTGTCTGTGATTTGTTTTGATGTTTGAGTATTATTATTAATAATGCTACGACCAAGAAGATCTAATCTTTCCCAACAGAGCCGCAATGCAATTATTTTATATTTTATAAAAAATTTAAGCTGGCATTCCAATTTCAAAAGTTATACATAACATTTGCAAATTTGTTTAACAATATTTAAATAAATTAAATCCAAACGCAAATTGATTTAAATTATCAGTAGTAGTAATATGTGATTTTATTATTTCTTTAAATTTAAAAAAAATACCATCAGTATATCAATTAAAATTGAACGAGTAAAGATATCGACTTCAAATAAATTTTGTTTAATAGATAATAACTTAAAAAGAGGCTGAAAGGGCGTTTATTAAAATTCAGTGAGTAGTTTTTTCACTATAACGGTTTAAAAAAAGTAAAAATTTTGGTTAGTTTCAAATATCTCACGAAAAAAAAAATGCTATTGATTTCAAATAAAATTCAATGTACTCATTATAAGGTCATACATAGCGTGACCACCTGTACCGAAATGACCGGTACAGTACCGAAATTTAACGCTGTGTACCGTGTACCGAAGAAAAGCCTCGGTACACGCAAATGTACCGAAATCAAATTCGTGCTACCGAAATTTAAAAATAAATTGAAATAAAACCTGAACAGTGTAAGCACATCCTTTAATATTTCTTTTCTTATGTTTCCAACTTTATGCATCAACATAATGAACACGGCCATAGTGTTTGACATCTCATTATTCTTGTCTATGATTTGTTTTGTTGTTGACTGTAACCATTGTTGTTTCGAATCGTTTCGCGAGTGTTTTCATTTATTTATTAAAAAAAACTTAAAACTGAATCGAAAAAATGTCAAGAAAGCGTGGAATAAATGTGTTTAATAATAATTTAAAAGAAAAATACAATTTTATTAAGAAAACAAAAAGCGAAAGTGATGTTCGCTGCAATGTTTGCAATACCGATTTCAATATTTCCCACGGAGGAAAATCTGACATCGAATCACATTTAAAATCATCACAAAACTTTGGGTGCCGCGTCGTCCAGTAAATTAATGACAAATTATTTTAAAAGTGCAACACTTAACAAAGCCGATTTTAATATAGCGGCCTGTGAGGGTGTGTGGGCATACCACGTAATCCGATCAAACCAAAGTTTTCGTTCTGCCGACTGTGCCTCAAAAATTATTCGCTGTTGTTTTGCCTTCACGAAGCGCACGCACGAAGTGTGAATCCATTGCAACGGGTGTGATTGCACCGTATGTTGTTCATGAATTAGAAAAAGATTTGGAGAATGTAAATTTCGTTACGTTGATAACAGATGTATCAAATCATGAAAACGTGAAAATGTTTCCTGTTCTGGCTCGTTACTTTTCAGAAAAGGAAGGAGTCAAAGTCAAAATTATCGAGCTGACGTCTGAAAGTGGTGAAACATCGGACGTCATTGTCGCTTTATTAAATAATGCGATGGAAAAATTTAACATCAAGCACAAAGTTGCTGCATTCTGTGGAGACAACGCACCCTGCAATTTTGGAAACCGCGAGCGCACCGGAACTCAAAATACTTTCTTTAAATTGAATCAGCTCTATCCAGGAATGATTGGAGTTGGATGTGCAGCTCACATCGTGCACAACACTTTAAAAAAAGCCTGTGACCAGATGCCATTTGACGTAGAATGCGTAGTCGTAAAAATATACTCACATTTCTACCTATTTACTGTGCGTGTAGCGAAGCTTGAAGCATTTTGTGATTCAGTCGATGTTGAATATCGAAAATTGGTTGGCTACTCCAAAACTCGGTTTTTGGGTCTGCTTTCGGCTATCGATGCGATTCTAAGAATCTTCGAAGCTTTGAAAGACTATTTTCTTAACGACAACAGTAGTCCAGCGCTGTTGAAAATTTTTTTCAAAGAACCTTTGGCAGAAACTTGGCTGCTGTTTCTTCGTGATCAAGTAAGCAAATAATTTTTATTATAATTTACAAACATTTTTGCCTATATGTATTTCCAAAAATTACTCAATAAATTGAATTTGTTTTTTGAAGGCAGCAATTTTCAATCGAACAGTAAAATTAATTGAAAGCGATAACGTATCTGCGATTGAAGTTGGACATGAGCTCAATGTTTTTATAGAAACGATTGAATCACGACGAAAAAATAAATTTTTATCCTCAGCTGTGCATAAAGCAATTGAAAAAGGAGCAATTAATGACGAAAACGTGACAAAAGAACTAGTTCTCTTAATAGCGCTACCATTTTATGGTTCGTATAAATATTTCTTATAACTATTTACATAGATATTATTATGTGTTCTTCTGTTTTTTTTTTTTTTTATTATCAGCGGAGTGCGTTGAATACATTCAAAAATGGACTGTTCATTTTGAACATATTTCGATCCACCTTTGGTCGTCACTCGACCAACCTCCAAAATGGGAATATATTGAAGCTTCCGCAAAGTTTATTGCATCAAAGAACCGTTTTGATTTCAATTCATGCGATACTGAGCTTTTCGACCAATTCACGTTTTTGACAAAATATGTTACTGTTGAAAAGATTCAATCATGGGAAGAAAACAGTGTTGCAACTGACCACCGGTGGGTAGAATGTTTTCAACATTTTGAAAAACAAAACATTCCGTACAATCATTTATTGAAAATTGTCGGGTACATTCTCTGTTTGCCAGGAATTTCGGCCACAGTTGAGAGAGTTTTCTCTTTGATAAATGAAATATGGTCCACCGATAAAAGCCGGTTGAGCATTTCAACATTGAAAAACCTTTTGTACGTAAGATACAACATGAAAATGTCTTGTCTCGAGTTCTTCGAGTTCTTGAAGAGTAAGCCAAAAATGCTTGAAGAAATATTATCAGATGGAAAATATTCATTCAAAAAGCACAATACATAGTTCAAATACTTAATATTTATTATTATTCGTATTTATTAAATATTAATTCATATAATCTTTAAGTAATGCGCTTTCATACATATCATAAATGTACCTAATGTATTAAATAAAATTAACTTAGATTTAAAAAAGAAACATATTTTCTTGTGTACCGAAATCGGCCTTGGGAAAGGTGGTCACCCTAGTCATACAGAATTGGTATGAATTTGGAAAAAATGAACATACCGTTATTTTTTTAAATAAAAAAAAAAACAACTGAAAAAAAAAATTTCATAACCCAGATTTTCTAAGAACGGAAAACAATTTGAAACTCAAAATAATTTTATTTTACGAAAAATAATGTGTTTGACAACTGGTGAAAATTTCAAAAAAAAAAATTAGCTAACAGTTTTCTTACAAAAAATAAAAACCATATAAAATTCTATTGAAAATTGGTAAAAATTGTTTTTCGACTCAAATTTCTCGAGAACTAGTAGTGATATTGACTTCTAATTTAGTTTATTTTATACATAGTTTAATTTTGTACAATTGATAAAATGTTGACAAATATTGAATTAATAGTTTTTTTTTTTAAATAAAAAAACTAATAAAAATTCTAGTGAAAAGTAGTTAAAATTGTATTTCAAGTCGAATTTCTTGGGAATGAACACCGATAGTGCCTTCTAAAGTATGTTGTTTTATACATCGATACCTTCCCGTAAGAATGTATACTAAGCGACATTTCTAAAATTGTTCAGGAAACGAAAAAAACGAAGAAAGTTCTGGTTGAATCATAGTGTGCTAAGAAACAATTTTGGTTAAACTAAGTGACATCTAACACAATTTTTTGTTGCTCACGACAATGAGAACTTTATTAATGTCGCTTAGCATAATTTTTTTCGTGGATAATACAGATTTCAGGGGCAACATTATTTTAATGAGAAAACATGGCAGTTGATAATTTTTTTATTTGTACTCTAGTTTCCTTTTCAAGCATAATAGGTTGGCGAAACCCATCCCAAAACGTGGCCCTCCTCATCAAAAAGTCATTTTCGAAAAAAGTGTCGCTTAGGAAGGTATCGACATAATACAATTATTAACATATGGTTAAATTTTGACAAGTATCGAATTGACAGTTCTAACAAAAATATAAAAAAATCTACTAAAAAGTGGTAATATTTGTTTTTCGGCTAGAATATCTTGAGAACGAACAATGATATTGACTTTGTCATTATTTAATTTTATACATAATACAATTTCTAACAAATGGTTTATATTTGACATAAATCTAGTTTTAGAGCGGATATATTTTGTAAGTACCCTTCCATCAATAACCAAACCATATCTTTTATATTTGAATATTTCGTTTTAAAATTTTTTTCAATTAAAATGTTTGGAACCGAAATAATAAAGTAATTTCTATAATATAATTCATAATTTTATAATTTTATTATCAACTTTTAGAAGAATGTATGTACTGTACATACGTATATGAATAAGGTTGTTCAGTTGTACCCAAGTCCCACATATTCAAATTCCATTAATAGCTATGGTAAAATTGAAGAAAACGTCACAATATGTTTTTGTCTAAACATAAAGTTTTCAAGACCACAAATGGGAAGTTATCAGTGTGGGTCGCACCCAGCCTCTTTTTTTGTATTGCAATCAGCATTCCACTGCTTGCTCTTAGGCTCTGCAGAACTGAGGAACATTTATCAAAAAAAAAAGGATTTTTCCAAGTTCTTACATTTTTCTTCCTACAAAAAAATAAATATTTGTAAAGGGTGGTCAAATTTTAAGGGCCGATGTTGATTTTGAATAAAACACAAATTATTTAGGAAATTATTGTCATTTCTTTTTCTTATGATAATATGGTATGGTTTAATTATGTATGGAACAAAATATCGGCCAAATAGCCACCGCGACCTCGGCAGCACACCTCCATCCGATGGTCCAAATTTTCCATGACGCTGAGGCATAATTGAGGTTCTATGCCGTTAATGTGCCGAATTATCTGATCCTTTAGCTCTTGAATTGTTGCATATTCAACGGCAATTTGAGTCCTGAATGAGCTGTTCTACCGCCTTCCAACACCATTGCTGCAATACCTGATGATGCAATTGTAAGTACAATACCGTTTTGCGATCGAATCGTTACCGAAATCAATGATATCAAGAATGTTTTTCCATTCCGCGGGGAGCATCTAAGACAAAAAATCCGCCAGTTCCATTATTCACTGAGTGAGTGTTTTGTAAGCTATTTGCTATTTTTGTTGTTGATTTAGAAGGGGTACTTGTCCTTAAACGGTTTCTCTTAATGTTTCACAATCGTATTGGGTTTCGCGTCTCAACTCTTGATTCCTAATTGTAATAATCTTTGTTGGTAAGCATCAAGCACATGTCCTCTATTAAAATTAGTGCTTCATTGTCAATTTCTTCGTTCGTTTGCAAATCTGCATTAAAACTTACTATCAAATATCTTACTGTCAAATAACTGACAGTTATTTCAAACGTTTTTAGCAAAGAGTATATAACGCCGGGGCTAAAGTTACATTAAAAAAGTTTATAATAAAGGTAGCCGTTAAGTTTCTGCGCAATTTACTTATTTTTTTTTAATGTAAGAACCTTCTACGAATAATTAGAAAACATTAAAAAAAGATGAATGAAATCGGTAAAGCCGCTCTCAAGTTATAGCATGACCAGCAGAAATAGGGGTTGATTTTTATATAATATATGTATATGTGTAGAAATATAAATACTATACTTTTTTTCCGTATTGAGACCCTATATTTTATGAGACGATCTAGCACAGAAGAGACCTTCTGAATAACAGTCCAACGCATAAATCATTACGTTAAACGGTTCTGCAAAAAAAAAAAAAAAAAAAAAACAGAAAATAAATATTATTTGATTTAATATTAATATCATATTCATTTTTTCTTAATTTTCCATCAAAATAATATACATACATATATATTTTTTTTAATATTTCAGATTTTCAACAACCAAACTAAAAGGTAAATATTTTATTATTCTCCTTTAAAAAAAACATCGAAGATATATTAAATATTTTTCCATCGCAAATTTAAATATTAAATTTTTTGTTGACAAATTTTTGAATTTGAAAAATTATCGTAATATTAAAAATAAAAATAATTTGAATTGAAATATAAAAATATAAAAAAAAAATTTGTACAAGGTTTTTTTATTCCGGATATACGTATTTCACCTCTAGAAAATAACATAATAGCTTCGACAAAGTCTTAAGACAAACCCGTCCAACTTGTAGTGCACCTAGATGCGTAGACCGAGGAAGTAACAGACGTTTTTATGAAAACAGCTTTTTAGAGTACATTTGAATCTAATCTCAAATCTAACAAGATAATAAAGACCTCGAATTTGTTGTACACAACAAATTACTTTTTCAGTCAAGAAATCAAAACTGAAATTTGATATAATATAAAGGGTGGGGGATATAATTGTTCCTTTTGAAATCATACATTATTTTGACACTGACAGCTGTTTCCCGCTCGAAATCTTGACAGAATGTTAATATCATACCTCCGCGGATGAGTCACGATATGAGTCGCTTTACGCTTGAAAAACGTTGAGAAATATTTAAAACTTATTTTCAAAGTGAGTGCTGTGTAGCCCAAACAGTGCGTCTTTTTAAAAGAAGTTTTGGCCGAAATGAAGCACCCACAGCGCTTGTTGTACTTCAGATTTTGCAAAAAGTTCGTGAAACTGGTATGCTAGTAGACAGCAGATTAGGCCTTAGAGCAGCTTGAATTGGACAACGATTTTGGGCGAAAAATCATTTTTTCTGAAGAGCCGCATTTCCATCTCGGCGGCTAGGTTAACAAACAAAATTACCGCATTTATGGCTCGGAAAACCTACATCATGCTACTCAGCCCATGCCAAAATCTATCTTTTGTGCACTAAATTCCCAAATCGTGTTATCAGGCAACGCGTCCTGGCGATATCAATTGGCCGCCTTTGAGCTGCGAATTGACCCCTTTGGACTTTTTGTTTTGCAAAACCGTGAAAGACCGTTGTTATGTCAACAATCCGGAAACAATTCAAGCACTTAAGGCCAATATCATCCAAGCAATTTGTGAGCTACAGCCTGAAACCATCAACAAGGTCTTGGAAAATCCAAATCGAAGTTGTTTTTTGTTTGTTTGTTATACACCCATAATAAATTGAGAGGCGTTAAATCAGAGAGCCGTAAGACCCAGTCGATTGCACCACTTTTTGACATTATTCGGCTGTGAATCATAGCACGAGCTGTGTGTGATGTTGCACCGTTTCGTTAGAACCACATGTTCTGCTGATTTAATAAAGTTTCCCAACATGTCCCCATAGCTGTCACCAGTAACTGTTACAGCATTGCCAATGGCATCCTCATATGTATAATGGCCATACAATTACAATTGGGGTTTCAATCGCAGAGCTTACAGTACCTTAAATTGTCTCATAATGATGTCTTGGAAAATATGTCGGTCGTTTAAAGCAAACTGGACAACTCTAGCAATCCATTCTCATCTACATATGGTGAAGGTCATTTTCCTCCCTGCAACTATTATGTCAATTGAATTTTATACGTCTAAAAATGCAAATCTCTTTTGAGAATATTTACCATACATGACAGAGGCGTTCCCAATTCCTGTGCACGGCGTCGATGAGAGGTACCCGAATACTCAACAATACTCTGCCTCACTGCATCAATTTTTTCTGGCATACTTTACATCCCAGTGTATTAAAATTTTCAAAATTAAAAATTATGCTCTGAATGTTTGACTTGATCGTGTAGTTCGCTCTTTCCCTTATATTTGTTGAATTTCAATTATTTCTTGCCCTTTTTCTTTACACTGTAGCTTCCATTACCCTAACATAAGAAACCATCTACCCGCCAGTGTAAGGACAGCGAAAGCTGACTCTTTAGTAATTTCAAAATAATATAAAAGCAAAGCATGCCTTAATGTTAAAATATTCGTCTAACATAAAACACACTGAACGAAAAGTTTATTCTTCCCTTAAAGGTATACTTTATCCAATTGCAAAATATGTAGTCATTTTATAATCAAAAACTGTAAGCATAATATTTTCGGACGTTTTTTTGTATGTTTCTTGAAAATTTTCCTTAAGGTACTAGTACGGTCTAGAACGACAAAAAACGTACGATTTTTGGGAATTTTTTTCTCGGAAACTTTATTAGGTAATAACATATTTTTTTTTTAAATAATGAATACATGCGTCAAGAGTACAAACAAATTTTGTTTATCTCGATTTTCGAATTTTGGCCGAATTATAGAGGGCGCTAACGTCAACTTATCAAAAAACATATTGTCACATTGCGGACTGTTAATCTCTGGATCAATCGAACCGATTTTCAAAAAACTTGTTGCAACACGATTGTTTTTTTTTCTTAGACAATTTACCACTATTTGACTGAAAAGTTATGAATTAAAAAAAATGGCGACCCAAAAATGTCCCAAAAAAATTGCAAAAAAAAATTTTTCTCAAACCTTGACATTTTTTTTGACTACGAGTATTTAAACAAATTGTGATAAATTGTCTCGTAAGAAACCTTCCTTTAAGTAACCCACTTTGCTCTTTGTGTTTCAGTCCAGCCATTTCTGAGATTAACTGTCCGCAATGGGACAATGTACTTATTTTTTGATGAGTCGACGTTGGCGCCCTCTATAATTCGGCCAAAATTAGAAAATTAAGACAAACAAAATTTTTGTCATTACCTAATAAAGTTTCAGAGAAAAAAATTCCCAAAAATCGTGCGTTTCTTGGCGCTCTAGACCGTACTAGTACCTTAAATAATGAAGGTCATAACAGTAATACCATATGCCAACCCAACCAATGTAAAGAATTAGGTAGGATTTGCAGTATTGTGCCGTCTGTTTGTATATTGCCATCTGCGCAGTTCTGCATACAAACAAAACGATTTTTTCCAATCGTCATGCGAGTGGAAGAACGATGTTCTGTTTTTTTGTTTTTCTTTTTTTTGAGACTCAGACTCCTTCATTTTAAATAGAGGAAATAACATTTTAATTTTTTGAACAAGGAAAAATCTTATAACATCACTGCTTTAAATTCTAAGCCTGTTGAAAATGAAAACAAGTGCGATTCAGTCGTGCTTTTTTTACCTTTGCGAGCTCAATATCCATAATTCATAAAATTTGTTTCTGATTAGACCCTTTTCATTGCTATTTTATCGTTGACGTCTACAACTGCTTTATTGTTAACTGTATGATTAATATCACATTGAATTTACCACGTGTTCACTGGCATACTTAATGTGATTTATTGTCTTTAAAGCATCACGTGTCTTGACTCTAGATATTGTATTTTTACTTGCGACTTATAGGTACTATAAGGCAAGTTATGCATTCTTAAAAAAAATCAAACTCGAGATTTTGATCAAAGTTGACATTACGATGAAAGCGAAGACCAAAAAAGTGGGTCTCGCAATTCTGTCTGTCTGTCTGTCGGTTCGACTACAGCCTAAACAGCTTGGCCGATTTTCTTCAAACTTGGTAGATATGGGTTTTAATTTTTCCCCCCCCCACACGTTTTTTTTCTTTTTTTTTAAGACCAAAAATAACGGTACCTGCCAAACGATTTTTTTCGAATTTTTATAAATGTTTTTTTTTTTTCTCAAAAACTGTCCCATAGCATTTAAAAAAAAAATTAAAAAATTTCATTCAGTTAAAACTAGGTAATAGTTGAAAAAAATGTTCCAAAAATTGTTATTTTTGTAGACCCCTGGGTCCATTTTTTTGTTTTTGATTTTCTCGAAAACGGATTTATTTTATGCTAAAGCTCCTCCAAAGTTTAAATATTATAAATGATGATTTTTGTGACCTTTATTTGGTTATAGATTTATGATAGTTGAAGCGCAGATCGGTCTCAAAGGGATGTTTTCTTTGTGGATTTTGGGCAAGCCATAGATTTTTGGGCTACACGCAGTATATGTTGTCATTTTATTCTTTTCATATTGAGAAATATGATGATCTTTGAACAAACCTTTGACAAAGTCATTGTTAGAAGATTGCAATGTTGTTGTTGGGTTGTTTCTTAAAACTCGGTAAGTACTCCTATCACTCATAAGCTCGTGCATTTTATTAATGTAGTCAGTCTTATTCATAGCCACTGTAACATTTCCTTTGTCAGCGGGGACAATATAAACGTCTTTATGTTTTTTGAGTAACCTCTTGGTTTCGTCGTAAACTTTATTCAAAAATTTGTCAAAAGCATAAATGTAAGTTGTTCGCAAATGGCTCTGTACAATCTCTGTAAAATTTTAATTTTCTTTGATTAAATCTTTTTGTAAGTAATTTCTGACGGCACACATTTAAATGTTTGCTTATAATGTATGTATGTATTATTCTTATTCTTTTGTTTATCAATAAAGGCCTGATGAAGAGTATAAACATACTCGAAACGTTGTAAAAAATGAAATAACATCTTTTAATATTGACCTATAGCCCACCAAACTATCATAAATCTATATTTAAATATTATAACATATTCAAATTTTCAATTTTTTATTTTTTGGACTTAAAAAAAAAACAAAATTTTTTTTTGGAAAAAAAAATGCGAAACCCGCAAGATCGATTTTTTTTTAAATTGGCTAATAAAAGTTTCTTAACATAATCTACAAGACTTGAGAAAAAAAAATTGTTTTATCTAAAACTAACGGTACCTTCCATACAAATTTAAAATCGTTTTTTTCTCAAAAACGGTTCCGAGATTTTGCTAAAATTTTTTTCTTTTGATTAATTTTTACGATCAATAATTTAATAAAAAAAATTGAAATCTAGATATTATGACTGTACCTACCATAGAACCATTTTTTCGAATTTTGAATTTCTCATTATCGGCACAACGGATTTTAATGAATTTTTTTTTATAAAGAAGCTCCTAAAAAGTTTAAAAAACATTGCATTTCAAAACGTAAAAAAATATTTTTTCAATTTTTAGAAAAAAAAGTCATTTTTTTTTGGAAAATTCGATATCTGAAGAACGGCTTAATATTTTTTTGGAAATTAGGTTTTTATCAGTACAATAATAAAAACTTCTGTGGCCACAAGCAAAAACCGCTTAAGTCCAAAAATTCAATTTTCGAGGAGAGCACTTTGAAACTTCTTTTTAAGTCTGGAAAAAAATGACACATTTAAAAAACAAAAACGGTGCAGATTATAATAGAAGACTTCAATCTAATTTGTTTAAACTATTTTTTCTTTTTTAAATTTCTTTATTTTTAATTTTATTGCAAAAAAACGTTTTTAAGTTGTTTTTCCAAAAGTAATTAAACACCTTGTTGTCTATGTCACTTAAGCTGTTATTGCAAACTGAAAATTTTCGCCCATGTGTTCTATAAGATAAGCTGTTTTTGGTCATCATTTTTTTTTATTTGTATCAACTTAAGCGATATTTCTTTTCGAAAAGCATGTAACTTAAAATGTATTAAAAACGTAATTCACAGTAACAAAAATGCAAAAACTCGTATTAAGTAAAAAATAGCCAATTTAAGTTAATAAATTATTATTTGAAAAATCTTGTTAGTAAGAAAAAGTATTTAAACTCCATTTTTGTCTGGATTCATTAAGTCAGGATGTATTTTAGCTTCGGGTTGCATTTCTGTATCTAGGTTATTATAAAATTCATGAAACGAATGATCAATAAACGGAAGAAGTCTTTGAAGCGCAGCTTTTTTACGCTTATTACATTGATAGCTGGTTAGTTGGGAATTTCACACCATTTGAGTGAGTCAATACCATGTTTTACAAGAGTGGGTGTTGAAAAATGCTGATTTTTACCCAGAGTTATTTTGTATTCAATTTTACCAACTTTGTTTACGTTATTCCATACAAAATTGTCTCGGCTGCTCCACAAAAGTTTTGTTTTTGAAACACAACCATAGTCAAAATCGGACAAAATTAAACCAATCGTGAGGATGATGAATCGGTACCTTTTTTGGTTTCTTTTTTTTTTTGTAATTCATGATCTACGTTACACTCCATATGAGTTTGGCATGACTATTAAAGCTTGTGATCTACAACCTCAATGCTGGACTTGGCTTTCAAAATGTTAACAACTTCGTGTTCACAAATAAATTCTTATTTTGACCGCCAAATGAACTATAGAAAATAAAATTTCTTGTTTGCCGTCGCCGCCAACTGCCGTTTTTTTGTAAAAGCTTACTGAATTTCGGAGGTATGTTGTTTGCAGACACTGTTGAATGTCAAATCCAAAAACCACATACAAATATTTACAAGATGTGTCAGATGGGATTCTAGAAAACTGTCAGTAGCATCTATGCATTGTTTAAAGCACTTTTGATGGACACGAATCTATTCTTTCTAGTAGGTAATAAATTAAGTACTTTATATGAAGTTGTCGGTTTCGAGGTGGAATATGACTTTTTTCAATGTCTGTTTCTTTTCTTCTATTTCTATTTAAGCTCCGATAAAAAGAATTCTTTGGTAGAACGTCCCTAATTCCCAATGTGATTTAGAGATTTCCTTCCGTTTTTTAAAACTAATTTTTTCGATATTAAGATGCTCACATTTTCTTGCCTCAATCACTCCCGTTTTTCGAGTTTATGATTTACCTCTGTTTCTTTTTTTTTTTTGAAATCACTATACTTGAATTATATTTCGATTCGTTTTTAACTGTTTTATGTGGGAGAGAAACAATTTTACTTTCCTCAAATTGCCTACCAATCTCCAAAAGTTCTTCATCAGGAAAATCTGAAGAAATGTCCATGTCTGCAAGCTTGAAATAGGGATCGCGTATAGTCATCTGTACTGAAATCATGTTCATATTCTTTGCTAATGTTGACACAAAACTATTCAAAAATTATATTCAGGTTTTCATAATAAACTTCATTTGCAGGTCACTTTATTTCGTTGAAAACTATACTTGGAATTAGATCCTTATTGGCCAACAAGCACAATTTATAATTATTGTTTGACGTTTGTATTAATTAGTATGAAACAGATACGTCATAAATGGGCTATAGCCAACCAATTTTTTCCATATTCAAAACCGAAAATCTGAAAACACACATTCATAAAACTTGATATACAAAATTCACTTACATAGATTACTTTCTTTTTCAAATGTATCACTTGTCTTCTACCGTTGCCGTTCTTGAAATATATTAACTTCACGTTGCCTAAAACACCTTTCTGAGCTGCATTCAAAATTTGTAAGGATCAGGAGCTCATATTGTTGCACTTTCCTAATTATTTTTACTTTAATTATCCTCAAAACACTTTTATCTGAACTAAATTAATTCACGAACTTGCCGTCCAAATCTCTTAAGTCAATTGATATTTCATACTTGCATTAATAATAACGACTTAAATCGACTTAATTCTGCAGTTCGTAGAAAATACAATTTTTAAAAACCGCTTACTCTACATAGTCTCCATCGAAGTAACAAACAGAAATTTGCAATAACGACTTATCTCAGTTTGGCTATAGCGAAAATACTTTGTTAAGTTTGCAATAAACGCTTAAGTCGATTTAAGCTGTTTTCAGTGCAATATGGTTGATTGATTTTTGAATAGTTTTTTATTTTGTAAAAGTATCTTAAATCCATATAAGCTATTATTGGATTACGAAATTTTGAAATTCACAAGTTCTTATGTGAGTTAAGCGGGTATTGCAAATGCTTCTACCTATGAGAACGACTTAAGCGGTTTTTTCTTTTTGAATTATTTTGACGAAAAAAAGAGTTACAAATCCTGGATTTTTTTCTATAACAGAATGCAGATTATGATGCAGCAAAAAAACGATTTTTGTCTTAAGTCGACTTAAGCGGTTATTGATTGTTGCCATAGCATACCAAAATTTTGTCTTAAAAATAGTTTAAAAATTTTGTACATAAAACCTTCTTTTTTAAGGAACCCGTACAACGAATTACAATTTTTATTCTTGCATAAATTCATATTTGCATAGCATTCTCTTCTACTACTAAAAGAATTCAAAAAATTCATTTTATCCTTATGAACAGTTTTTTCTAATAACATCCGTTTTTAAAATTCCTAGTCTATTACATAGGAGCAAGTTCGTGCGACCCAGTCGTGCATTTTATTTAAATATCTTTTATGTTTCAAATGCAAAGCTGCCTTTCAGTTCGAAATCTTGCAGTTTCGTGGTTTTATTATGTATTTTTAAAATACAGTATCAAATAAAATATCTAACAGCATTGGATTAGCACTTACCCACTTAAAAGAATAAAGTCGTGTATCTTTAAAGGGCAACATGAGATAAACAAGGTGACAAGCAAGTTATAAGTATCATCACACCTGCTCTAATTGATAAATGAGAGGCATGTTTAAAATTACAATAAATTAGTTCCAGGCACAAAGGGGTGGAGGGTTTGAACAAAATTACATAAATAACCGCAAAACCGCTAACAATTGCTATTACACTTACTCGAGTCGTGTTTTCTTGGAAATGAGATTTTAATTGAATGAACACGTAGGTTTATATACAAATAAATATATGAACCCCCTTTTCGACAGATGTTTCGTGTGAGATTCTAATTATGTGGGTACCCCTTAGATGTGGTGTGAAGACAAATCTAATAGATACACAAATACAAATAATAAATATTTGTTTGCATACATATATGAAATTTAGTAAAAATCCTTTTTCTTGTAATTAACATTGAAATAAAATGTATCAACCCGGTTCCTTGAATTAATAAGACTTGTTTATACTCAAAGTTTCATTACAGTCTGAGGTGTAGACCATCAGGAGCTCACCAAGTTGGTTGAGGTTCTGGCTTTTCCACTTGCATGCACCACCTGAGTCAATGTCTTCCTTTACTGCCTCGTCCCTCGAAATGTGAATTTAAAAATTGGATGGAGACCGTTTAATACCAACCGTGTGCTGTTGACATGTGTTTTTTCTGTTCTTTCTTTGAGTGTCTCTCTCTCTCTCTGGGGTAATGTCTAAGCCGACGGTATCAGTTGCCAGTGCTTCCAGTGTCTCTACTTTGTAGATTTATCTTCTACGGAGAAGTGTTATAATGTAATTTAATGTAAACATTTTCCGTTCCAAAAAAATTTTCTTTATTTCCGCAGTCATTGGATTTTGACTTTTCAGCTAGTGCGGGTCCTTGCCCGTTTAGTACAGTGTATAGTTGTACCTTTTCCTCCACCGTCGAAAATGCGGTCGGAATTCATAATCAAACGGAGTATTTTACTCTTAAGTCTGTTTAAATCATTCTTATTCACTTTTGGCAGGGTCCATGGATCTTCACCGTGTATCAGAACCAGAGGTATTATACTTTAGTTGCCACTAGTTTCCTCCTTAGCTTAAAGAAGTTTAGTTTTGTTGGCAAGTATTGTTTCTCGTTTGATCACAGGGGTGGAATCGAAATCTCTATTGAAAGCGGATTATACTAAAGTAGACACTGCCCCTGTATAACATTCAGTCAAAGAAAGACCTCAACGGTCTTGGTCTTGATATTTTATACCTATCTTCTTGGCCTCCGTAACAATATTCACAAAAGCGTCACTGCCATCAAGTTGTGTTATCGGCTTATGCCGATTTACCTACGACAAATAAGTCATATGATCGTCTTATCCAAAACCTTTGTTGCCTCTTAAGTTATGTATCAATAATTTATTTGCCGATCTAATGGAGAAGACTGAGTTCTTTATTGTGTTGAGCGGCCCTGATGATGTGAACCCATCGTATTGTCTACTGAAAGTAGAGGATCGAACAAACAATGCTGAGGTGGATGAAATTATTGGTTATCAAGGTTGACTGATACAATCTGACAATTCATCATCGTCATTGTTGCAGAAATGATTTTTCCACATCTACAATCATGTTGTTTCGATCTGCTTTAAAGCCTAACACCTTTAGGTAAAACTTCCCAACTATAAAATTCCGCTATGGGCTGCTGGACAATATTTACTGGCACACTTATAAATGCTTTACATTGAATAACCAGTTTTTAATTTTTTTCTCAAAAATATTTACAAAAAAATGCATGACTGAATCGCACCTACTTGTTCTTATGTAAAAGTACTTTGGAATTCAAAAACTGTTTTACAGTAAATAAATTTTCATAAATAAATTGTATCATTATTTTAAAATCCAAAAACTAGTTTTTCGAAAATTATTATAAATTATTTTTCAAATTCAAACTAGCTCCTGTATAAAATTTCTGGTCAAAACTGTTAGAGCCGTTAATGAGAAAGTCGAAAATAAAAAAAAAACCTACTATGACAGGTATCGTTATTACCAATTTTTCATAAATTTGTTTTTGGACCAACATTTAGTTCACGTCTAGCGTTAATATTATATTAAAATCGTTATAGTCGTTCTCGAGATAAATAAGATCGCTTCAGCGGCTTAGGTGTAGGTCAAGGTGCAGACATACAAGCAAGGATTTAAACGATCCACTTTTTCGTATTGTCTATCATGGTAATGTCAAATTTGATCAATATCTCGAGTTTGAGTGTTTTTCCAAATTGAAAACTTGCCCAGTAATACTCACATACATATATCTATTTCAAGTAAAAAATTAAGTATGAGATATTATTTTATTTAAATACCATTTCACGGATTTAAATTTTTTTATTCAATAAGCTCATATTATTTAAATTATCAGATGGAATGACGTTTGTGCTATATTTCGTTAAATATCAAGTTGTCACAGTAAAAATTACTAAAGAATTTTGTTTAACCTCTTTAAAGTTCCAACAAAAAATGTAACGTTAATACACTACATACGTTACCTAAGGAGGCATTCCCTCAGGGCCGCCGCTAGCGTGTGTGCAATGTGTGCGGCGTACAAGGGCGCCAACGTCTAGGGGCGGAAAATTAAGAGATCGATCTAACTCAACCTATACAGCATAATCCAAAAGTTTTCCTTAGGCTATTGGAACTTGTTTACATTTGACCGTTCACTACGTAGTTACCTCACACGATCTACTACAAATCTTTATTCATATTTTGTTTTTGACTGTCGCCTCTCACACCAAATAACTTCTTCGATTGCAGTCATAGTCTAAACTGCTTAACGCCATGTCGTCGCCATTGATTGACACTTGGGAAATAGCTTTCCACGCAACCTACATCTCAGACTTATAAATTCGAAAAGGATTTAGATTTTTTTTTTTAGATTTACAGCCCATGTATTTCCCATAAAATAAAACGAAAACAGTGTCTCGAAAACATTAATTTTAGTAATTACTCTTATTTTGTATGATTGGGTATCAATATTCTGATTGCAATAATATAGCTAAATATCTTAAATCTAAGTTGGTAACTTAAGAACAAAATTAATCGAAGATGATTTACTCGTAAAACATTCCTTATGACAGGGGCGTAGGTAAAAAAAAGTTTTGTGTCTCTAAATATTTATGATTCTTTTTAAATAAAGGTTTACGAATAGTTTCTAATTAATTTTGGAATTGAATATTGATAAATAACTTAAAATTAATTTAATTTTTCAATTTATTTATTTAGTAACAATGTATTTACAAATAAGACTTAGTCTTTTAAAGTACCTTGATTAAACGGCTGATATAAACTTTTTGTTAAAAAAAATACCTAAGAAATACTTAAAATATTTCAAAAATTCTTATACATTCATTCATATCGATAATACCTATATATATTTTTTTTTATTCTTCCCCTCTATTTCCTTCATTAGTTAACCCAAATGGGTAGTTAAATTAACAACCTGTTTAAAATTATGAATTGTGACATCATGCTAGCAAAAATGAGAAGAGATTGCATTCTTAAAGTTTTTCACTCCGATAATTCTTTTTATTGTAACTGGGAGGGAGTTCCACAACTTGTGTTACGTAGCCCGTCGCGGTACACTGAAGTAACATATAAGAAGAAAGCATACAAATTTTGTTGATTTCAAAACACAATATTGTCAAGTCCCTATTTTCAAAAATTATACTCCTTTTGTCAGACACAATAAACACCAATAAACCCCAAAACTATGGCGAAATCACACCGTTGCGTTGGTGTGAAATCTGTGTCATCACTGAGAGCCGAAATTAACTTCCAAGATTCGAATGACAACAAAAGTATCTGATTAAGTAAACAAACACCTAGGCCCAATATACTCGTACACGTTGTAGTTATGTTAGGTACATATATAATTGATTGTACATAGGACGTTGTAACAAACAGAGTAGATATGCAAAACAGAAGATACCTTTTTTTTTGTTGCACATTTATTAAGCCAGAAATAAATAGTTACCGTGACAAAATGACTACACCCATGTACATCCATATTCGGTGCAACGCCTTGTGGTACACGATCTTGATGGTTGACAAACATCTTATTGACCGGGATCTCCAATCCATGGTAGCGATACTTTTGAGGTGAAGGTGGACATGTTGTTAGTCGACGAGGAGTACTAAGGATGGCGTGATAAAATTTAAATCCTGAAAAGAAAAAAAAAAGAAAAGATCATTATAAGGTCCGAGTGAGTTGTTGTCGCTTGAGAGTGGTTCTGTGGTAGTTTTCCTGTCATTGGGTAAGTCCAGAAGCATTCTCAGCGACAGTGATGAACTTATCCTTTGATGAACTCGCTTGATGCATCATAAAGGAAAATTAGGTTCATAAACTAAGAAAAAAAAAAAGAATAAAAGGAACAATTGTAAGATAAACGATTGCTAAATAAAAGATTGTAAACAAACTTACCGACTGAGTGGGTTTTGGTTAACTTTAGGTGCAATTTTAAAGTAATGAGGTAGTTCGTTTAGCTACTAATGAAACAGATTCTCAGGTGTCATAAGCTTAATCGAAACTAACTGATTTTGTGGCAATGTTTCCTTTTTACATAATTATTACACATTTTCTTTTTTCACTAATTGAATTCACAAATTAAATTCACGAGTTTAGTATTTTTATACGTCAAATGTGACTTAAGACGTCAAGAATTTAACGAAGATGCGCGATCTTGTGGATAATAGGTGTACTTGTGGGGAAAATGTGCAATAGGAGGCGGATATAGTAGGAAGATCCGATCAATTAAAACAATAAAATTTATGTAATTATGTGCAATATTTTATTTATTATTAGTTTAAACGAGAGTTAAGTCTGCTAGAGTTAGTTTATAAGTATTATCAAGTCCTTTAGATTAATTTAAGTAGGTATTTTAAAATTTCAAAACAGGAAGTAGTGAAAGGTAGTTAATACGGACTCATCAAATTAACGAAAGAAGACATCTATGGATGTTAGCGAATCTTAGGTTCCAATTATTTTCCAGTCCAAAGAACGAAGAAAAGGCATAAAGAGGATTGGGAAAATTGGGGCAATAGGTCAATGACCGGGATTATGCAATCAAGATTTTTTTCCATCATTTCGAAAGCAAAAGAGTGCAAGCTAACATTCTGGGAGTTCCCTTACAGTACGGCATAAAAAGCGGTACCAGAAAAAAAAATATAGCTTTGCGGAATAACTTTTATTCTTCGGTTTTTTTTTTTTGAATAGTAAAGTATAAATTATAGATTAATTACAGAAAAAGGTGAGAATAAAGATAATCTTAAATATAAAAGACTATGAAGGTAAAAAAACTTGTTGTTTATATAGTTCGCGTATAGTGAAAAAAAAAAAAAAAAAAAAAAAAAAAAAAAGGATCTGGTGAAATTTCCAGAGAGAAATACCGACCTTAGTTGTTGGAGAATACCTAGTTCATGGAAAATTTAATAGCAGAGGTTAAGTGGCCCCATTGAATTGTGTTCAAAACGACCTGATGGCTATGTAATTTAGTATACATATATATATACGAATTCAGATATATGCAGCAAAAGTCCACCAGGGGCGAATCTTGGCCTCTGCATGTTAGTTTTGGGAATAACCATCAAAGCAAGAACTAGTGGATTATCTGAACAGGGTGCTCCACCAACATCAGTCAAACCCTGAAGACTGTTTCTACGGGTGTCCTTTGGAACATACAGGATCATATTCAGTTTTTTTTATATACCATTTTTTTATTTAACCTTTTTTTTTATTTTGTGAATTCTTTTTTTTTTTTGATTTTTCGGTTTTCTTTAATTTTTTTTCATTGAGAAAAGTGTTTAAAGAAATAATTCTACAAGAAAGTTAAAGATAGCTGATTTTTTTTTGTAAAATCCGATCTGCGCGTTATATGTGTATATATGTGCATGCATGCGGTAATTGAAAGAGCGCAAATAAACGGCTTTGAAATTGAAGGCCTATCCATATACTTACCGTAACCAGGAACGTGCTGCCGGCAGGACTTCGTGGGACAATAAAAAAAATAAAGGATTAAATACGTAAGTCATTTTCTTGTGTCAAACGTTAAAGTCCCTCTCAATTATGTTCATATATGTATATTGTACCCATATGATCGATCAGAGGCAGATGCGAAAAGAACTTTTTATGAAAGGCTTTTAAATTCTTTTAAAAGGAGCGAGCATTTTTAACTTTTTTTTTCTTCATTTCGTTATTGAATTTCCTCAATTTGTACCTTTTTTATATATTTCAAAAAAAAAAAAAAAACAAATATCTTTTATTGAATTTTTAATTTAATTTAAGGCCAATGGCCAAAGTTAATAAAGTTGTATATTTTGAATTTTAGAAACATGAATTTCATTTCTAATATGGGCTGTTGAGATTTTATTGCAGCGGTGTGTGATGGCCTAGCCAGGCCGGCTTCCTGAAATAAATGATAGTAGACATGACTGATAGGATAATTGTTCCAAAGTAAAATAGAGATACTATGACTTACGACAATGACTTAAGCGAACATTTAGGACTAAGGATTGTACGGTAGACATTTTTAAGTACGATGACCTAACCTAACGA
Organism: Chrysotoxum bicinctum; assembly: GCA_911387755.1. Taxonomy (NCBI): domain Eukaryota; kingdom Metazoa; phylum Arthropoda; class Insecta; order Diptera; family Syrphidae; genus Chrysotoxum; species Chrysotoxum bicinctum. The sequence continues at coordinate 56,971,621 of OU426988.1, read as the reverse complement.
ACATGTAGAACTAGGAACTGACAATACGAACTACAGTAGTTACAATTGTGACTAGGAATCGAGTAAGGGGCTATTTCGGAGAAAACGGTCAATGAGATAGCGATGGTGTATCTAAGATACCAGGGTGGGATGACCAATAAACATTTACCAACTGTCAACGGCCTTAGTTGACTTGATGAACCTCTGTATGGGAGAGACAGTGGGGTTTGGGTTGAATTTGTTGGAAAGAATTTTTTTCATTTAGGCTTAGTTTAGATCTTAGTTAGGTTTAGTATTACTTCATAATAATATATGAAACATAAAATTATTATCCGGCATATTCAGAATGGATATGAACTTAGTTTTAGGGCTTAGTTTGTAGTTTAGTTTTAGTAGTTAAATTTTCTTTCTAGTAAAGCGTTGATGCAAACCCCTCCCTTTTTCTCATACAGTGGCATAGGTCACTAGATTTGTGTTCCTCCATTTCCTTAGTACCTTGATTCAGGATAACTTCCCCTCCTTTCCTGTCCCATCCTTTAACATGGCATGAATTTATTTTGTTTGCTGAGTGAGAGGTGAGTGGAAAGCGGCAAAAACCACTCCCATCCTTCGAGCTAGGCCGAGCGAAAAGCAAGCATGCCACTGCTCCTCTTCCACCACCGAAGACATACCCCCGTGGTTCTCAAACTCGCAACAATGGCGCCCAACGAATTCGAACGGCTTTGAGATTTATTACGACTTCAAGAGGCTGTTTTTGTTTTACCAAAGTCATCTTCTTGGACTTGTAATAATCTCACAACATAATATTTTCCAAATTTTAAATTCCTAATCCTTGAACACAAACCTATAAACCGTTAATGCTCTTCGAAAGCAATGGACGAAAGACAGCTGTCCAATCTGCAGGTCTAGAACCAGAGGATTTAGTGAGGTAGTTGGTAGTCCATCTGTTTTCGAAGAGCGGAATAGGAGGAAAAGTTAAACACGTAGTGCTATCCATTAAGTCAGGATATCCAGTCTAATAGTGAGGCCTATGTGTGCAACTTTGGAATCCTATTCGTGTGAAAGCTTATCTCTAATTCCTGGCTAACCCATTATCAAGTTTTACACTAGATTTTAGACGTGGTAGGGAAGCAAGAGATAGGCGGAAGCACTCATCAAGTCACAAAGGCACCAGTCACAATTGAAAGCGACATAGACTTTGACAACTGACTTACTCACTTAGACACTTAGACTTAACGAAACGTTACAAAGGCACAAAACGAATTACTACAACTCTTTTAGGAATGTTCAGGATACCTGTCTGTCTTCACACACCAAGCAGCCTCATTAAACATAACTAATTAATTTTCAATTTTTTTTACATTGAAAAAAAAAAATATATTTTTCAAAAAAATACAAGTACTTAATTCAAATTTCCTTTGAATTTCAAAAATATTTTTGAGAATACTGGTGAATAAACTTGAAATACCTAACCTAAATTTTTTTAAATTATTTTTTTTAAACAAATTATCGAAATCGACTTAGTTGTCTGAATGAATTACATTTGAATTAAAATTTTTCTGCATAATCAACTGAATTACAATTTTGATAATTTATACATCTTATTTTAATTATTTGTTTTTTTTTTTTTGAATTTTTCTTTATTTTTTTTTTATTTTTTTTACATTTTTTTTTTAATTACTTGAAGAAAATACGAAAAACATTTTTCAAGAAATAAAGAAAAATGAATAGGAAAAATTTGGGTATTGTTCCAAAGGACACTTCGTCTCAAGGTGGACGAGTAACCAATAGGGAACCCCACTTGCTAAGGTCGGGTAGGAATGGTCTAGGTTTAGATTTAAGAGATTCTGTTCTCACACCGCCTAATCATTCGCCATCTGACACAGAAGTAAACCATTCTTCAATAGAAAATCCATTTGCAATAATAAACCCAAATGAGTCCTTGTCTGAGAATATGAGTTTACAGACAGGAACAGTGGTAGGATTAAGGGTAAATCAAGAAGAGGGTGCAGTAGGCCCAAGTACTTCCGACAGTATTGGCAATGAAGAAATGAATCACTTGGATACTGAAGGAGAGAAGAGTGAATCGGTACAACGACGAATACGCGACTATGAGATAGACTGCTTACAACATACACGAACTGACGTTGAACGACAGGACGAAGAAGCGATTGACCTAATGTCTCACAAGAATATAGGAAAGGTCATCGAAGCTGTTGTTTCTAGATCGATACAGGAAACACAGTCAAAAACAATGTCCTTGCTCGAAGAGCAAATGCAAGGCATGAAAACGATGCGAGAAATGTTCAAGACTGTAACTAAAAACGTGATGACTATTCACGAAAGATTACGAACAGTCGAGAGTTCGGCTATTAAGTTTTACGACAATCAGGCTAAGGCTAAGGAGAGAAACTCTTCTTCTGACTCTATTAATAATCAGAAAATGTCATCTCCTCCAAATTTAGGTCAAACACGAAACACAAGACAATCATCTTTTCAAGAAGTAGGCAAAAAAGTGGAAATTCACAAATGGGGGGTGAAGTTTGACGGAACGTCAAAGACGATGAGTGTAGAAAGTTTCATCTTCCGTATTGAATCTCTACAAAGAACGAATTTTGCCACAAACGAACAAGTTTTCGCAAATTTTCATCATCTATTAACTGGGCCAGCAGAAAAATGGTACTGGCAATATCTGGAGGAAAACCAGGGTGATGAAATGCTTAACTATTATGATCTGAAAGCAGAACTTATTAGGCAGTTCCGGAACAGCAAAAGGGATCATGAAATTCTTAGGTCCATTATGGATCGTAAACAACAAGTAAATGAATCCTATGACGAATTTTATGAGGATATTAGAGGTTTAGTGTTGCAGATGCAAAATCGACCCAGTGAAAAAGATTTAGTCTCAATAGTGAGAACAAACATAAGAGATAGAATAGCTAATTTGATTTTTGGATGTTCGATCAATAGCATTTGGAGCAATTAAAGGAAATGTTCCCTTGACCGCAACTAAAACATGTTAGCGCGTGGAAAGCCGATGTACAAGGACATGTCATCGTAGTCGTCGTGCTGTCTTTAGTAAGTTCTGTTCTCTTATCACGTTCGTTGTTTTTGTAAGTAGTATTCCTTCTGTCTTGTTTGTTATTTGTCTGTAGTCGGTCTAATCGGTTAAATTGAACTTCTGCAATATGTTCCTCATCTTCGTCTTCTGAGCTCTCGACTAAAGCTCTTCTACGAGAATTATCGCACTTTTCTATCTCATTTACCTGTTTTTTCATTTTATATTCTCTGGCAGCTAAATGTTTTTCCGCGCGTCTACATTCCTCTCTCAAGTCGCGAATGCTATTTATCGAAGCCGGCCTGGCTAGGCCATCACACACCGCTGCAATAAAATCTCAACAGCCCATATTAGAAATGAAATTCATGTTTCTAAAATTCAAAATATACAACTTTATTAACTTTGGCCATTGGCCTTAAATTAAATTAAAAATTCAATAAAAGATATTTGTTTTTTTTTTTTTTTTGAAATATATAAAAAAGGTACAAATTGAGGAAATTCAATAACGAAATGAAGAAAAAAAAAGTTAAAAATGCTCGCTCCTTTTAAAAGAATTTAAAAGCCTTTCATAAAAAGTTCTTTTCGCATCTGCCTCTGATCGATCATATGGGTACAATATACATATATGAACATAATTGAGAGGGACTTTAACGTTTGACACAAGAAAATGACTTACGTATTTAATCCTTTATTTTTTTTATTGTCCCACGAAGTCCTGCCGGCAGCACGTTCCTGGTTACGGTAAGTATATGGATAGGCCTTCAATTTCAAAGCCGTTTATTTGCGCTCTTTCAATTACCGCATGCATGCACATATATACACATATAACGCGCAGATCGGATTTTACAAAAAAAAATCAGCTATCTTTAACTTTCTTGTAGAATTATTTCTTTAAACACTTTTCTCAATGAAAAAAAATTAAAGAAAACCGAAAAATCAAAAAAAAAAAAGAATTCACAAAATAAAAAAAAAGGTTAAATAAAAAAATGGTATATAAAAAAAACTGAATATGATCCTGTATGTTCCAAAGGACACCCGTAGAAACAGTCTTCAGGGTTTGACTGATGTTGGTGGAGCACCCTGTTCAGATAATCCACTAGTTCTTGCTTTGATGGTTATTCCCAAAACTAACATGCAGAGGCCAAGATTCGCCCCTGGTGGACTTTTGCTGCATATATCTGAATTCGTATATATATATGTATACTAAATTACATAGCCATCAGGTCGTTTTGAACACAATTCAATGGGGCCACTTAACCTCTGCTATTAAATTTTCCATGAACTAGGTATTCTCCAACAACTAAGGTCGGTATTTCTCTCTGGAAATTTCACCAGATCCTTTTTTTTTTTTTTTTTTTTTTTTTATTTTCACTATACGCGAACTATATAAACAACAAGTTTTTTTTACCTTCATAGTCTTTTATATTTAAGATTATCTTTATTCTCACCTTTTTCTGTAATTAATCTATAATTTATACTTTACTATTCAAAAAAAAAAAACCGAAGAATAAAAGTTATTCCGCAAAGCTATATTTTTTGTTCTGGTACCGCTTTTTATGCCGTACTGTAAGGGAACTCCCAGAATGTTAGCTTGCACTCTTTTGCTTTCGAAATGATGGAAAAAAATCTTGATTGCATAATCCCGGTCATTGACCTATTGCCCCAATTTTCCCAATCCTCTTATGCCTTTTCTTCGTTCTTTGGACTGGAAAATAATTGGAACCTAAGATTCGCTAACATCCATAGATGTCTTCTTTCGTTAATTTGATGAGTCCGTATTAACTACCTTTCACTACTTCCTGTTTTGAAATTTTAAAATACCTACTTAAATTAATCTAAAGGACTTGATAATACTTATAAACTAACTCTAGCAGACTTAACTCTCGTTTAAACTAATAATAAATAAAATATTGCACATAATTACATAAATTTTATTGTTTTAATTGATCGGATCTTCCTACTATATCCGCCTCCTATTGCACATTTTCCCCACAAGTACACCTATTATCCACAAGATCGCGCATCTTCGTTAAATTCTTGACGTCTTAAGTCACATTTGACGTATAAAAATACTAAACTCGTGAATTTAATTTGTGAATTCAATTAGTGAAAAAAGAAAATGTGTAATAATTATGTAAAAAGGAAACATTGCCACAAAATCAGTTAGTTTCGATTAAGCTTATGACACCTGAGAATCTGTTTCATTAGTAGCTAAACGAACTACCTCATTGCGAGTTTGAGAACCACGGGGGTATGTCTTCGGTGGTGGAAGAGGAGCAGTGGCATGCTTGCTTTTCGCTCGGCCTAGCTCGAAGGATGGGAGTGGTTTTTGCCGCTTTCCACTCACCTCTCACTCAGCAAACAAAATAAATTCATGCCATGTTAAAGGATGGGACAGGAAAGGAGGGGAAGTTATCCTGAATCAAGGTACTAAGGAAATGGAGGAACACAAATCTAGTGACCTATGCCACTGTATGAGAAAAAGGGAGGGGTTTGCATCAACGCTTTACTAGAAAGAAAATTTAACTACTAAAACTAAACTACAAACTAAGCCCTAAAACTAAGTTCATATCCATTCTGAATATGCCGGATAATAATTTTATGTTTCATATATTATTATGAAGTAATACTAAACCTAACTAAGATCTAAACTAAGCCTAAATGAAAAAAATTCTTTCCAACAAATTCAACCCAAACCCCACTGTCTCTCCCATACAGAGGTTCATCAAGTCAACTAAGGCCGTTGACAGTTGTAAATGTCATTATTGGTCATCCCACCCTGGTATCTTAGATACACCATCGCTATCTCATTGACCGTTTTCTCCGAAATAGCCCCTTACTCGATTCCTAGTCACAATTGTAACTACTGTAGTTCGTATTGTCAGTTCCTAGTTCTACATGTTCGTTAGGTTAGGTCATCGTACTTAAAAATGTCTACCGTACAATCCTTAGTCCTAAATGTTCGCTTAAGTCATTGTCGTAAGTCATAGTATCTCTATTTTACTTTGGAACAATTATCCTATCAGTCATGTCTACTATCATTTATTTCAGGAAGCCGGCCTGGCTAGGCCATCACACACCGCTGCAATAAAATCTCAACAGCCCATATTAGAAATGAAATTCATGTTTCTAAAATTCAAAATATACAACTTTATTAACTTTGGCCATTGGCCTTAAATTAAATTAAAAATTCAATAAAAGATATTTGTTTTTTTTTTTTTTTTGAAATATATAAAAAAGGTACAAATTGAGGAAATTCAATAACGAAATGAAGAAAAAAAAAGTTAAAAATGCTCGCTCCTTTTAAAAGAATTTAAAAGCCTTTCATAAAAAGTTCTTTTCGCATCTGCCTCTGATCGATCATATGGGTACAATATACATATATGAACATAATTGAGAGGGACTTTAACGTTTGACACAAGAAAATGACTTACGTATTTAATCCTTTATTTTTTTTATTGTCCCACGAAGTCCTGCCGGCAGCACGTTCCTGGTTACGGTAAGTATATGGATAGGCCTTCAATTTCAAAGCCGTTTATTTGCGCTCTTTCAATTACCGCATGCATGCACATATATACACATATAACGCGCAGATCGGATTTTACAAAAAAAAATCAGCTATCTTTAACTTTCTTGTAGAATTATTTCTTTAAACACTTTTCTCAATGAAAAAAAATTAAAGAAAACCGAAAAATCAAAAAAAAAAAAGAATTCACAAAATAAAAAAAAAGGTTAAATAAAAAAATGGTATATAAAAAAAACTGAATATGATCCTGTATGTTCCAAAGGACACCCGTAGAAACAGTCTTCAGGGTTTGACTGATGTTGGTGGAGCACCCTGTTCAGATAATCCACTAGTTCTTGCTTTGATGGTTATTCCCAAAACTAACATGCAGAGGCCAAGATTCGCCCCTGGTGGACTTTTGCTGCATATATCTGAATTCGTATATATATATGTATACTAAATTACATAGCCATCAGGTCGTTTTGAACACAATTCAATGGGGCCACTTAACCTCTGCTATTAAATTTTCCATGAACTAGGTATTCTCCAACAACTAAGGTCGGTATTTCTCTCTGGAAATTTCACCAGATCCTTTTTTTTTTTTTTTTTTTTTTTTTATTTTCACTATACGCGAACTATATAAACAACAAGTTGTTTTTTTACCTTCATAGTCTTTTATATTTAAGATTATCTTTATTCTCACCTTTTTCTGTAATTAATCTATAATTTATACTTTACTATTCAAAAAAAAAAAACCGAAGAATAAAAGTTATTCCGCAAAGCTATATTTTTTTTTCTGGTACCGCTTTTTATGCCGTACTGTAAGGGAACTCCCAGAATGTTAGCTTGCACTCTTTTGCTTTCGAAATGATGGAAAAAAATCTTGATTGCATAATCCCGGTCATTGACCTATTGCCCCAATTTTCCCAATCCTCTTTATGCCTTTTCTTCGTTCTTTGGACTGGAAAATAATTGGAACCTAAGATTCGCTAACATCCATAGATGTCTTCTTTCGTTAATTTGATGAGTCCGTATTAACTACCTTTCACTACTTCCTGTTTTGAAATTTTAAAATACCTACTTAAATTAATCTAAAGGACTTGATAATACTTATAAACTAACTCTAGCAGACTTAACTCTCGTTTAAACTAATAATAAATAAAATATTGCACATAATTACATAAATTTTATTGTTTTAATTGATCGGATCTTCCTACTATATCCGCCTCCTATTGCACATTTTCCCCACAAGTACACCTATTATCCACAAGATCGCGCATCTTCGTTAAATTCTTGACGTCTTAAGTCACATTTGACGTATAAAAATACTAAACTCGTGAATTTAATTTGTGAATTCAATTAGTGAAAAAAGAAAATGTGTAATAATTATGTAAAAAGGAAACATTGCCACAAAATCAGTTAGTTTCGATTAAGCTTATGACACCTGAGAATCTGTTTCATTAGTAGCTAAACGAACTACCTCATTACTTTAAAATTGCACCTAAAGTTAACCAAAACCCACTCAGTCGGTAAGTTTGTTTACAATCTTTTATTTAGCAATCGTTTATCTTACAATTGTTCCTTTTATTCTTTTTTTTTTTCTTAGTTTATGAACCTAATTTTCCTTTATGATGCATCAAGCGAGTTCATCAAAGGATAAGTTCATCACTGTCGCTGAGAATGCTTCTGGACTTACCCAATGACAGGAAAACTACCACAGAACCACTCTCAAGCGACAACAACTCACTCGGACCTTATAATGATCTTTTCTTTTTTTTTTCTTTTCAGGATTTAAATTTTATCACGCCATCCTTAGTACTCCTCGTCGACTAACAACATGTCCACCTTCACCTCAAAAGTATCGCTACCATGGATTGGAGATCCCGGTCAATAAGATGTTTGTCAACCATCAAGATCGTGTACCACAAGGCGTTGCACCGAATATGGATGTACATGGGTGTAGTCATTTTGTCACGGTAACTATTTATTTCTGGCTTAATAAATGTGCAACAAAAAAAAAGGTATCTTCTGTTTTGCATATCTACTCTGTTTGTTACAACGTCCTATGTACAATCAATTATATATGTACCTAACATAACTACAACGTGTACGAGTATATTGGGCCTAGGTGTTTGTTTACTTAATCAGATACTTTTGTTGTCATTCGAATCTTGGAAGTTAATTTCGGCTCTCAGTGATGACACAGATTTCACACCAACGCAACGGTGTGATTTCGCCATAGTTTTGGGGTTTATTGGTGTTTATTGTGTCTGACAAAAGGAGTATAATTTTTGAAAATAGGGACTTGACAATATTGTGTTTTGAAATCAACAAAATTTGTATGCTTTCTTCTTATATGTTACTTCAGTGTACCGCGACGGGCTACGTAACAGGCTCGACGAAAGTTTTCGAGTGGTCGGGAGAATACTTGCCTCGCAAAAAAAAAGGAGTCAGTCGTTTATGTTTTGTCTTATATTTTTGCTAGGAAATCATGTTTGATTTCTTTGCCGTTCGTTAACGTGTGGCACGTCTCACGCCCTGATAAGTTTCACACTTATATTGTATACAGCCGGGCAATATTTTTTTTTTTTTTTTTTTAGGTGTTCTAATAGGTTATTTTTGTAATTTTTTTTTTTTTTTTCTGCCTCTTGTTAATATTAATGGGTGCTATCATTCCTGATTCCATAAACGATTCATAAGAAAAGATAATATCCTTGTTTGACATTCGATTACTGTTTTGTTTAAGGTTTTCGGTTTTACGTAGGAAAATGTGCATTATAGACTCATCGTAATTATCCTCTGTTATTACCCTATTACATAAATATAGTTAAATCTATTGCTTCTCTTGTGGGTTAATCCTATATTCAGTCTTAAGCTCTCACGATAAATAAATCTAGTAAATAAATAAATAAATATCTAAATAAATAAATAAATAAACAAATAAATAAATAAATAAATAAATATATTAATGTATAAATAAATAAATATAATCTCTATTCAATATACGTAAATAACTCTCTATAATTTAACATGCAAAAAAATAACCATACCTATCTCTCACTTAACACAAAAAAAAATAAATATAACTAACGCATGCAAAAAAAATGTATTTAATAAATATATCACAGAATTTAATATTTTAATAAAAATATCACAGAATTTAATAACTTAATAACTATATTACAGAACTTGATAACTAACTAACTATATCACAGAACTTGATAACTTAATAATATACATTATCACGAATAAATAACTATATAAATAAATATCTCAAATAAAGCATATTTTACATTTTACATTATATCACAATCTCTAGATAGAACAACAGCAGTCTGAGTGCGTCACTATAATTGCTTTGTAAAATAGCCTAAGAGTGTATGTCCTTAGCATGATATGTCCCTACCCTCTCGCCTTTTAAATTTCCTAACTCATATAGGGAACTGCCAATTGTCTTCAAAACTATCGACTTTAAAAATTTCTGTCCAAGTTTCGCATTATATTTGTCTATTTTATTGCTTTGTTTGAAATTTCTTCTGTAAACGATCTGACCAACTTTGTATGATATGTCTTTACTTCTTGTGTTGTATGTTTTTGTAGATCTCTTATGGGCTAAGTTTAGGTTTGCAAATATTTGTTTTCGGATCAAAGCTTGTTTGTCGCATTTATTAGTGATTTCTATATCTGTATCTTTTAACATATTGAGTCTCCTTAAAAGTTCATATGTTTCACCGTTTTGAACCATTGGTGATCCAAATACTGCGTAATATGGTTCGAACTTTATAGAATCATGCAACACACTACGAAGTGAGAAAGCTGTGCTACTCACATGCGTGTCCCAATTACGCTGGTCGCTATCGATATAGGACCGAATTTTTGCTAATACTGACCTGTTTACTCGCTCTGAAGCGTTAGCTTGAGGAGAGTAGAAGGCCGTGCGTACGTGTTTAACGCCATATTTCTTTAGAAAGCTGGAAAATAGTTCAGAAACGAATTGTTTTCCGTTGTCAGAATGGATAAATTCGGGCACACCAAACATGTGAAACACACTTTCCTCTAAATATTTCACTACCTCAGCTGCTGTTGCTCTTCTTATAGGTTTTAGAAAAACGTATTTTGTAAAGTGATCTAAAGCTATAAATATATGTGTATGTCCGTTCTTAGTTCGTGGATATGGTCCTAGGAAGTCGATGTACAGTCGTTGAAAAGGTCGTTCTGTTATCATTTGTTGTCCCATTGGTGGTCTTGAAATTGCATTCATTGGTTTATTGCACTTACAAATATCACAGTTGCTTACATATTCTTTTACATCGGTAGTCATGTTCGGCCAGAAATACCTCTGCCGAAGCTTTGCCAGAGTTTTATGTATTCCTCCATGACCCGATGTATACGAATCATGTGCTGTTGCCAAAAGACCCCCACACAACTCCCTCGGAACCCAGAGTTTCCAGGCCCTGTCTTCTTGAATTGGGTCTCCAGTACGTCTATCGGTTCGTTTGTACACGAACCCATCTGAAATGCAAATGTCGGGTAGTTTGTCTTGGTTTTCGTTCACTGTCTTCTTCAACTCAACATACTCTTCTGATGAAAAGTGTGGAGAGTTGAAGTCAACCTCTGGCATTTCAGCAATGATCCCATCCATATAAATTCTTGACAGCGTGTCCCAATTACGCTGGTCGCTATCGATATAGGACCGAATTTTTGGGACACGCTGTCAAGAAGTTGCGAGTTTGAGAACCACGGGGGTATGTCTTCGGTGGTGGAAGAGGAGCAGTGGCATGCTTGCTTTTCGCTCGGCCTAGCTCGAAGGATGGGAGTGGTTTTTGCCGCTTTCCACTCACCTCTCACTCAGCAAACAAAATAAATTCATGCCATGTTAAAGGATGGGACAGGAAAGGAGGGGAAGTTATCCTGAATCAAGGTACTAAGGAAATGGAGGAACACAAATCTAGTGACCTATGCCACTGTATGAGAAAAAGGGAGGGGTTTGCATCAACGCTTTACTAGAAAGAAAATTTAACTACTAAAACTAAACTACAAACTAAGCCCTAAAACTAAGTTCATATCCATTCTGAATATGCCGGATAATAATTTTATGTTTCATATATTATTATGAAGTAATACTAAACCTAACTAAGATCTAAACTAAGCCTAAATGAAAAAAATTCTTTCCAACAAATTCAACCCAAACCCCACTGTCTCTCCCATACAGAGGTTCATCAAGTCAACTAAGGCCGTTGACAGTTGTAAATGTCATTATTGGTCATCCCACCCTGGTATCTTAGATACACCATCGCTATCTCATTGACCGTTTTCTCCGAAATAGCCCCTTACTCGATTCCTAGTCACAATTGTAACTACTGTAGTTCGTATTGTCAGTTCCTAGTTCTACATGTTCGTTAGGTTAGGTCATCGTACTTAAAAATGTCTACCGTACAATCCTTAGTCCTAAATGTTCGCTTAAGTCATTGTCGTAAGTCATAGTATCTCTATTTTACTTTGGAACAATTATCCTATCAGTCATGTCTACTATCATTTATTTCAGGAAGCCGGCCTGGCTAGGCCATCACACACCGCTGCAATAAAATCTCAACAGCCCATATTAGAAATGAAATTCATGTTTCTAAAATTCAAAATATACAACTTTATTAACTTTGGCCATTGGCCTTAAATTAAATTAAAAATTCAATAAAAGATATTTGTTTTTTTTTTTTTTTTGAAATATATAAAAAAGGTACAAATTGAGGAAATTCAATAACGAAATGAAGAAAAAAAAAGTTAAAAATGCTCGCTCCTTTTAAAAGAATTTAAAAGCCTTTCATAAAAAGTTCTTTTCGCATCTGCCTCTGATCGATCATATGGGTACAATATACATATATGAACATAATTGAGAGGGACTTTAACGTTTGACACAAGAAAATGACTTACGTATTTAATCCTTTATTTTTTTTATTGTCCCACGAAGTCCTGCCGGCAGCACGTTCCTGGTTACGGTAAGTATATGGATAGGCCTTCAATTTCAAAGCCGTTTATTTGCGCTCTTTCAATTACCGCATGCATGCACATATATACACATATAACGCGCAGATCGGATTTTACAAAAAAAAATCAGCTATCTTTAACTTTCTTGTAGAATTATTTCTTTAAACACTTTTCTCAATGAAAAAAAATTAAAGAAAACCGAAAAATCAAAAAAAAAAAAGAATTCACAAAATAAAAAAAAAGGTTAAATAAAAAAATGGTATATAAAAAAAACTGAATATGATCCTGTATGTTCCAAAGGACACCCGTAGAAACAGTCTTCAGGGTTTGACTGATGTTGGTGGAGCACCCTGTTCAGATAATCCACTAGTTCTTGCTTTGATGGTTATTCCCAAAACTAACATGCAGAGGCCAAGATTCGCCCCTGGTGGACTTTTGCTGCATATATCTGAATTCGTATATATATATGTATACTAAATTACATAGCCATCAGGTCGTTTTGAACACAATTCAATGGGGCCACTTAACCTCTGCTATTAAATTTTCCATGAACTAGGTATTCTCCAACAACTAAGGTCGGTATTTCTCTCTGGAAATTTCACCAGATCCTTTTTTTTTTTTTTTTTTTTTTTTTATTTTCACTATACGCGAACTATATAAACAACAAGTTTTTTTACCTTCATAGTCTTTTATATTTAAGATTATCTTTATTCTCACCTTTTTCTGTAATTAATCTATAATTTATACTTTACTATTCAAAAAAAAAAAACCGAAGAATAAAAGTTATTCCGCAAAGCTATATTTTTTTTTCTGGTACCGCTTTTTATGCCGTACTGTAAGGGAACTCCCAGAATGTTAGCTTGCACTCTTTTGCTTTCGAAATGATGGAAAAAAATCTTGATTGCATAATCCCGGTCATTGACCTATTGCCCCAATTTTCCCAATCCTCTTTATGCCTTTTCTTCGTTCTTTGGACTGGAAAATAATTGGAACCTAAGATTCGCTAACATCCATAGATGTCTTCTTTCGTTAATTTGATGAGTCCGTATTAACTACCTTTCACTACTTCCTGTTTTGAAATTTTAAAATACCTACTTAAATTAATCTAAAGGACTTGATAATACTTATAAACTAACTCTAGCAGACTTAACTCTCGTTTAAACTAATAATAAATAAAATATTGCACATAATTACATAAATTTTATTGTTTTAATTGATCGGATCTTCCTACTATATCCGCCTCCTATTGCACATTTTCCCCACAAGTACACCTATTATCCACAAGATCGCGCATCTTCGTTAAATTCTTGACGTCTTAAGTCACATTTGACGTATAAAAATACTAAACTCGTGAATTTAATTTGTGAATTCAATTAGTGAAAAAAGAAAATGTGTAATAATTATGTAAAAAGGAAACATTGCCACAAAATCAGTTAGTTTCGATTAAGCTTATGACACCTGAGAATCTGTTTCATTAGTAGCTAAACGAACTACCTCATTACTTTAAAATTGCACCTAAAGTTAACCAAAACCCACTCAGTCGGTAAGTTTGTTTACAATCTTTTATTTAGCAATCGTTTATCTTACAATTGTTCCTTTTATTCTTTTTTTTTTTCTTAGTTTATGAACCTAATTTTCCTTTATGATGCATCAAGCGAGTTCATCAAAGGATAAGTTCATCACTGTCGCTGAGAATGCTTCTGGACTTACCCAATGACAGGAAAACTACCACAGAACCACTCTCAAGCGACAACAACTCACTCGGACCTTATAATGATCTTTTCTTTTTTTTTTCTTTTCAGGATTTAAATTTTATCACGCCATCCTTAGTACTCCTCGTCGACTAACAACATGTCCACCTTCACCTCAAAAGTATCGCTACCATGGATTGGAGATCCCGGTCAATAAGATGTTTGTCAACCATCAAGATCGTGTACCACAAGGCGTTGCACCGAATATGGATGTACATGGGTGTAGTCATTTTGTCACGGTAACTATTTATTTCTGGCTTAATAAATGTGCAACAAAAAAAAAGGTATCTTCTGTTTTGCATATCTACTCTGTTTGTTACAACGTCCTATGTACAATCAATTATATATGTACCTAACATAACTACAACGTGTACGAGTATATTGGGCCTAGGTGTTTGTTTACTTAATCAGATACTTTTGTTGTCATTCGAATCTTGGAAGTTAATTTCGGCTCTCAGTGATGACACAGATTTCACACCAACGCAACGGTGTGATTTCGCCATAGTTTTGGGGTTTATTGGTGTTTATTGTGTCTGACAAAAGGAGTATAATTTTTGAAAATAGGGACTTGACAATATTGTGTTTTGAAATCAACAAAATTTGTATGCTTTCTTCTTATATGTTACTTCAGTGTACCGCGACGGGCTACGTAACACTTGGTTGCATATGCATATACAATGAAGAGCCGTGAAGAGTTAAGGTAGTTGAAAGCCGGTAATAACAGATTGATAGTTCTAAGGGACTGTGCAAATTCTAATTTTTCGTATAAGTAAAGTGGCGTTTTGTTTTGTATAATTTTGTGTAAAAATATACAGCATCTAGAATCAAGAAATTCTTGTAGTGAACATCCAAGGACTAGCTTATGATAATGTGAGATGTGTTCATGTCTCCTGATACCATAAACGTATCTAATCATAAGCCACAAGCAGTTTATGTTTCGAGTGTGAATCAGGTTTACAATAAAAGGTACCAGTAATGTTTTTATTAGTCTCAGTTTGGTGTTTACTGGAGTAATGGTAGAGAATGGCCAGAGTCTACGTAGCCCGGAGTAGATTCTTCCAACTATGCAGTTAATATGATCATCTGCTGAAAGCGACCGGTTGATTTTAAAACCAAGACTATTAACAGTATCTTTAAAGTGAAGCTGGACTTGGTCTAGAAAAACTGGAGGGAAGTGTGAGGTATTAAACTGTTTCTTAGATATCGCAATAAGTTGAGACTTAAGCGGATTTAGAATTAGACCATTGCTAACGGACCAATTGGAGGGCGTGTAACGTTGCATTATTTAAAAAACATTCGCAGGTCAATAGGGTAAAAGCGGGTGAGATGGCGCAGCGGGGGAGATGGTGCACCCTTAATATCCTTAAAATCCTACCTGTTTTTTTACGTGCCTAAAAATTAGTGGGAATGACAAAAAGGGTGAGATGGCGGAGTTTTTTGAGGGTGAGATGGCGCATTCCACAGCACACTTGTTCACTTTGGTGCACTGTGGCCGCACACCATCTCACCCTCCCAATGATTTTATTTTTATAATTCAAAGTTTGTTTTGCTTTATTATAAATTTTCAGAGAAACAGAAGGAAGGAGTATTAGTGAACTCATTAAACGCTTCTAGTTTGCATTTGCACTAGTTTTTCATTAGTTTACTGATGCCCCTTTGCACAACATCGTATTTCTTTTTGAGGAATTAAATTTTTTTGCGATGCCAATAGTTTATAAGAAGAAGCATAATTCTAGCCGGGGATCTTGGTCACAAGTTTCTTTGAAGGCTGCTTTAAATGATATTAACAAAAAGCTGATGTCGATTAGTTTTGCTGCTAAAGTTTAAAACGTACCACCGACAACTCTTCGCAGACATATAAAAAAATCCTCCGAAGAAAGGCAACTAGGCCCTTCTCCATGCTTTGTGAACCGAAATTGAACAAAAAATATGTGGCCACATTAAAAAGTTGCAGGCTTACGGATTTGCACCAACTAGAGATGCAGTTTGCAGGATGGCTTATGGAATAGTTGAAAAATATAACATCCAGCACCGTTTTTCTAAAGATCTTAAAAAAGCAGGAAAAGGTTGGTTTTTACTTTTTTTGAAAAGGCACCCAGATTTGACCATAAGGAAATCAGAAGGAGTTTCTCAAGCACGTGCACTCGGTACGGATCGACAAGAGTTGGGAAATATTTTGATCTTTTAGAAAGAGTTGTCACCGAAAACGACCTTATGGGCAAGGCCAGAAATATATTTAACATGGATGAGACCGGATGACAAAACAAAATCGATGAAAACAATTGTGTGGGATGCGCAGAGGAATACAATTCTACCAAGAAAAGATGATTGGTTGCAATGTATTATGTGCCATAGATGGGCACATGATTCATGCACAGCATTTAAGCATACTTGCAACGATTGTGGCAAAATAAATTCAAAGTAAATCATGAGCCATCTCACCTACCACGTTATACCATCTCACCCACCCCATAGGGAGAGATGGTTTTTCTTAATGTTTTTTTATTATTTTAATTAAAAATTAAAATCAGCTTTACAAAACTTTGTAAATGTAGTATTTAATTACTTGTTTAATAAAAAATATTTATTTAAAATAAAACATAGAAAATGTTGTATATTTTCGAAGATATTGGACAAATAAAAAAGGTATACCATCTCACCCGCTTTTACCCTATTAATCCAATGCTCTCACGCAGGTGTTCTCAATGAAAAAATGTGTTAATCCAGCACTTTGTCACTTTATTGTATGCTTATAAGACTGATAATAAAAAAAATGTACAAAAAAAGTTAATCCTTTCTTTCGTAAATGCACCTAAGCTAAGCCGACCCCACCATAATAAAAAAGTGGCAGGTCAATTTTAAACCAATCCTCTCACGCAGGTGTTCTCAATGAAAAAATGTGAGAAATATGGTTAATCCAGTACTTTGTCACATTATTGTATGCTTATAAGACGATAATTAAGAAAATAGTAAAATGAAAGTTAATCCTTTCAATCGTATATTCACCTAAGAATCCAAAAACGAAAAAAACTAAAATAAAAAGCTTTTCTTAGAACAAAAGTAGTTTTTGTTATTTTTGATTTTCTCAAAAACTGCAAAACATTTTGACATCCGGTTTTTTGTGTTTCATCAAAAATTAATAAGAGCATTGAATATTGAATAAAAAAATAATACTTAATTACGTAAAATTTTGAAAAAAAAATTGTTTAAAAAAAAATTTTTCATTTTTTTTTTTTTCAAAATTTTGATTTTGAAAATTAATTTTTCAAAAACTATTCACTCGAACAACTTTATTTAAAAACAAAATTAAAGAGTATATTTCTGGCTTTTCAAAATGCTATAGCATTGCTCTGTAGGTATCACCGTTATTTTTTAATAATTTTTTTTCTGTTTTAAGTGATTTTTTTCTTAAATTGCCCCTCCCGCCTAAACGGGGGGAAATAGACCCCCCCCTCCTATACGATTTTTTTCTTGTCTAAGTTCAACCTACACGCCCTAGCTTTTTGTCACACCTTATGCAAATCACCCTGTATATCAAGTCTTCCTGCAGACCAAGCGGCCGTGATAAATAAATTTGAACGTCATCAGCATATATGTATATGTATGTAGATGTAGCCTTACATTTGAGTAAACATTAGGCAGGTCATTTATAAATATGCAAATTCAATCACAGGAGATCTAAGATGTCCAGGAATTATATATAATACTTCCAGATACGGAACTAAGTGATTAAGTATTTTTAAAAGAAAGTGGAAACAAAAACTTTTAAAAGTATCGAAAATTATTTGTCTTCTTTCTGTCAAGCTATGAACTATTGATTTTTACCAAAGGATTGATTTGAAATACATTAATTGAAAACTGGGCTAGGAACTCGAATCTTTGCATTTTATATGAAAATGGTTTTGTAGAAGAAAATTATTCTCAATCGCCATATTTTTTGTTTCCTCTTAAAATAAACTGCACAACTGGGTCGCACGAACTTGCTGTTATGTAAAAGACTTACATTCAAAAATGAATGTCAATAGAGAAAAACTGTTAATAAACATAAAGTTTATTTATTTAATGACTAAAACAACTCTTTTAGTGGTAGCTGGAGCTAAGAACAGGATGCCAGGTGATGTAAGCAAATATTAGTTTATGCAAGAACAAAACTTATAACAAAGTTATAAGTTATAAGTCAAGAAACCTTTTATATACAAATTTTTAAAACATTTTTTTTTATTACTTTACGAATAAAAAATAAATTTCCAAAAAAAATATTTTGCCCTTTTTTGAGATATCGAATTTTCCAAAAAAAAAAAATGTAAGAAACTTCATTAAAATCCGTTCAGTCAGTAATGAGAAATTCAAAAATCGTCAAAATGGTTCTATGGTCGGTACAGTCAGTAATATATTTATTTCATTTTGTTTGTTTAATTATAGAACGTAAAAATTTATCAAAATTCTTGGAGACGTTTTCGAGAAAACACGATTTTCGAAAACCATTTTTTAACATTTGTAGGGAAGGTACCCTTATTTTTAGGTAATACATTCTTTTCTCTTTTTATAAAGAAACTTTTATTTATCAAGTTTAAAAAAAATCAAGCATTGGGTTCTCCAAATATTGAGTTTCGAAAAAAAATTGAAATAAAAAAAAAAATTTTTGAACATTTTAATGCCCAGGAATATTTTAAATTTTGGGGCACTTTAGCACCAAACAATAATTAATCATTTTTTATATTATTTTTTATTATGTATGTATATTTATATTATTTTATATTATATTATTTTTGATATTTGTTTAAATCTATTGGCCATTGTTTAAAAAAAAGAAAAATTTTAAAATTTCGAAAAAAATCGTATAGCAGGTACAGTTATTTTTGGTCTTAAAAAAAAAGAAAAAAAAAACACGTGGGGACAAAATATCGAGGACCACTTTCGTCTTCGCTATCATCGAAATGTCAACTTCGTCCAAAATCTCGAGTTCGATTTTTTTTACGAATGCATAACTTGCCTTATAGTTCCTATAAGTCTCAAGTAAAAAGAGTTAATAATCTTAAAATGATGCAAAAACTGTACATATGTATATGCTATAACAGAAACTCTTAAACTCATTTACAGGAGAGACTCCCCCAAATCCTAGTCTGACTACGTTGTATACGAATTTGGTGTAGCTTGAAACGCGACAGCAACAATGCACGTTTGCCTTTGCTTAAATTTTTCAACTGCGAAATGGAGAATAAATAAAAATTCCACCTATTCAACGTAAATACCCTCGGCATCCGCGACATGTGGCGGCAATTTAAGGTTTTGGAATTTAGGGTCATCGTAATCATATCTCCTTTCAGAACAAAATTAACTGCTCATTCGACATCTTATCTTTGACGTCCTAATCTACTTCCAGAACGGATTGTTAAAGATCGACCCGCTCCTTCAAATAGAGACAGAAAGGATGTCCCAGTTGTTGTTGATGTTCCCAGTATCTATAGGCCTGCTAGTAACATCACTTTCCACCTTGTCGGCGGGGTGAGATTTTAATAATAGCAATTGGACCGACTTACTTTATTTCAGCCTAGTGCGAGTTGTTGGTGAACAGAAATATCTTTAAATTTGGGGACCTAAACATTTTATCTGTCCACGGTGTTTTTGAGCTCATATCGTGGGGGAAAACTTAGACGTTAGAGCCCTGAGAGTTATTGACCATCGTCTTAGTGCTTTAAAAAAATATATATATAATATATACACTCTTTGAGAATTGCCATTTACTCGAACCACTAATGGTCCCTACCTCTATAAGGGAAGTTCAAAATAAAACTTCCCTCAAGCTTTTCTTATCGACTCATTAAATCTTCGTCATCTTTTCAAGTCCACATCCCTTTCGTATTCTCTTAGCATTGATTCATGTACTGTACTGTAGATTCTATTCAGGGCTGACATTGCAGCATCTCAATATTTCTCATGGCCTTCCAAAAACAAAACTTCCAAAACTCGGATTTTTTTCTTGTATCTTGTATTTTTTTTTTTTCGAAAAACCCAAAAAATATGTTTTCGAATATTTTTATATACCTACAATATTATTTAAAATTTTAAGGGGCTCCTATTAAAAAATTTTGGGTTAAAATCGTTTGGATCAGTACTGAGTCAAAAATCAAAAAACGGTTCTATGACAGGTACCGTTAATAACATTCTTTTCTAAAATTTTGTTTGACCAAAATGTAGTCCATGCCCATGAAAGCACACTTAAATTTTTTTAGAGCCGTTTTTTGAGATAAATAAGATTTTGCATTACGGATGTAGGGGGGGTACCGTTAGTTTTAGAGATACAAACAAAAATGTCTCCTCTAGGGAATCACCGAAGACACTTAAGTTCCGAGCTTGAAGAAAATACCTACAGTAGTTTAGGCTGTAGATTGTTGTACAGACATACAGACATACAAACGGAATTGCCCGACCCACTTTTTTCGTCTTCGCTATTATCGAAATGTCAACTGTGATCAAAATCTCGAGTTAATTTTTTTTTTTCAAAATGCAGAACATGCCCTAGTTGTAGAATCCCTAAATTCCTTTCCGTTTCTTTTAAAGTTCTCAAAAAGAGTTTGGAAAATATACTTTCTTACACACATAGTATATAAGATCATCATCAGTTTAATTTTTAAGGCTAAGGCAACAGTTGTTTAGAAACTCTGTTTAAAATGTCTACATTTACAAACCAAGAATGCGTAGACAATATTTTCATTAATGAACTGTGCAATGGAACTTCAACTTAAACGCGACAAAGATATTTTGAACTTTATCCAAACCAATGACTTCATAGCTTACGAGTATTAAATACATGTCGAAGGCTTCGAGAAACGGGAGCAGTTTCAATACATGACCTAGCGTGGGCAGGCATAATTGGAAACAAATTAATCGGCCCCTCAATCTTGAAAGAAAGTCAGAATGATACCTCCACAAAACGAACTGAGTCGCTTTACGGTTGAGCGACGTTGGGATATATTGAAAACTTACATATATTTCCAACGTGAATGTTGTTTAGCCCAAACAGTGCGTTTTTTGAAAAGAAGTTTTGGCCGAAATGAAGCACCCACCGCACTTGCTGTACGTCAGTTTGTGCAAAAAGTTCGTGAAACTGGTATGCTAGTGGACAACACTCATAATGTTTCTGCTGTAGCCGAGAGTGTGAAACCCAATTCACGAACATCAACTCGCCATCCATCTCAACAGCTCAACATTTCACGCACTAGTCTGAAGAGAATTCTGCACAAAGATCTCGTATTATTCATTTACAAGGGCCAATTGAAGGCACACGACCTGACCAGACCATCCGCTTCGTTATCGCTTCGCAGTTTGGGCCTTAGAGCAGCTTGAATCGGACAACGATTTTGGGCGAAAAATCATCTTTTCTGACGAGCCGCATTTTCATCTCGGCGGCTATGTTAGCAAATGAAATTACCGCATCTGGGGCTCGGAAAACGCACGCATTATTGTTCAGAGCTAATGTATCCACAGATAGTGACAGTTTGGTGCGGATTGTGGGGTGGTGGCATCATTGGATCATTTGTTTTTCAAAAATGAGGCTGGGAACAACGTTTCGGTCAACGGTGGGCGTTACAGAACCATGTTAACCGATTTTTTTTTTTTACTGAAATTGAATACATGGATTAGGATGACCTCTGGTTCATGCGGGGTAGCGCGCTATGCCACAATCGAACTTTTGCGCACCAAATTCCCAAATCGTGTTATCGGCCGTCTTGGCGATGTCAATTGGACGCCTCTGAGCTGCGATTTGACCTATTGAACTTTTTTTTTTGTGATGAACCGATCTTACGACAACAATCCGGAAACAATTCAAGCACTTAAGGCCAATACTATCCAACAATCCGTAAGCTCCAGCCCAAAACAATCAAAGAGGTCTTGGAAAATTGGAGTGACAGAATGCGCTACTGCGAAGTCAGCCGAGGCAGCAATTTGAAGTACGTTGTGTTCCATAATTAATGGGAATATTTACTCTTACTACTAAAGAAATAGATTAGATTAGGTTAGATTAGGTTGATTTTTATTTCCACATAAATTTTAACAATTATTTGGTTAATACAATCAATATGAAGCATGGCATTGCCGTCTGCCTGATCGACAACTAAAATTATAGCTTTATATAGATTAAAAAAAAGAAGTGCAGTTTAAAATTAAAACGCTTCATTTAAAATTTGATTTCTGTATTTAAGTGCTGTTTTGCAATATGCATATAACTTTGTGACATCCATTTCCTGTAGAAGGCTTATGATTTCATTATTTGAAAGAAAGTCACTGCCTAGGGTATGTCTTCTTGTTTCTCTCAATATCGCACATCTTCCAACAAAATGAAAAACATCCTCGCGCTCTTTCAAGTTGCACAGGTTGCATAGAATCGGTAAGTCCTCGCGATGTGGGATGTAGTTCAGATTATGGAGTTCTCCTCTTAACCGGAACATGCACGAAATTTGTTCGATAGTATAGTTGTCGTGGAAGTAGTTTCTTTCCCGGAGATCGTAATCTAGTCTACTGTAAATCGTACGGTGCAGTGAACTTTTGGCTTGCTCGGTGTATTGTTCTCTTGAGGCTTCATCCAGACGAGCTATTAAGCGATATAAGGTTGGTTTCCATGAGGCAAAGTTACTGTAGTTCAGGTCAACATCCACCTGCTCGGCTAGTTCTATCCAGTCTTTAAACCATCCACTTCGGGTTTGGATTGTTTGAAGAACTACTTTCTTTGGAAGACGATAACTTGGCATATCGAGAACTTTTAGGATGTAATCGATCTGCAGCTTGAGTGTTTTGATGAACAAAGGCGATAAACCCGTTTCCAACATGATCATGTAGTTTGGCGTACTCGAAGGAAGGTGGAAGATCCGTTAATACATGCATGCATTTTTAAAAAACTTGTATTTGGCCCACCCTTTACCCAGTCCGGCCAGCTTTAGATAAAGACTGTCCAACCATACATGTACGTATGAACTTGCACTTCCTACCGTAAATGTATTGAATACTCGTTAAAAAAGAGATCTTTACTTATCAATTGGAATAATTTGATAAAATATTAATGTTTAAAAAATAAAATGCACGACTGGGTCGCACGAACTTGCTCCTATGTAATAGACTAGGAATTTTAAAAATGAATGTTATTAGAGAAAACTGTTCATAAGGATAAAATTATTTTTTTAAATTCTCTTAGTAGTAAGAGACAAAAACAGAATGCTATGCAAATATGAATATTTATGCAAGAACAAAAATTATAAGTCCTTGTAGTGGTTTCTTAAAAAAAAGCTTTTATATACAAATTTTTTAAAAGATTTTTAAGAAAAAAAATTTGGTATGCCAACTTTAAGTTTTGATTACTGTACGATTGAAAATTAAATTTCCAAAAAAATACATTGAGGCGTTTTTGAAATATCGAATTTTCAAAAAAAAAAAAATGATTTTTTTTTCAAAAATTCAAAATCTATTTTTTTTAAGTTTTGAAATGCAATGGTTCTTAGACTTTTTAGAAGCATCTCTACAAAAAATTTCATTAAAATCCGTTATGTCGATAATGAGTAATCCATAATTTGAAAAAATGGTTCGATGGTAGGTGTAATATCTTAATTTCAATTTTTTTTATAATATTAAAGATCTTAAAGATCGTTAAAATTAATTGAAATGAAAAAATTTTTATCAAAATTCTAGGTACAGTTTGCGAGAAAAATTTGATTTTTGAAAACCATTTTTTAACATTTGTATGGTGGGTACCCTTAGTTTTAGGTAAAGTAAAACTTTTTTTCATACATCTTGTGGATTATGCTTTTTTTTGTTTTTTTTTTATAATCTACCCGCGCTCAAGGGATTATGATTGCCCTTTAAATGTTTCAACACAGCGCGGGCGTGAAGTTAATGAAGAGAAAGAAGGATAGGAAAGATGTGTTTCACGATGTTCTGAGACTGTTGGTGGTTGTCTCAGATATTTTTATCTCCAGGGATGGCGGCTGAGCTAAAGCGGAGAAATGCCGTGTCTTATTTTTATGTCGCTTATAATTCACATTATTTTATTCGTGTTCATCCTTGTTGGGCATACTAGTTTAACTCAATTACATGTTGTTAGTGTTATACCTACGGTGACCATTTTTTCAGAAGCAAAAAAAAGGACAGTCTTTCATTAACGTAAAAAAAATTTTATTAAAAAGTTTTGTTCTTCATATAATATGCTAAGTTCAGTTTTTAAAACAAATAAATACAAATAAATTAACAAAAATCGAAATAATATATATGTTATTTAAATATGTATACATACGAGTATAAGAGTCATTCAAAGGAATGTTTAATGTAGGTATTTTTTTTCCCAATGTATTTTTTTAAAGATATTGTCCCGATTTCTTAAAAACGTGTTAAATTCTGGGCAATCGAAGTCATAATTGCCCTTTGTTATTAAGCATTGCCATTGTCCGGAGGCAATTTGTCAAATTTCTATATTTTAATTTGTTCTTCCGTTTGGCACAAGTAACCTCGTCAAATAATTCCTCATCTTTGATTTGTGATCTTTTCTAAATTCCATTACATTAGAAAATCTATTTTTCAGATTTCCAATACGGATCATCAATTCAAAAAAAACCCATTCAAAGTGTTCCATATCCTCGAACGATACATCCCACTAACTTAAGCAGTCAGTACAGGATTGTTTAATAGAATTTATTTGAGATTTAAAATTGAGGGAATCAACTTTACTTTCTAACTCTAGTTTTGTGAGAACATTTTTAACAGTGAATGTTAAAAACACTCTTGCCTACCTTTATATACGTTTTAATTTAAAATCTTTTAAAACAAGAGAAGCTTCTATCATTCAAATGTTTTGTGATTCTTAATGGAGAATGCATTTGTGAAATATGAATGCTTGAATTATTGCTTATTGGTGCAACTATAACGAAGAGCCTTCTTATGTTTCTTACTTTCAAGGTGATACTTGATGCTCGCCCTTCCGCTGTTTGATGTTGAAAAATTTGGTTAGCATTTTCAACACCTTACATCACTTTCGCTTAGATTTTTTACAATGAACGGACACTGGCTATTAAAAATGCATTTCCTTTAAGGGCCATTTGAAAGTATAAAAAACAATAAATTAATCTTTCATTACCAATAATTATTCCAAATAAATCCTCACCGTTTTATATAAATTACAACCATTTCCAAAAATAAACAAAAAGCCGAAAGGATGCCAACGAGAACGACACTAACTTGCGGATGGAGATGAAAATTTGAAAATCATTCACAATAGCAAAAAATATATGACAGAATTCAATGACATAAAGCAGTGCTGCTAATCGTAGAATCGTGGCTTGAAAGAGGAAAAGAGGACCTTGAAAGGACAATTTAGAAAAGGGAGGACAATTTTCTGTCCTCTCTAAGAAAAGCAAACAGAAAGGACACGATACAAAAAGAAAGGACTGTCCTCTCAAAAAGAGGACGGATGGTCACCGTAGTTATACCTGAACAACATGTAATGAGTAAACCAGCAACCCATTGATGACAATTTTTAGAAGGTTTTTTTAATGGAATTAAAGCGACATAGACGACGGCAGGGATCGAACCTGTCATCATGAGGTTGACAGGCGAGCACACATCCATCACGCCACGGCCACCCCAACCTGAGAAACTTTTAGTTTTTAAGTTTAAAAAAAAATCCACCATAAGGTTTTCGAAATATGGAGTTTTGAAAAAAAAAATTTAAATTTTTTCTTAAAATCCAAAAAAATTTTTGTTGAAAATTTAAATACACAATTCTATTTAAGCTTTAGCTTTAGTAAAAAAAATTATCAAAATCGGTGGTACCGTTTATGAGAAAATTAAAACCAAAAAAATGGTTCTTTGGGGGGTACCCTCAATAACCATTTTTCGGAACATTTTTATCAACCTAGCTTTTACTAAATGAAATTTTTTTGTATCTTTTTTTGTTAAATCTGTCGAACAGTTTTTGGGAAAAAAAATATTTACAAAATTTCGAAAAAAAATCTTATGGTAGGTACCGTTTTTTTTAGTCTTAAAAAAAAAAGAAAAAAACGTGTGGGGGGAAAAAATCAAAACCCATATCCACCAAGTTTGAAGAAAATCGGCCGAGCCGTTTAGGCTGTAGTCGAACCGACAGACAGACAGACAGAATTGCGAGACCCACTTTTTTAGTCTTCGCTATCATCTTAATTTCAACTTTGATCAAAATCTCGAGTTTGCTTTTTTTTACGAATGCATAATTTGCCTTATAGTACCTATAAGTTGCAAGTAATAAAATGTTTTTCTATAAAATAAAAAAATCCTTGACAAAAAAAAAATAAATTCGGTATAGCTTGAAGGGAACCCGTCTTTACTGAATTACGAAAAAAAATTTGTTCGATAGTCCAATGAAAATATAATTCATAAATTATTCTCACAAATATTATCCTCTAATAATTTTCGTTGGAGTCTTATTTGAAAACACAAATAATAAATTAAAAAAAATTAAGGAAAAAGCAACCATATAGAAAATAAGCTTGTCTTAACCAATCTTTTCTTTGATATGACTCATGCAATCTTCGAAATAATTTATATTCTTTTTAAATTCAATACATACATAGGCACACATTTCTTTCAAAGAAATTCTTATGTACAAACGAGGGCAGTTTGAAAAGTTCTCGGCCTGACCAATAAAACGCAATAAATTTAAAAACTTTTTTTTAATCTTTTTCTACATATTCTCCTCTTATATCAATGCACTTATTCCATCTGTGTTCCAGTACTTCTATACCCTTTTTATAGGCCGATTCGTCCAACTCTTCGAAAAACCGCTCCGTTTCAGCAAAAACCTCCTCGTTGGTGAAGAATTTGCGTCCAGCCAAATGTTTTTTTAAGTTAGGAAAGAGGTAATAGTCTGATGGTGCCAAATCAGGTGAATAAGGGGGGTGGTTCAGTACACCAAATCGAAGTTCATGGAGTTTAGCCATGACAACAACCGACTTGTTTTTTGTTCTTCGCTCAGCAAACGCGGCACCCACCTTGCGGACATTTTTTTCAACCCCAATTATTCGGTCAAAATGCTGTAAACCCGCTCAGAAGAGATCCCCATGGTGTTGCTTATTTTTCGCACTTTTAACCTTCGGTCCTCTAAAACCATTTTATGAACTTTATCGACGTTTTCTGAAGAGGTGGTTGTTGTTGGCCTTCCGCTTCTGCGAGCATCTTCGATTCTCTGTCTGCCATGCATAAATAAGGATGCCCACTTTTTGACCGTAGAATACGAAAGTGCAGATTCCCCCAATGTCTCATCGAAGTCATCTTTAATTTGATTTGGTGTCATATTCTTTATTTAATTATTTCATTTTTTCCATTTTCGTTGTTAGCAATAGGTTCGTTCAAACAAAAAATTGCACTAATATAAGTACTCGACCAATTTTAATGAAACTTCACATACAATTATTATATATATAAGGCTATTTGAGGAATTCAAATTTATTTATTTAAACAACGCCTTCTATGTTAGGCCGAGAACTTTTCAAACAGCCCTCGTACATTATGTACATATGTAGATATGTGATTATGATTACAATTAAAAATCGTATAAGTCTTCTTGCACCGGGGAGAAAAAACCCACACGTGCAATTTTGGGTGAGAGTTTCCAAAGAATATTTTTGTGTTCCTTCTTTCAGTAGAGTATTTTGAGGAAAATGTGGATTGAAAATTAAGAAATATGAAGGGCATTCGGTATTCCAGTTTTCCCATGCACAGCCAACTTTTTAGAAAAACAATGACATAATGTAATACCCATATCATTTTATTACGGTTCGTTAGTCGTATAAGCCTTACCTTGAAATAAGGGATAGAAAAATGACGTTGATGTTGATCTAGGAGTATGCACTAACAGGTTTCTACGAGTATAGTTAAGTTACTCGTATATTCAGCATGTGTTCTGAGAATTTAAGTTTAATAATAATACATGGCGTTAAGTTCGTCATTTCCTAAGCTGTTTTGACGTAGATATGTACTTAAAAATTCCAAATAAAAAGTTTGGCATTTCGTTTAGTTCTATTTAGCAAATGTTATGCTAGCTACACACGAAGCAACCCTTGCAGCAACACAACCACGTTGAAGCAACGGTTGCTTCGTGTGTAGCTACGTTGCCAATTGATTTTGTGTTGCTGCAACCGTTGCCAGAAATATCAAAAAGTTTTGATATTTTCGGTCGGTTGCTCCAACAGTACTGTGGTTGCAGCAACAGTTGCCACGTGTGTAGTGAACAAACGAAACACGTTGCTGCAACGGTTGCCTCGTAGCATAAGGTTCAAAAGCTTAAAGGTACGGCTCATGTATAGTTCTATAAAAAGCTACATGTATAATTTCAAAAGGATTTAAATAAATCCTCTACGATAATAAGTCAATGCGGACTTTCAAATCAGGGACATCAATTTGACCACTAATAAGTTGGTGCAGCAATATTATTTAATAATTAACACGACTTTACATGTAATTGCACCTATTATAGTGGAATATATATAGTATAGGGATACATACATATTAAATGAAGAAACAAGAGGACAGTTACAATTTATTCAGTTTAGTTTCCTGGTAGTTCTTGGTCGGAAAATATCTCTTTTCTTATCACAGAAACTGTTTCGTTTAGTGTTCTAAGTTAAGATCATAATCTCCTGTTTTTTGTAACCTCTTTTGATTGGGGGAAAGAAAAGTGCAATATTTCCTTGACATGAAAAATAAAAATTGGAAAACCAAACCTTCAAAATAAGTCCACATAATGTACCTTGAAACAGTGTCTTGTAAGGATGATGTTGATTGCATTGTTCAAAACTATACAAAAGCTATTCTTTCTTCATCTAATAAGAGCGTTCCTCATCCTCAGCGTGAAAAAGCTAGCTATTGGTTGAAACAAAATTTTTGAAACCAATTTTTTTGTTTTCGATTTGTGCTACAGAAAGTTAAAATATAAATAAATATTATTGTGTATTCAAATTTTCAAAAATTTATATTTCTTTTCTATTTAAACTAAGTGTTTACTTTGAGAACCGCATGCTTGATTTTATTGAAACTTGACAGTTAACAGTTTATTATTACAATATCTATGAAATATAGGAAAACAAATCTTATTTGATCTAAAAATAACGGTACAAATGTCAATACATATATGATTTTCGAAAATCGTATTTTTCTCGAAAACGACACATACAATTTTTATAATTTTACCTGCGGCTTATAGGTACTTTACGGCAACTTATGCATTCGCAAAAAACTCGAGATTTTGATCAAAGTTGACATTTCGATGATAGCGAAGACGATAAAAGTGGATCTCGCAATTTGGTCTGTCAGTCTGTTCGACCTCAGCCCAAACGGCCTTAGCGATGAAATTTCATAAAATATTTTTTTTCTCAAAAACTGCTCAACAGATTAAAAAAAAAATCACTAAGTTAAAGGTATTTGTTGAAAACCTTTTTTTTTCGAAAAATGAAACCATGTTTTTTTTATTTTTGATTTTCTCAAAAAACTGTTCAACCGATTTTGATCATTTCTTGTATGCTAAAGCTCCCCAATAGTTTTGATAGAATTGTGCATCCAAGTTTA
This sequence comes from Chrysotoxum bicinctum, assembly GCA_911387755.1. Taxonomy (NCBI): domain Eukaryota; kingdom Metazoa; phylum Arthropoda; class Insecta; order Diptera; family Syrphidae; genus Chrysotoxum; species Chrysotoxum bicinctum. The sequence goes on along the minus strand of OU426988.1, from coordinate 56,941,767 downwards.
AAAATAAATTGTTTTGTATTTAAAAAGAAAATTGGTTTGGAAACTGAAAATTTCGAAAACGCCAGAGTATATTTTTTAAAACTTGACAAATAAGACTTTTTTAATACAATCTACAAAATGTGAGAGAAAAAATTAATTTTATCTAAAAATAACAGCACCCACGATACAAATATGTTGAAAAATGGCACCTAGAATTTTGGTAACATTTTTTTTCTTTCAATTAATTAATAAAAATTAAAAAAAAAAAAAATAAAATTAATTAAATTAAAAAAAAGGAAATTAAATTATTGCTCATTGTACCTACTAAAAAATTATTTCTTCAAATATTGAGTTTCTCATTATCAGCATAACGGATTTTAATGAAATTATTATTATTATTACAATTTATTAAACTCTACATTAATGTACAGCATAATTATAAGCAGCACTAGAGCTACCATGGCCTAAGGCTGTTAATGAATTTTTTTATTGAAAAGCTTCTAAAAAGTTTAAAAAACATTACATTTCAAAGCTGAAAAAAATACTGTTTGAATTTTTAGAAAAAAAAATCTTTTTTTTTTTTTTTGAAATTCAATATCTCAAAAACGCGTCAATATTTTTTTTGGAAATTTTATTTTTCTTCGTATAATAATTAAAACTTAAAGTTGGCGCACCAAAATTTGTTCTCAAAAATGTTTTAAAAATTTTGTATATAATAACATATTTTTACTTGCGACTTATAGGTACTATAATGCAAGTTATGCATTCGTAAAAAAAACGAACTCGAACTAGCGAAGACAAAAAAAGTGGGTCTCGCAGTTCTGTCTGTCTGTCGGTTCGACTACAGCCTAAACGGCTCAGCCTATTTTCTTCAAACTTGGTAGATATGGGTTTTGATTTTTTCCCCCACACGTTTTTTCTTTTTTTTTTTAAGATCAAACGTAACTGTACCTGCCATACGAATTTTTTTTGAAATTTATTTTTTTTTTCTCAAAAACTGTTGGACAGATTAAAAAAATAAATACACAAAAAAATTTAATTTAGTTAAAGCTAGGTAATGGTTGAAAAAAAATTGCCTAAAAATGGTTATTGAGGGTAACCCCCATGGAACCATTTTTTTGTTTTTGATTTTATCAAAAACGGTACCACCTATTTTGATCATTTTTTTTTCTGCTAAGGCCCTCCAAAAATTTTAATAGAATTGTGTATTCAAATTTTCAAAAAATTTTTTTTTTGGATTTCTTAAAAAACTTCAAAATTTTTTTTTCAAGGCTCAATATTTCGAAAACCCCGTGCTAGATTTTTTTTTAAACTTGATAAATAAAAGTTTCTCAATATAATCTACAAGATGTGAGAAAAAAATTAGTTTACCTAAAAATAAAGGTACCCACCATACAAATGTTAAAAAAATTAAAAAAATGGTTTTCAAAAATCGTATTTTTCTCGAAAACGGCACCTAGAATTTTGATAAAATTTTTTTTCTTTTAATTAATTTTTACGATCTTTAATTTAATAAAAAAAATTTTGAAATTAAGATATTACAGCTTGTACCTACCATATAACCATTTTTTCGAATTTTGAATTTCTCATTATCCACATAACGGATCTTAATAAAAATTTTTATAGGGAAGCTTCTAAAAAGTCTAAAACACATTGCATTTCAAAACTTTAAAATAAATATTTTTTGAATTTTTGAAAAAAAAATGTATTTTTTTTCTTTTTTTTTGAAAATTCGATATCTCCGAAACGGGTCAATATTTCTTTTCGTAAATTTAATTTTTATTCGAACAATAATAAAAACTTTAAATTAGCGTACCAAAATTTTTTCTTAAAAAGCTTTTAAAAAGTTTGTTATTGCTCATTGTACCTACTAAACAATTATTTCTTCAAATATTGAGTTTCTCATTATCCACTACAAGGACTTATAATTTTTGTTCTTGCATAAATTCATATTTGCAAAGCATTCTGTTACTACTAAAAGAATTTAAAAATTAATTTGATCCTTAAGAACAGTTTTCTCTAATAACATTCGTTTTTAAAATTCCTAGTCCATTACATAGGAGCAAGTTCGTGCGACCCAGTCGTGCATTTTATTTTAAGAAACCGTTACATCGACTTTAATTTTTGCATAAACTAATATGTGCTTGAATCACATGGCATCTTGTTCTTGGCTCAAAATTCTAAGAGAGTTGTTTTAGTCATGAATTTAATGCTTATGAACAGTTTTTCTCAGATATCATTCATTTTTGAAATTTTTAGTCTCTTACATAAGAGAAAGTTCGTGCGAACCAGTCGTGCTTTTTATTTTTTCTATTCCGCTAATTTTTGCGATATATGTATATTCAAAAAATATGTTTTTATTTTTGTCTTCCTCTTTATCGATACAAAGAATTTAAATGAAAATTCTAAGAAGTCTTAAAAACATTGCATATCAAAACCTTAAAAAAAATAGTTTCAGTTCAAGAAAACATTTTTTTATTTCATAAATTCGATATCCGAACTGTTTTTTTTAATTTAATTTTTACTTTTGATGTACCAAATTTGTTTTATTAAAAATGTTTTTTTATTTTTTTCTTAAACCTCTGCAACAATTAAAAGTTCTTGCGCGTTTTCCCATTTGCTTAAGAAATCACATGCCATTATGTTTAAGTCATTTAAAAATGTCTTTAATGCTTACGAATATGTTTCTTTAATAAAATTTATTTTTTTTTAAATTGAAAGTCTTTTAAACATAAGAGCAGGGTCGTGTACATTATATTTTTGACGAGGTTTGATCATTTGTTATAGAATTTCTTCTGTATTTATTTTGATAGGCCTTGACGACTACAAGTCAAATAGTACGATATTTGTTCGTTCTAAATTTTACCACTGTTCACTCAATATTAGTCTTTTTGGTGTTAATTTAATTTTTCAATGCTTTTAAAATCCTACACTGAAAATAAATTCCTAGGTAATATTGACAAAAACGTTTTGTTGATCTTTAACAAAACAATTTTATCGTTTTGTTTAAATTTTTGTCAATACGAAAGAATCATTTTGTTGATTTCACAAAATATTTATAATTCAGCATGATTTTTTGTCAGTTTAACAAAATATGCACTACAAATAACATTGTCAGTTTAACAAACCAAGTTTTGTTAATATAACAAAATAAAACAGAGATTTTTGTCACATCGACAAACTTTTTTTGATGTTAACAAAATGTTTGTTGTATCTACATAAAATGTGTTTTGTAAATTATTGTCAATATCACAAAGTTTTTGTTAATTTTGTTTGTCAATTTAACAAAAAATGTAAACGTTTTTGTTAAAATGACAAATATTTTGTTTTGGGGTTGAGTTATTTTGTAATATTGATAAAATAATATTATCAGATAGATAAAACTATTTTGTAAGGAAAGCAAACAATTCTACGCGTATATTTTTTTGATCATGACATTTCTTTTGTGTATGATATAGTTCACATTTGCTTTTTGAACTTAACAGAAATTGCGTATTATCCATACGCCCTCACCGATGGTTGCATGTGAGGTCGTAGGGACGAAACGCCAATTTTTGTGGACTTAAATCCCAAAAAAAAAAAAAATTTAACAAAACAATTTTATTAATTTAACGAAAAAATTTTGTTAATCCGATAATAATGAAAAAACAAATTTTTGACATTAAAAACAAATTTGTTAATACAACAAAAGAATTGTTAATATGACAAATTAATTTTGTAAATTGTACGAAATTTTGTCATGTTGACAAAATATTTTTGTTATTTCAACAAATTAATCTCTTATCATAACAAAATAATTTTGAGGATACAACAAAATATTTTTTGTTACCTCAACAAAATTCTATAATTTTTGTCAATTTGATAAAACTTTTTGTTAGACGTATATTGACAAAATGTTTGTCAAATCAACCTACATTTTTATCATATATATCTAGATTTTATTTTCAGTGTATCGTGTAGACTTCATTAAAAATATTTATAAATATTTTCAATTTTAAAAATGATAACCTCAAACCATAACTGTATTTCTGAGAATCATACAAAAAAATTAATTTAATATCAAATAAATATTTAAAGACAAAACCCAACAAGAACAACACACAAATAGAGTCTCTCCAATAGGACATCTGTTTCCGGCATAATCTCGCAGGGCTTAAGTTTGTAATTGAAAACATTTCCTTTATGACCATGATAGTCCTTGATAAATGACTGGCTTCCATTTGTTTACCCTCTCAATTCAAAATCTGTCCCTTATTTATCGATGGCATCACATATTTCAAAGAATTGAGTGGCGAAGTAAGAATATTTGTATCTCCGAAAATATTGCTTTTTTCTCACAAAAACTTTCTATTCAATGTAAAATTACCTAGGCGAGTATAATAATTGTGGGATTATAAATTAAATTAAATGTCTATGCATTTCACTATAAGTGGCTTTCTTTCCCTTAATGCCTAGCCCAACTTATCTCTTCATCTGACAGTTCAAGAGACAATAGAATACGAGTATAATGGAAATTTTTATACAAATTAATTCGGTCGAAGAAGATAAGAAGCTTGTATGTTTTGTATTATTATTTTGTTCTAGAATTATTAAAAGTAGGGCGCGTATCTATAGTGTTCCCTTGGATAGCGGAATGATTTATATTGAAAATTACTTATAAAATTTACAAAGTTCCAAGTAGAACAACAGTGGCATGTTGGATCGACGACAAATATGATGCTTTGTCAAAGTTAATGAATTTTTACATTAACGATAAACATTTGGTCTGATATTCAAATGAGCTTCTTAGGTGTCACAACTCGTTTTGGAATAGGAACAGAAATCCAATCGGTTACATTAGGTGTCTATCAACTTGATGAAATCCACACTCCACACATCAGAATAAATAGCACATAATGCTTACAAAAACGTGCAACGATTTTCAAATAGCTGCAGTAGTAACGGATAATGCTTTTAGAAAAAAGAAACACATCCCCTGTTTTACACATACACTGAATTGATTGTCCCAAAATGTTCTGCAAATTCCGGAGTTGCAAAGTATTCTCATCATAATGAAGACTATTGTCTAAGATCATAAAGCACAGACGCCAGCTCTGACGTACCAGCGATTTGACTTTGTTCGCAGTCCTATTTACATCTCACTTTAATAATACATATAACTATTTTTTTTTTACTTCTTGAAATGACATGGCTGACTTCCCTCTTTATTTCATGAGTTTTTTGGTTGCAGACGAATAAAGAAGTAAATTTGGTAATCGAGTGTTTAATTTCTAATCCCCTACATTTTTGGTGCCTCCTGTGAGGAATGTAGTTACGAGAAGCAGACACTTGGTTTATTTTAATTTCTTTTGTATAATTTCATGAAAAATATGGCTCAATCAATAAATTTACGTACGACGGCTGCCAATGCAATTCGTCGTGCTCACGATCGTGTGGCTGGAGCAGATCTTGGTGGTGCAGATACCGCGCAACTAGAACAAGAGGTTAGGGCTGTAACGGCGCATTACGACAGATTCGTACAACACCATGAAGCCCTTGTGGGCACAGCGTTGGATACTGAATTCGACGCACATGACATTCTTTGGGACCAAGTGGAGACAGTGTACAAAGCAACGTGTGTAATACTCAATCGCAAATTGTTGCAGCTTCAAAAGGCACAAGTGACTGAGCAAAACCCTCAGTTGGAAGGCGGCAGCGCAAACGCTGATTCATCAAAACTTAGAAAGACCAATACGCACAACCTGGACATGAGACTAGATAGATCCCGTAAAAATTCCATCTTTTGACGGTGCTCTTCATAATTGGCTGGCATTCAGAGATACCTTTGGAACATTGGTGCACAACTCAGAGCTTCCAGAAGCTTATAAAGTTGGAAAATTGCGACAAGCAATTGATCCAGAGAATGTTCCATTAATTGGAGGAATGTACACTGGTGGGTATCACGAGGTGTGGCAGGCATTAAAAACACGATTTGACAACCCTAAGCTTTTGGCGGAAACGCATGTGTTGCGTCTCCTCAATCTAAAGATTGCCCAAGAAGAGACGTCAGAAGCACTGCTGAGAATTGTTGATACTGTTTAGGAATCTTTGCGAGCTCTCCGCGTTATGAAACTCCCAGTAGATCAATGGGATGCTCTGGTAGTGCCAATTATAGTGCCTAAACTTCCTCTCGTGACGCAGAGGGAGTGGTGTATGGTGGGTTCATCATCCGAGATTCCGAGCTTGACCAATTTCCTAGAATTCGTGGAAAAACAAAGCCTCGCTACAGAGTTTGTCCAACCACCTCACCGGAGCCAAGCTGCAATTAATCGTAATGTCCACGCCCAGTTGCCCATGAAATCACACGTAGTTACAACAAACGAAGGTAAATGTTCTTATTGCCAAGGACTGCATCGAATCAGCCTCTGTCAAAAGTTATTGAGCAAAGCTCCTGGACAACGTTTCTCAGAGTTGAAAGATTCTGGATTATGCTTTAATTGTCTGAGAAGTGGACACACCTCGCAGCGGTGTTCTTCATCTGGATGTCGACAATGTGGTAGAAAACATCATACAATGTTCTGTCGAGAGTCCGATTGGATAGGAATGGAGTCTTCATCGCCTCATCAACAGGCACATATCACCGCAACGACAACGACGACACAATCGTCATGACTAGAATCACATACCGTCCTGCTAGCAACAACGCTGGCCCTTGCCGTTGGAACTTTGGAACAGCGTCTGTCTCGAATTCTTTGTGACCCTGGGTCGCAGGTAAGCTTCATAACAGAACGTTTAACTAATCAGTTACAACTCCGTAGATCAAAATATGATGTTGCTGTGGAAGGTATTGGCGGAATGGCTCATGCGCGTACAAATGGAATGGTTAAATTTACACTCAAGTCAACAATTTCTAATTTTTCATTGGAAATCAATGTGTTTATTCTTCCTTCGATTGCTTCGGAAACCCCTACGGTGCATCTTCATCGGGAAGAATGGAAGCATCTTAATGGTCTTCAGCTCGCTGACCCTCAGCTTACGAAACCTGCAATAATAGACATTTTGGTTGGTGCGGATGTGTGTGGCCAAATTGTAGAAGGTAATATTATTAGTGGAGCCCCAAATGAACCTTGTGCTCAGCGCACTCGTTTGGGATGGGTTGTATATGGCCCAGCAACAGCAACTTCAAATTCAGTGCAACCACCTTCTGCATTTTGCGCTCACTTGGTCGAGGATGATCTTCGCTTAGAGGATTTGGTTCATAGTTTTTGGAATCTGGAAGAGGTGCAACCGATGAACAGTGAACAGGATGAGTGTGAACAAATTTTCTGCGCGACGCATTTTCGAAACAACGAAGGCCGATATGTGGTGAATATTCCGATCCACAACGGTGCTACGGAGCTCGGTAACTCTTACACCAATGCTTTACGCCAATTTCATGCCTTGGAACGGCGGCCGGCGCCTGGCTGGCAACAAAGAAATAAGAGAAAAGTACATTAGTTTCATGCGTGAATACCGCGCCCTTAATCATATGGAACGTGTCGATCAACCTGGCGATCATCGAAATGCTTATTTCATTCCTCACCATGCTGTGCAAAGCAAATTTCGAGTAGTCTTCAACGCATCGGCTCGTAGTAGTAATGGTTTATCTGTCAATGACATACAGATGACCGGTCCAACCATTCAGGATTCTTTAATTAACATCATCTTTCGTTTTCGTCATTATGTGGTAGCGTTGACAGCCGATGTTGAAAAGATGTTTCGGCAGATATTGGTGGCTCCTGAGCACAGACATTTTCAGCGAATCCTATGGCGAGATTCTCCTGATGAGAAAATTGAAGTCTATCAGTTGACTACCGTGACTTATGGGATGGCCTCGAGTCCATTCAACGCTGTGCGAACACTTCATCCGTGCGCTCAAGATAACCATGACTGTTTGGCAGATATAAGCAAAGGACGTAAGGCACGAGATATTATTTTGTCTTCATTTTATGTGGACGACTTCTTGGTAAGCTGCGAAGCAATACAACTGGCTGAACATGTTGAAACTATCCTTTCAAAGGGTTGCTTTCCATTGCGAAAATGGAATTCAAACTGTGCTGAGGTAATTCATAAGATAAATGATAATGCTTCTTCTTCTTCAGAGCTAAGCATAGAATCACCTACTTCCACGGTGCTTGGTCTAGTTTGGGATCCCATGTCTGATGAGCTTTTATTCCAGGTTAAGGTCGAACAGTTTTGTAATTCTCTCACGAAGCGAAAGGTATTGAGCGAAATAGCACAACTTTATGACCCAACTGGTCTCTTGGCACCTGTGGTCATAGCTGGCAAAGTTTTCATTCAGACCCTCTGGTCTGCTGCACTTACTTGGGATGCTCCTCTACCTCAGGACCTGACTGAAATTTGGACGAAGTTTCGCAGTGGCCTTGTTGCACTGAATCAAGTCCGAGTACCCAGATGGTTGGGTATGCATCGAGAAAAAAGAACTACACTGCACGGCTTTTGTGATGCTAGCTTGCGTGCGTACGCTGGAGTCATCTATAGCAGGACAGAAGACATCAATGGAAGGTCTAACGTTTCTTTGGTTACAGCCTGAACTAAGGTGGCTCCTATTCGAGGCGCTACAATTCCGCGTCTTGAGCTCTGTGCAGCGCAATTTTTGGCAATTCTCTTTAATAACGTTCGTGAAGCAATGGGTTTATTGAACAATCCCTTTTATTTATGGTCGGACTCAAAAATCGCGCTGTGTTAGTTGCGCAAGCATCCAGCAGGCTTATCGAGTGGCTAATCGAGTCAGGCAAATTCAAGATCTCACAGCAACAAATAGGTGGTTTCATGTCCGATCCATACAAACTCCGGCAGATTGTGCAAGCCGCGGCATAGGTGGTGACGAGCTTTTGCAGCATAACCTGTGGTGCAAGGGTCCTCAATGGCTTTCTAGTGGTGCCTTTCCAATGGGTCATGACACTAAACTCGACTTGGATGAGCTAGCTAATGTGCAAGATGAAGTGAAAACATCGGTGGTGACGATGATGGGAGTAGTTCAATTCACACTTACGACCAGACGTCGCGATGGGCAGGTCATCCCTCTCACGGAACGTTTCAGCTCTCTGCAGCGTCTTTTGCATACTGTGGCGTACATATTACGGGGCTTTCCCAAAAAGGGTAATCGTTGGAGAACTATTGTTGAACCACAAGAGTTGGATGCAGCTTTATCAGCCCTCATTTTACTAGAGCAAAATCTGGCGTTTGGAGAAGAAGTAAGAGACCTTCGACGTGGTTCCACTTTGGCAACTTCTAACCACAGAGCAAGTTCTGCATTTGGAAAAAAAATTAACTCGAGATTTTCATCAAAGTTGACATTACGATGATGACGAAGGCGAAAAAAGTGGGTACAGCAGTTCCGTCTGTCTGTCTGTACCTCGATCTACAGCCTAAGCTATTGGAGCTATTTTCCTCAAACTCTGTACTTAAGAGTCTTCGGTGATTCCCTAGAGGGGAAATTTAAAATTTGTTTAGGTCCAAAACTAACGGTACCCTCCATACACCTGTAATGCAAAATCTGATTTATCTCAAAAATGGCTCTAACGATTTTGATTAAAAAATTAGGTGTGCTATTATATGCATGGGCTACATTTTGGCTACAAAAAATTTTAAGAAAAAATGTTACATGGTACCTATCATATAGATAGAACAGCTTTTTTGATTTTGACTTTCTACTTAACGACTCAAACGATTTTAACCAAATTTTTTTAACAGGAGCCTCCTTGAACTTAAAATACTTCATATGGTATATACAAATTTTGTAAAAAATATTTCTTGGGTTTAAAAAAAAATCAATTTTTTTACTTACAATTGGCATCTAAAAATTTTGTCTTGAAAATGTAGAAGCTTTTGGTTTGCATGGGTATACAAGAATTGAATAGACCTTTCGGTTCATGTATGTCTTGATGGGCTTGGAAGACATTGAGAAAAATAATAGTTTTTATAGACAACGGGTTAGTCCATGATTTTTATCAAAAATCTAAAAAAAATGATTTTCAAAATTTGCGATGATTGGCACATCCAAGCAAAGGTCTATGAATTCTCTATTCAGAACTGAAAGCTAAAACGTCGTACGATCCTTGATTGCCGAAATATCCCCATCACAAGACTTTGTTTCGTTTGCATCGATATTGCATACACCAGTGCTTATTATGGCATGATATGTATAGGTGTATAAATTCTAAAAGAGGTAAATTTGATTGTGATAAGTATAGTAAATACCTACACCAAGGCTGAAGAATGAACTCACAAGTCTTCTTCTTCTTCTGACATTTATTATGTTGAATGTCAAAAGCTATTCAATCTGTATGTACATATACCTACTCGTATTAAACTAGAAATCAATCTTTATGTCTACGTTGGATACTGTGTTCTTTTATCAAAAAACAAAATGACATTCACCCCCAGGATAGCAGAAGACTTACTAAGATGAAATCGTACAAAACCATAAACAACGACAGAGTTCTCGACGGGCGGCGATGAATGTGTACTTTGCGGGCGACGACCACAACTTGGGTAAACATAATTTTCTACAGCTGTTTAATTTTGGCCAAAGGAGTCTTTCATCGTAGCATCAACACTGAGAATGTGAGATATTGAATATTTTTTCTTTACCAATTTTTGTATTATGTGTGCACACTGGCACACTTCTATACGAAGATAATAATGATCTACCAAGGATAGTTGAATCATGAATTTCAAATGAAAAACGGTCACACTTGAGTAGTTTTTAATAAACAGTATTGTTTTAAACTGCTATAATACCGGCCCCATTGAATTCTGTCCACTTTGTTTGTAAATAAACTTTTATATTAAGTTAGCCTTAATAACCTCTAAGGAACCCAAATGTGTTAAGTTGGTTAAATGTGGCTTTAGTTAAAAACATCCATTAAAGTGATTTTACGAGCTTAGAGCCTGTAAAGCGACTTTTTTTTAAATTTACTTTAACTTATAAGTGGCATTTTTTAACTCATTAAAGAAATTTACATTTTGATGAAATTATGTTTTTTTTTTTTTTTTTTTTTTTTTCATTTTTATTTTTTTATTATTCCAATAAATTTACATTTGGTATCTGCAAAGCCTATAAGGCTTGTCTGCAGAAGACTTTACATATTTTTAAATTCAAATAGTGTTGAAAAATTTGATCAATTAAAAAATTCAAACAAATAGCAATATTTTTTTTTGTTGATGAATAAATACCTATATATGAATAAATACCTATGCATAATTATGTATAGTTATGGACCAAGATACAGATTTTTAACTTCTCTCAACAGGTCATTCTTCGGTAGGTTGTGAAATTCTCTTGGGAGATCATTTAGGACCATGGGTACTGCTACATCGAACTTCCTGCGCCCATACTCGTTACGGAACCTCGGTATTTCGTAAAAATGCTGTTGACTTCTTCTGGTGTTTACTTCTTGCTGAGTTGGTATTCTATAAGCAGTATCGTTGTAAAAATTTTTCAAGATATCTAGATTATAGATTTGAGAAATATTGAGCATCTTCACTTCCATCCTGTGTTCGGTATCATTGTATTGTCGATTATGAGCTCGGATGACTATTTTTCGAAGTCGTTTGTGTATGTTTTGCAAAGGTTGCATTTGTGATGCTTTTCCCCATGCAAGTATTCCATATCTTAAATATGATTCCACCAATCCAAAGTAGCATTGCTTAAGTACAGATGGTGTGCATACTGTGCTTAGATGAAAAAGTGCATACGTCGATTTTCGCAACTTTTTTGTCACTGATTCGATGTGATAGTTCCACTTAAAGTTGTAGTCAACTATTACCCCAAGATATTTGTATGTTGATACGTTATCGATGTACACGGAGCAGTTATCCTCGTTATTTAGATTCTGTTGCCCCGGAGTATTGTGCAAACAGTTGATTTCGTGCATTTTAAGTTTAATTTTAAATTTTGAAATGTGGGGTGGTCGAATATGCATCACTTTAGTTTTTTTTGAATTGATAATCAAACCGTGATCGTGACACCAAGTTGTAAGTGCATTGAATTCTAATTGCATTAATCGTTCAGCTTCTTCTACGCTCCTGTGGCTCACTATAATTGCTGTGTCATCCGCATACGCATAACCCGTCGCTTGTTTAAGAACTGACAGCATTTGATTGACATAAATAATGAAAAGAAGTGGGCCCACTTTTGATCCTTGTGGGACACCATATGTTTGTATTTGTCTTTCACTAACCTCTTTTCCAATTTTCACCTCAAAGCTTCTATTCTGAAGATAGTTCGAGAACCATGATAAAATATTACCTCTCACGCCTATTTTATCCAGTTGTTTTATTATTTGCACATGACTCAGCGTATCAAAGGCCTTTTTGAAGTCGATGAATAGAACTATTGAATTATGGCTCTTGTGAAGGCTGGAGTATAGTGTATTAGAGAAATCTCCAAGCAACCGATTTATGCTCTTATTTTTTTGGAAACCGAACTGATTTTTTTCAAGAATCTGGTATTTTCCAACATACCCATAAAGCCTATTCGCCATTACCTCTTCTAAAACTTTGTCGACCGCTGATAAGATGGAAATGGGCCGGTAATTTAATATGTCACTTTTGCTTCCGTTTTTGTGTATTGGCCGTACAATCGAAGTCTTAAGAAGTTCAGGAACCGATGCTTGATCTATGCTCATATTCAAAAACTTTGTAATGACTGGAGCCAGAGTCTCTGAGTTAAGTTTTAAATCTTTTGACCTTATTTCATCTATTCCCGCAGATTTTTCCTTTAGCGAACTAAGGATATTTTTGACTTCTTGGACAGTTACAGGTTCTATATACATTGAGCGTTGAGTACTCATTTCAGCACCAATATAAGTCTGATAACTGCAATCGTGAACTGTGTTCAAGACTTCAGTTGAAAGTGTATCCGCGAATTTATTGGCTAGCGTTCGAAGGTTACTTTCACTAGCGAAGTTTCTTTTTAAAGTTTCTTCTAGATTTGTCTTCTTTTTTCCCAGTATTGAGTTGACTAGCTTCCATGTCTCTTTGGGGTTGTTTTTAGCACATTGAAATTGTTGTTTATAGAAGCTTGTTTTTGCCCTTGCAATTTTTTTTATTAAGTTCGTTGCGAAACTTTTTGAACTCTCGTTGATAGTTTTCATTTAGCCTATTGTTTTTAAATCGTCTATAAAGTCTATCACGCTCTATGCAGTCTTTCTTTAATTCTGTGTTTATCCAGCTATGTTCTGTACTTCTTTTCTTTTTTATTACTGTAGACGAAGTGACTATCGTGTTCATTGCATGCATAATTTTTTCATAAAGTTCATTAACTTCAGTGCAGTTATTCAGGTTATTCCAATTAAATTCACCTATCTTTTGTTGAACAACGTGACTGAGAATTTGATGTTCTTCTTCTTTTACATTAGTTGTAGATGATGTTTTTTCAATGCCGCTATATATTGCATAATGGTCTGATATACACACTTCTAAAACAGCTGATTTTAATTTAGCATCTTTTACTCTTACCAAAATGTGGTCTATCAGGGTTTTTGTATTGCGAATTAAATCTACGCGTGTGTATGAGAGTATGCAGTTGCATAATGCCTTAGATGCTATCATTGTGAGATATCTACAAACAGAGCTATTTCTATCATCTTTTACATCAATGTTTACATCTCCCATGACTATCAAATTTTTTCTGTCTTCAAACAAATCGACATGATCACCAAGCTCTTGAATAAAATAATTTACATTTAAACTAGGTGGTCTGTATATTGCAATTATTGAAGTATCAAATTCGCTTCTTTTAGCAATCAGTGAAATATTTTCATAGAAAGTGGTTTGCTGTTCTAAGGTGTGGTACGAGATATCATTTTTCAAATATATTGCAATTCCTCCTCCTCTTAAATTGACTCTGTTTAAATACTCGCTGTTGTATCCTTCAATCTGGTAAATCAGTAGCTTAGTAGTGCCTCTTGGCACTCAGGATAACAGCCTTTTGCTAGGTAATTGTAAGTTTCTTCTATTCCTGTCGACTTAAAATAAACAGGAATAATTAAGAGTTTTAAATCTCAAAGCGCTGCCTGGGCCCTATTCCACGAAACAACTTATCAACTTTTCACTTTGCACTTATCAAATTTTTCGACAATTTGCAAAACTTTGCGTTCCTCAGAACTATTAAATTTGATAAGTGATAAGTTGAAATTGAAAAGTACAATTTACAAAGTCTTTGCAATTTTTATATTCTCTTTGCAATTTCTGTTCCACGTACGTTCTCATGTGCAAAGTGAAAACTTAATATTGAAAACTGTAATTTATATAGACTTTGCAAATAATTATGATGTTTCGTTCCAAAAGACTATAAATTCTATTTTTGCAAAGTAAATTTTGATAAGTTTATCAAAAGTTTGCAAAGAAAACGATCGCTTTGCAAATTCATATTGTTGAAGCTTTTAAAATGTTAAGACGTGAGTTTTTGTTCGACGATAGTGAAGACGCGGTTATAATAAGAAATTATAGAGACCGAATTAATTTTTCGAGACTACAAAACATTAATTTTAAAGAGTGCTTTCGCTTAAACGAAATTCAAGTTGATCTCCTTTTAAATAAAATTGTAAAACAATTAGAGCACAATAAACAGCGCAGTCATTGTTTGTCGGCTGAAAATCAACTGCTCATGTGCTTGCATTGGCTGGGAAATGGTTCCTTAGAGTAGCAGCTATGCATTGGGTTGCAAAATTGCAGAACCGTCCATAGAGTTGTCGACGTTATAAGAGAGTTTTATTTCAAAACACAGTGCCGTGGCCCGGTGACGTCAAAGGTATTGCGGCTCGTAGCTTTACACTGAAAATAAATTCCTAGGTAATATTGATAAAAACGTTTTTGTTGACCTTCAATAAAACAATTTTATCGTTTTGATTAAATGAATAAAGAATGATTTTGTTGATTTCACAAAATTTATATAATTCTGCATGATTTTTTGTCAGTTTAACAAAATATGAACTACAAATAATATTGTCAATTTAACAAACCAACTTTTGTTAATAAAACAAAATAAAACAGACATTTTTGTCATATCCACAAATTTTTTTGTGATGTAAAGAAAATATTTGTTGTATCTACAAAAAATCTGTTTTGTAAATGTTTGTCAATATCACAAAGTTTTTTTTATTTTTTTTTGTCAGTTTAACAAAAAGTGGAAACATTTTTGTTAAATCGACAAATATTTGTACGAGTATGATATAGTTCACATTTGTTTTTTTTTTCCAAGAAATCGATGTAAGATAAACGAAACGCCAATTTTTGTGGACTTAAAGGTCAAAAAAGCTATTGTGAAACAAGAAACATTTTTAAATTGAAAGTAACCATTTATATTAAGCTGACAAATAAATTTTGTGGATTCAACAAAATAAATTTGTTAAACTGACAAAATTTTTTGTTGATTTAACAAAATTATTTTGTTTATCCGATAGTAAAAAAAAACAAATTTGTGACATTAACAAAAAAAAATAAAATGTGTCGCACGAACTTGCTCCTATGTAATCGACTAGGAATTTTAAAAACGAATATTATTAGAGAAAACTGTTCATAAGGATAAAATTAATTTTTAAATTCTTTTAATAGTAAGAGTAAAAAACAGAATGCTATCCAACTATGAATTTATGCAAGAATAAAAATTATAAGTCGTTGGAGTGGTTTCTTAAAAAAATAGCTTTTATATGCAAACTTTTTAAAACCTTTTTAAGAAAAAATTTAGGTACGCCAATTTAAAGTTTTTATTATTGTTCGAATAAAAATTAAATTTACGAAAATAAATATTGACCCGTTTCGGAGATATCGAATTTTCAAAAGAAGAAAAAAAAAATTGATTTTTTTTTTCAAAAATTCAAAAAATATTTATTTTAAAGTTTTGAAATGCAATGTGTTTTAGACTTTTTAGAAGCTTCTCTATAAAATTTCCATTAAGATCCGTTATGTGGATAATGAGAAATTCAAAATTCGAAAAAATGGTTCTATGGTAGGTACAAGCTGTAATATCTTAATTTCAAATTTTTTTTTATTAAATTAAAGATCGTAAAAATTAATTGAAAGAAAAAAAATTTATCAAAATTCTAGGCGCTGTTTTCGAGAAAAATACGATTTTTGAAAACCATTTTTTTAAATTTTTTAGCATTTGTATGGTAGATACCTTTATTTTTAGGTAAAATAAATTTTTTTTTTACATTTTGTAGATTATATGAAGAAACTTTTATTTATCAAGTTTTAAAAAAATCAGGCATGGGGTTTTAAAAACATTGAGTTTAAAAAAAAAAATTTGAAGTTTTTTTTTTTTTTTTAAATTCAAAAAAATTTGTTTTGAAAATTTGAGTACGCAATTCTATTTATGTTTTTGATGAGCTTTAACCAAAAAAAAAAAGATCAAAATCGGTTGAACTGTTTTCGAGAAAATCAAAAACAAATGGTTCCATGGGAGGTACCCTCAATAACCATTTTTCGGAAATTTTTTTCAACCAATAATTAGCTTTAATTAAATGAAATTTTTCTGTATTTTTATTTTTAAAATCTGTCGAACAGTTTTTGAAGAAAAAATGTATATGAAATTTCGAAAAAAATTGGTATGGCAGGTACCGCTATTTTTGGTCTTAAAAAAAAGGAAAAAAACGTGTGGAGGGAAAAATTAAAAATGATATCTACCAAGTTTAAAGAAAATCTACCCAGCCGTTAAGGCTGTAGTCGAATAGACAGACAGACAGACAGACAGACAGACAGAATTGCGAGACCCACTTTTTTTGGCCTTCGCTATTATCGTAATGTCAACTTTGATCAAAATCTCGAGTTCGATTTTTTTTACGAATGCATAACTTGCCTTATAGTACCTATAAGTCAGAAGTAAAAATTGTTGATACGACAAAAGAATTGTTAATATCACAAATTAATTTTGTAAATTCTACGAAAAAATATAACGATTATTAAGATCTATTTTGGAAGAAAAACACTAATTTATGAAGTCATGTCGATTGTCGATTTTTATTAAAATCGTAAGAAAAACAATAAAAACAATTTTAGTTTCTCTACTGTTGAATTGAGCCTAAAACATTGTTCGGTATTATTTAAGAGTGGAATTTAAGCATTAGGTGGGTTGTAATTTTTTTTTTAAATTATGAATTTTTTTTATCAACTTTTCAATTTAAATTTATTTTTTTTTTTTTTGTAAAAAAAAAACAATTTAAATGCCTGTACCGCTGCTTCTATTGGATTTAGCCATATAAACCCACTGTTTTTTTTTTTGTAGATTAGAATTGGGGCAATAACTTTGTAGAATACTATTTTTCGAAATTCCGAAAATTTTCATAATCTTTTACATTTTTAATAATGAAAATTGAATTGAAAATAGATTTATCTATTGCACTCTATGCAAAGTCTTTGCAAAAATTTGATTAGTAAAAAGTGAGATTTGCAAAGAGTACAGAAAAACTTATCACTTTGCAAAAAAAAAATAATTTGATAAGTGCAAAGTGAAAAGTTGATAAGTTTTTTCTGGTATAACAGATTTTTGTTGGTTTATTTACTATACTTACTTGCTTAACTGGCACCCGATCAATGGGGGGTCTTTGCCTGAGACACGGCAGCTTTGGGATCTCGAGAACGCTGCTTCCAGTTATCTAGGCCAAACGCTGTGGCATTTGCAATATGGCTTGGTCTTTAAACCAGAGGTTCGGTGTTTCTTGTCACCGTGAACCTGGGGGCTGGAATTCGAAGACTCTTAGCTGCAGCTTTGTTGTCCTTTTGCTCAATGTGGACGAGTCTAAGTGTTTTGACTTCCTACACTACATCCACATCTTGGTACAGCTGATAGAGTTCGTGGTCATATCTTTTCCTCCATTGGTCCTCGTCGCACGCAGGACCAAACATTCGTCGAAGAATTTTTCTTTCGAAATAGCTCCTTTCTGCTTATGGTCCAGCACTCGGCACGGTGAAGCAAGACTGGTAGTATAAGGGTCTTATAGAGCGTGCACTTCGTCTAACTATAGTGAGGAGTTTTGAACGCATTTGTCTTGCTTAACCGAAGTACGAGTAGCAGCGGTTACCTAGGGTAATTCTTCGTCGGATCTCAACTAAGATGTAAGGTGTTGTTCGTAGAGTTATTATAATTTTCCGAGGTAGATAAACTCCTTCACTACCTCGAACTTTTGCTATCAATAGTGAAGTTTTGTCCTAATGGGTGGACAGATGTTTATTTGTTTGTTGATAGCATATAATTACTTGGTCTTCTCTTTATTTACATCAAGACCTACAAATCTCACCTGTTCTTCAACAGGCGAATGATGTCGATATCGTCCGCATACCCCAACAGTTGGACAGATTTGTTGAATATAGTGTAGTGCCCTCCTCATATCATAAGTTTAAACTCTCTAAGAGTGACTTTTGGAACAACTCTTATGTATACTATAATTTCTTAAAAATGGATCTTTTTCTAAAGCATCAATCATATTTTTTTTTTGTTTATAATCTACTCACGCTTAAGGGATTATGATTACCCTTTAAATGTTTCAACACAGCGTGGGCGTGAAGTTACGGAAGAGAAAGAAGGATAGGAAAGATGTGTGGCACGATGTTCTGAGACTGAAGGTGGTTGTCTCAGATTTTTTATCGCCAGGTATGGCGGCTGAACTAAAGCGGAGAATTGCCGTGTCTTATTTCTATGTCCCTTATAATTCGCATTATTTTATTCGTTTTTCATCCTTGTTGGGCATAGTAGTTTAACTCAATCACATGTTGTTAGTGTTATGCCTGAACAACATGTAATGAGTAAACCAGCAACCCATTGATGATAATTTATAGAAGGTTTTAATGGAATTAAAGACGACATAGACGACGGCAGGGATCGAACCTGTGATATTGAGGTTGACAGGTGAGCACACAACCATCGCGCCACGGCCACCCCAAAGAGTGAAGAGTAGTAAACAAAGTTTCAGATATAGTAATTGATTTTGTTCACACACGAATTGATGGTTCCGAAATAAATACTCAACATTGATTTTCCCAAAAAAAAAAATTAAAGCCAACTTAGTAAGCTTGCATTGAATGAAATGATGGTTTGAGGGCCAACTTGATATTCCTATGACTGAATTTCCAATTTTGAATGCATTTTTCCAATGACTGAATTTCCAATTTTAAATGCAAATTTTAAAAGGTGTCAGCGATTTAAAATAAAATATGCATTTTTATTAAAAAACTAAATAATTAAAATTGGGTCATGACAGGCTTGTGGAACTCTAAGGTCTAAAAAAAATAAATTTGGTGGTGCAACTGCTTGGAGTGAACCAGGACCTATATCTACTCTGTCCAACAAAAATATGCAGTATGGGCAAGATAGAACGTTTGCCTCGCATTCTGGCTACAGTGGATTGCATAAATCTGTCCTTCATTAAAACTCTCAGAGGGTTGTCGTAGTGTTGATTTTAAATTGACCCTTTTTTAGAGCTCTAAAATCAAAAGCACCTCAACAGAAACCCAAGGAAAAAAAAACTGAACAAGTTACCAAATGAACAAGGGTAACTCTGAATGCACATCAATATTTAATGGGGGTTGAAATTGAATAGCACCAACAGCCACAGGCCACAACGATTCAGTGCACGCACACTCAGATGTGCGGTCAATAGGACGTCGGGTCTGCCTCAGATGCAATCGAAAATTTACGGACGCGCAAACACTTTTTTATGGAGGAGTTCTTTCAATTTAGTATGGTGCAAAAATATAGCACGCTAATGATTTTGAAAAAGCTCTCCCATTAGACGTGTACTGCATACTTTTGTTGGACGATGTAACTATAATGACTTACAACTCTCAACCATTCCTGTGTGCGTGTTACAAGGGTCTAGTGACTAGAAACTATCAACCATTCCCGCATGCGAGTTGTCGCAAGATATGTAGAGTAGGCTGTCCCGTCAAAAATGTTTGCGGAGTATCTTAATGAAAGACCCGGCAAAAGTTGCGTATTGAATAGCATATAACGGAACAAAAAACAAAGCAAAAATCGGTGGGTACTTTTGGGCCTCTACCACCTGTTGAAAAAACAATTTTTTCCTTATTTTTATTTTTTTTTCAAGATTATCTTAATGAAAGACATCGGAATATTTGCGTATTGAAAAGCATATGACGGGGTAAAAAACCAAAACAAAAATCGAATGGTACTTTTAGGCCTCTACCGACCTCTGAAATTATTAAAAAACGCCATTTTTTCTTCTTTTCTTTGAGAATTAATTATGTAGGTTAATTATTTATTATGTAGATATTTATAAAAATAAAGATATTCTATCAACAATTCCTGCAGGTATCTACTTGACTGACTAGGTATTTTTTCACTTATGTTTCTTAAAAAAATCGTTAAAAACATTGGCTCAAAATTTTAAACAGTCTATTATTAAGGTATAAGTATGATACTTTACTTAACAATTTGCTAACTTTATAGTAGTTTACTAACTCACTCTTAATTTTGAACATTTTCTAACTAGATCGTACTAAAAGAATTTTCTCAATAAATTGCTTCTGAACACACCTAAAACAATGACATTTCGTGCAAAAAAGTAAGTACACGAACCTTTTTGATGTTTGTAAATATCAAAGAGTCATATGAAGCTAGCACGATACTAAACAAATAAAATAGGTATTCGATGATTTTAACTTTAGTAAAAGGGTAGAGAAAGTATGATGCTAAATTCGATTAAAATTTGCAAATTCGTTGTTTTAATTTAGTATCATACTAAAACAGCTTTAGCAGCGTACTAATTCAATTAAAATTTTTGCGCCATTATTTTTTTAACTCCCTATCTTCCCAAGCACAAAAGAGTTTTTGTTTGTCCTAACTAGAACTCGACTTGGCATCGAGTGCAAAAATCGAAAAGGTATGGAAGAATGCGTCGATTGCAATTGTGTGTCATTGTCGAATAATACAAATAAAGAAAATCCACTTTGATATACATATATACATGACACTTAAAAGATACCCAAATTCGAAAAAATACAAGCTATGACAACAGATTGCAAGATTTTATTGCGCTGTTTAACATTAGCCGTGTTTATTGAAAGAGTGAATAGCCAAGCTAGCAAAATTTTATATGCAAAACAATAAAAACATCAACAGTGAATATATTTTGGTCAGCAATCAGAGTGAATATATAATGAATAAAAATTGTTGATATATTGACATGTAGATGGCGCTTAAATCGAGTGCAGAAAAACATTTGCTTGGTACTGGGGTGTGTTCTGGAATGCATTTTTTTTTCTCAGAGATTTTTATTATGTCAAGACATTTGGAAATAAAGCTTCATGTCTATTTTGTAAAAGGCGTACAAAAAAATCTCAAATGTCAATTGATTGAAAGCCCTTTGAAAAATCTCAATTTTTTAAAAATCGAAAAAGGAAAATTCCGATTTCAGGGCTTTTGGAAAGCATCTAGAAATAAATATTCTAAATAGGTCAAAATATAGTACATATAACATATATTACCCATCTACCAACCCATAAGAAGTCAAATTCCATTGGAGGATGGCTGAGATCTCGATGGATTAAAAAACATCTACAAAATCTGATTTTGTTTTTGCTCATTAATTTTTTTTTTAATTTAGGGGCTGGCAAGAATATGGAAAGAAATATTTTAAATACGTCAAAATAAATTTGAAATTACTGTAAAATTCGTGTCAAACTTTGAGATTAAAAGAGAGTGAATATAAAAGTGACTATAATCGTTTTTTTTTTCGATTTTCTTTACTGAGTGGCTATCAATTTTCCATAAAACACGGCTATTGTATCGTGTAAGTGGGATTCCTTTAATGACTGTCATTGTGTAAATGATAACAAAGTGCCTTTTAGTGAAAGATCATTTTTAGTGGACCAGAGAAATGACAGAATAATGGTGATAGGTGCTATTGACAACGTTGAAACCCCAAAACACTCAAAAGTGACTAAATAAAAAGCGTAGTGCATAAGCTAGGGGTATACCGATGTTAGATTTGCTATCCAGTAAAGGTAAAATTGTTCCGTTTTTTGCAAGTTTTTCGCAATTTCTTGGAATGTCTCTATGCCTCGGCACCCATATAAGGTAAATGTTAAACTGTTTTGACATCTCCACCAGAGATGATCGACAATTTTGGGCTGTTAGTGAGTTAATGGAGACAGAGTACAGTGACTTTATGGCAGCTTAACTGTCTGAGAAAATACGTATATTAGTAGTCGATAAAACGATTTCTTTGAGCCAAGGGAGGACATCTTTTATTGCTAGAAGCTCTGTCTGGAAAACGCTACAGTGATTGGGAAGACGAAAAGATAGACAAAGATTTAATCTTTCGAAATATACATACGCCTCCACCGACCCCGTCATCGGTTTTAGATCCATTTGTGTAAAAATGAATCGCTTCGTCTACCAACAGTGACTCATTTTCCCAGGTAGACCTGGAAGGGATGGACACTTTAAAGTTTTTATTAATGTTTTTATGACGAGTGGTGTAATCCACGTTACTAGGTAGGGATCTGAACGAGTTCAGTATAGTGGAGTGGCCAATATCGTTATTGATCCACTGCGAAGAGGCTTTAAGCCGAATACTGGTTGGAAAGGAGTGATAATTCGCTATATAGAAATGAAATTAGGTCCACCATTGCAGTGGACAATATGCTTAGTTGCCACTACGACATCTCTTCACG
Organism: Chrysotoxum bicinctum; assembly: GCA_911387755.1. Taxonomy (NCBI): domain Eukaryota; kingdom Metazoa; phylum Arthropoda; class Insecta; order Diptera; family Syrphidae; genus Chrysotoxum; species Chrysotoxum bicinctum. Next base: position 56,919,108 of record OU426988.1, on the reverse strand, counting down.
AACCTAGATGGATCTACTTCGGGCCCTCGTGAATATTCTGGCCCCATCAGTAAGTCATTAACCGATTGCCAACTTACTGATGTTGCTCAATTTTCATCTGTGCCCCGAAATGTACCTGAAATCGAGCAAGAAATCGTAGATCAATTGAATATTGAACAAAAATATCTTTCCGAAATGTGTGGAGCCATAAAAACAGGTTACTATTCTCCCGCACTAGCAAATGGCACATTGAAGATGGGTCACATCAACAAACAGAATCCTTCGATTTAACATTACTTCAAGTAACTTATCTGAAAATCTTAAAATTCTTATGGGTAATATCATGAAAGTGTAATGCACCAGTGTGGTTTTCTATAAGAAACAAACCCTTATTGATAGATGACCCGCAACATGTTTTTGAACTCATCTCTTTTTCAAGATGGCAACCTCAAATCAATAGTTGATCCTGTCATGGATGTCAATGGTCTTCGACGAAATGGTCTATGTCAGAGAACTTGCTCTAAAACGAATTTTAAAAATGAGGAAGCCCCATGTATCAAACCAAATATTTAAGCCGCAAACATTAAACTTAACGCTGCATGGACATAATTTTTTGGAATGAATGTCAAATTACTCCACCACCTTGCCTAGACGAATTGAATTAATAATGAACTTTCATTGCTGGTGCGAAGAAAAGAACTGAAATGAAAATATCAGAATTTCGTTGTCGCTCGAAAATGCCGAAACATGCATCAAATCTGTGACCGAATCAAGCCAATGTGTTATTAGAGAGAAGGACTTATCTGTATATATAAAAATGAATTGCTGTTCGTTTGTCTCGCTTAAATTCGAGAATGGCTGGACCGATTTTGCTAATTTTGGTCTTGAAATATTTGTGGAATATCAGGAAAGGTTTAAACGGTGAGAAACATTAAATTTTCCTAGCTGTGAAACATTTGATTCCTTTACACTACAAACTACTGCAGAAATTAACAATGATACTTGTACATTGATCATGATAGAAGATATGTGCTTATTGATGGCAAATAAAGTATTGTCAGCACCAAATCGTCCTATGGGTGATGCATTTAACCATGAGTTGCATAGAGAGCAACAATACAATACTGAAGTATTGGCCGAAACAGTTCGTTCAAATGTTCCGCAATTGAATGTACAACAAAGAATTTCGTACGATACTTTGATGGAAGCTGTGAAAAGTGAATCTATTGGAATTTCATTGCTGTTGGCAAAGATCAGATCGTGTGGGACAAATGGCTAACAAAAGGTCACTGGAAGCACTGGAAAGAACGTTAAAAGATCTTCGTGACAACCAAAACATTTTTGGTGGAGCTATGATTCTATTGTGGCATGTAAAGACACTCCAATTAACAACTAACTTGTGAGTGTTTTTGCAATAAGATCAAACTGCGATTATGTTTTCGAAGCAGTTATTATATATTGGAAATGGTAAGGTTGCAGTTGACACTTCGACCGAATTAATACACTATTCACGGATTTTTGTCACTTCGTCGACTCAAAATAGGTCCAGAAACTAATAACAAAGATGTCGATGATCTCAATGCAACCATTCAGAATTTTCTTCCCGGAGAGTTGTTTTCTTATAAAGAAGTTGACACAGTTACAAGCCAGGCTGACGTAGTCAAGTATCCCACAGGGTTTTTAAATTCCCTGGATGTGCCTGGACTAACGTCTCACAATTTACAATTAAAGGATCAGTTGTGATTATGCTGCGTAACGTTAATCAACCTCGACTGTGCAATGGAACGAGACTGGCTGCAAAAAAGCTTATAAATAACGTCATCGAGGCCAAGATCATCAAGTGAAAGTACAAAGAAGAGGATGTCTTGATCCTGCGTATACCGATGATTCCAACGGATTTGCCATTCGATTTCAAGCTTCTATAATGTCCCGTTCGTCTGGCCTTTGCGATACCTATAAATAAATCGCAAGTCCAGTCGTTGAAAAGCATCATCTTTATATATTTACGAATCCGCAGCATATAGCGCCTTAAGCCTAAGCCAGACTAATACCTGGAAAAACAGCGTAATAGGACATGCTCAAATTCTTCAGAAATACTTGCGTGATAGCATCATTACAGATTATACAACACCCGAGCTTGACTTTTATAAACCATTCCAAACTGCCTTTCCAAGCAGAGAAGAATGGCTGAACAACCAACCCTACACCAGTGAATCAGAAATAGCAATCTATACTGATGGCTCCAAAATGGACACAGGTATTGGTGCAGGCTTTTTCTCAGAACCTCTTGAGCTAAACAACTCACTTATGTTCCCGGATCATAGCAGTGTCTTCCAAGCGGAGGTCCTGGTAGTGACAACAGCTGCTAGACAGGTATCAATGATGGCGATACCACGGGCTGATATCACCTTTTACATTGACAGCCAAGCGGCAATAAAAGCGAGTTCTGCCACTGTGATAAAATCGAAGCTTGTCTCCTGCTGCCGCGAAGAGCTTAAGGTTTTTGGCACGCAGCACAATATTAGACTCTGCTGGGTACCGGGACACAGCGGCATACCAGCGCTCGACGCTAGTCAAGCAGAAATGGTAAGCATCCCACTCTGTAACATTAAACAGAAAATTTCAGACATAATCCTAAGGAAATCCAATGAAAGGTGGAATCTACTTGACACCTGTGATACTACTAGGAAAATATGGCCCTGCTTTAACAAGCAGAGAACTGACAAAATTATACATACAACTTAGTAAGAAGTCCCTTCGTTCTCTTACGAGCATAATCACCGGACATAATTTATTGAAATACCATAAATTTAAAATGAAACTAAGTACAGATGACCTATACAGAGGATGTGGTGATGAAGAGGTACATGAAGACACATCACACTTTCTCTGTCGTTGCCCGTCACTATGCCACCAAAGAAGGAAATGGCTTGGTAGCTACTTCTTGGATAATCTAGAAGATATTTCTAATATTTCAGGAATACGCATATTGAACTTCGTCAATGCCTCAAAATGGCTTGACTGATTAATAGAATACATAGGTTTTATCAGGAAAGAGTGATAACACTCACGGGTAACACAATGGATCTTCATTGATCTAAGTGTGACGATAGCAACATCAATTGTCAGCCCAACAACCTAACCTAACCTATGTTCTATTTAATGTAGATAAATATTTTGTTATAGGTTTTGACCATATTTTTTTTAAAAATATATGAAGGTGATAAGAAGTTCACCGGGTCATCTAGTAAGAAATAAAATAGAATCACGAAGCAGAATGCCCTCATTTAATTTCAAAGGTCGATTTTCAATGTAATTTTTTTTTACGTTTTTTTTTTTAACTTTTTCAAATATATTTATTTATTTTTTTTATATTTTTCAAGGACACTAAAATATTTATTACTAAATTTTAACTTTCATTTAATAAATCAAGTCAATAAATTAAAATAAAAAATAAAGATTATAAAAATATATTTTTTTTTTATTTATTTATTTCAAGATCTTTAAGCCGTGGTAGAGCCCCAAAAGCTATGTCTAAATCAAAAAGTAAATACATATTCAGAATCTACTCATTAATACGCAACTTTTGATACTCCTTTCGATACAAAATTCGATTCTTCATACAACGACGGGACACGCTAATGTAGAGTATCTGAAATGTTCTGCCGAATCCGAACGGTTAAGATGAGATGTATTTTTTTCGTTTCAAGAGATGCTCTTTGAGAATTTGACACTTACTCGCAAAAAGCTATTTGCTTTAAGGTTTGTTGTATCGTGATAGCCCAACGCACTAACCATTACGCCACGAGGTACAACTTGCATATTTATTATTTTCATTAACCTACAAAATTAACTTTGCCACGAAATACTGAAACGAAATAATAGTTATATATTCTGACAATAAGATCTTCTTTTAAACCTATCAAGAGACAAGTGTGTAGGAACTTTCAAACCCTTGAAATTGTGTGCGTTGAAAACAGGATGTATAAAAGTCTTTCAGGTTGTAGATTTAAGAGTTATGTTGCACATACATTACCATACTCGTATGTAATTTAACACTTTCTTTGTTTACGAAAAGTTAGGATAGGTACATTTAATAGATATGAGGTTTTGAATAATAGTATCTATATTGATAAGGAAACGAGAGGGAATAAGCAATAGTAATTTCTGGCTTAAGAGAGATGGATAGGACATTGCCTTAATCTATTTATCAATACAAACATAGATAGAAACTGTTTTTATTTTCACTTTGATATGGAGTGAATTATTTATTAAGAACGCAAATATTTATCAACTGAAAAAGACTTAAAAGGGAAAAGGTAAAGGGTGGTTAACTTTTAGGGGCCGATGTTGATTTTGAATAAAACACAAATTATTTAGGAAATTATTGTCATTTCTTTTTATTATGATAATATGGTATGGTTCAATTATGTATGGAAGAAAATGGTGGCCAAATGGCCGCCGCGCCACGACCTCGGCAGCACACCTCCATCCGATGGTCCAAATTTTCGATGAAGCTGAGGCATAATTGAGGTTCTATGCCGTTAATGTGCCGAATTATCTCATCCTTTAGCTCTTGAATTGTTGCTGGCTTATCGACGTACACCTTTTCTTTCAAATAACCCCAAAAAAAGAAGTGCAACCAGAGGCGGATCGTGAATTTGTGGGGCCCTGGGCTGAAACTATTTAGTGGCCTACCTAAGTACTCAACTAATAGCCATGTCAAAAAACTGTGTCTATAGTGATATATTAATATTATATATTTTTATTGCACAAAAAAAACATAAATGTTACTTAAATCTACGCAAGCGTTAGTTGTGCAAACGGCGACCTTATTGCTGTGGTATAGCAATCTCTTCCAGGCAACCTTTGGGTGAGAGTGAAAACGAAATAGTGATATATACATACATATAAGAATATAAAAAAAAAACAATAAAAACATTTTATTTATTTATTATGAATTAGTAAATGAAATTGACAGATTATGTGTGTGACATGTTATATAAATTATAATTTATAAATCAACCTTTCTGCATTTCTGTGCTGCAAATTTCTTAATTTGGTCATCAGTCATCACATTGCAAGTGTTTTGTTAGATCACAATTTATCGAAAGAAGTGATAAATTATTATTTAGTCGATGGTTCGACATTGTTGTCCTGTATTTATTTTCTACATAGGACATCTTGGAGAAAGAGCGCTCTGCTTCACAGCTAGTACTTGGCAAAGTTAAAAAAAATCTTTAAAATGGTATAGCAGTTAGGGAACACGTTAATAAGTTTATTTTCATACATGAGCTTAAAAATGTCACTGGAAGAGGTGTACGATTCTGGCTAAGATTGGAGTAAGTACGATTTTAATTGAATGCACTCATTCACTAAATGCTCGTCTACGTCTTCTGGATAATAATCAATAATATGACGCGTACTTTCCAAATCTATGTTTTCGATATTTTTGTTTTGCAAATCCATTACAAATTTTAAGTTTTTGCTATATGTCTCTTTCTATTGATATATGACACAGTGACATAAGCAAACCTTATTAAAATGACTCTGATTAAAAAAAATACTAATTTCACCTAATTTGGTCCAGTAGTTTCGGAGCAAATTAGCTTTGACTGACAGACGGGACCACAGGCTGACATCACCTTTTACATTGACAGCCAAGCGGCAATAAAAGCGATTTCTACCACTGTGATAAAATCGAAGCTGGTCTCCTGCTGTCGCGAAGAGCTTAAGGTTCTTGGCACGCAGCACTATATTAGACTCTGCTGGGTACCGGGGCACAGCCGCATACCAGGTAATGAAAATGCCGATGAGTTGGCAAGACAGATGGTAAGTATCCCACTCTGCAACATTAAACAGAAAATTTCAGATTTAATCCTAAAGAAATCCAATGAAAGGTGGAGTCTACTTGACACCTGTGATACCACTAGGAAATAGTATGGCCTTGCTTTAACAAGCAAAGGACTGACAAAATTATGCAACTTAGTTCATTTACTAAAATATCATAAATTTAAAATGAAACTAAGTACCTACAGATGACCTATGTAGAGGATATGGTGTGATGCAGTGGTACATGAAGACACATCACACTTTCTCTGTCATTGCCCGTCACTATGCCACTAAAGAAGGAAATGGTTTGGTAGTTTCTTCTTTGACAATTTAGAAGATCTTTCTAATATTCAGGAATTCACATATTGAACTTCGTCAATGCTTTAAAATGGCTTGACTGATTAACAGAACACATAGGTTTTTATCAGAAAAGAGTGATTACACTCACGGGTAACACAATGGATCTACATTGATCTAAGTGTGACGATAGTTACATCAATTGTTAGCCCAACAACCTAACCTACCCTAACCTAAGAGTAGAAAAAATACACCGATCAAAAACAAACGACGGGGAATCCCCGTTCCGTTAATTGACGCGCACATACACTTTTCGGCATCAAACTGAGCACGATTTTAGAGAGAGAGAGAGTAAGTTCGCGCAGCGCTTTTTTCAGGTAAAAGCGACTCGCGAATTTACTCTCTCTCTCTAAAATTAGTGCGATCTAGCTTGCCGGGGACTATACATTAGTAGATTGATCTCAGGGTTGCCATTGCCAACTTTATGGTAGGTTTTTTAATTTTATTTTTTTTTTTAATTCAAATTAACGCCTATTGTTTTCAACGGGGTCTGGGGCCCCTTGTGACCTCGGGGCCCTGGGCTGCAGCCCATACAGCCCTTAGGTAGATTCGGCGCTGAGTGCAACATAATCTTCCAATTCGGGCCATAAAAAGTTCGTTATCATCTCACGATAGCGAACGCCATTCACAGTAACTGCCTGATCGGCCTCATTTTGGAAAAAATACGGAACGATGATGCCGCCAGCCCATAAACTGCACCAAACAGTCACTCTTTGTGGGTGCATTTGTTTTTCGACAGTCACTCTTGGATTATAAATCCCAAATACGCAATTCTGCTTATTGATGAATCCACTGAGGTGAAAATGTGCCTCATCACTGATTTTCATAATAAGCCTGAATAACTTTAACGAGTTGCTCGATTGTGTATCTTTCCATGGTTCAAATTGAGTTAGTCTGAAATTGAGAAATGTCAAATGAAATGCAGAAAAAAACTTGACGTTTGGGTGTGGTTCACATTCAACATCGGCCCTTAAAATTTAATCACCCTTTATAAAGAAAAATATACGTCCCTTTAAAAGGACTTGGTCAATTCGAAGAAGTTTTCCTCAAGGATATAATTTATTCAAAGAAAAGGGTCGTCAAGTTGCTTGGAGGCATATTTGGCAATTTAAGGCTGAAAAATCGGTTTGCTTTCCTGATTTTGATTAAAGTGTTTCAAGTTTTGATATGAAATTTAATATATGTAAATCTTAAATATAACAAATAAACATATTATATGTAATTTTTGACAAGTTGGCCTATAAGTAAAGCCCCTATCGGTATCGGAAGGTGCCATAGATTTTACAGACGTATCGAATCTGGTTTTGACATTTGTGAAGTAAACAGAATTATAATTTTGTGCAGTAAGCAATTGATTGCTTTACTCCTGAAGGTGGTGGAAAGTAATCGGGATATTCTTAATGGAGAATTCGTGGTTTGTTTGGTCAATGTCAACGGAATCTGCACTACATGTTTTGAAATGAGCCTTTATTGGGGACTTTCATGCTGTATTATAGGATGGTAGCATGATTGTCTAGGCTCAGCTAAGCTCGTCGGAAGGGGGAGTTCTTGTTCCAAATAAAACAATTTCAGCTCAATCTAATTATATTTCATGCAGAGAATGAAGAAATGAAAAGACGCACACTCACTTATCTTTGCCATTGTTTTTACGAAAGGAAGTACAATTAGGGATGTTACCCTTCCTTGAAGTTGATTAGAAACAAAACCATTTAAAACCTAAACTATAATTAACCTATTACCTAGGAAGTAAGATTTAGCCCCCGATCTAGTCCTAAACTATATTTTTAAGAGCTTATTAGTTAAAAAGGGTCAAAATGTATTAAAAACGTGTGTAAGTCTCGTCAATAAGGTCATCGTCAGTACTATTACTGTCGAATTCGTTGAGTTACTCGTTTATGATGAGAAGCCGAGAATGTTTTGGCGGTAAAACACTTTCTAAATTTTCGCTCTGAAGGGTGGGAGGATCGATGTCTTTTAATTGCAAACCCTCACATATATCACCATCGGTATAACAAGGGTAAACTTTTTTTTACATCTGATAAAAACTCTATTTGAACGGACATGTCGGGAAGACAAACGAAGACTATGAAGATTGCCATGGAGGCCTCGGATACGGCACCAGGAACCCTCCTGGTGAAGACATCCTGAGCATGTGCAAAACATACGGTCTTATCGTACTAAATACCATGTTCGTCAAACAAAGCCGACACCTGGTCACTTACAGCAGTGGTGGAAATGAAACCCAGATTGATTACCATTTGGTATCTAGTTTCATGAAACCCCGGGTAAAAGATTGCAAAGTGATACTAGGAGAAGCGATCGCCTACCAACACCGTCTCCTACTGACAGAATTTTTTATGGAGACAGTGAACGACAACAAACATACAAAAACTTTTGGGAAGATCAAATGGTATAATCTGGATAAGGAAAAAGGCGAAGCTTTTATTTCGAATATGCAAAACGTTCTGTATAACAACACCGATATAGTTCGAAATGAAGAGAGTACAGCACAAAGTATGTGGGATCTCCTACAGAGAACTTGCAAAGAAAAAGCCAAAACACTGTTAGGGGTTTCAAAAGGACACAACCAACAAGGCAAAGAAACATGGTGGTGGAATGATGAAGCTAAATCAGTTATAAGTAAAAAGAAAATGGCTTTCAAGGCTTGGTCGAAGTGCCCCTCTAATGATACAGAGCAAAAGTCACGCCTCGAAGTGGAATATAGAAACTGCAAGAAAGAAGCGAAGAAGAAGTGCGCCCAAATTCAAGCAAAGAATACAGAAAACCTGTATCGAGAGCTGGATGAAATTTCTACCCCGACAGCTGGTGCTATTCAAGAGCTACGGCAAAACACGAATAAGGGCGCAACTATCTTTAAAATAGCCGCTCAAAGAAGAAGAAATGCCCAGGAGATTTGTTCGCCAAAGTTCATTAACAATGCTCAAGGCCAACTACTTGTGGAAGACAACGAAATTCTTCACAGGTGGCGACAGTATTGTGACGGACTTCTAAACGAACAATTTCCAAGGCTATACTTTCCAATAGCTTCACCTAACTTAAGCGAAGTATCCGACGTCACAGTCGAAGAAGTTAGTGAGGCGGTAAAATACTCCAAAAAGGGAAAAGCTGTTGGCCCAGACGAAATACCCTCAGAGTTTTGGAAAAAGATGGGAGACATCGGGTTTAGATGGCTCATGATTCTTGTCTCCAAACTTATACGAGGTGATCGCATGCCTAATCAATGGATGGAAAGTTACCTTCTTCCAATTTATAAAGGAAAGGGTGATACTCGAAGCTGTGATAATTACCGTTCGATTAAGCTGATGTCACACACCATGAAGATCGTTGAGCGAGTCTTGGGTAGCCGAGTGCGAAAAATAATTAGGCTATCTGATGACCAGTGCGGGTTTGTCGGTGGTAAGTCAACCACGGATGCAATCCAGAGTATAAGCATAATTATGGAAAAGCATCGGGATTCCTTGGAGGATTTGCATGTCGTATTGGTTGATTTTGAAAAAGCATTCGATCGGCAACCACGAGATCTAATATGGGTGGCCCTCAGGCAACGAGGAGTTCCAGAAACCTATGTGCGGATAATTATGGACATGTATGATGGAGCAGTTACTAAAGTAAGATGCGCAGCTGGAGTCACCGAAGAATTCGAAATCACAGTAGGTGTACACCAGGGAAGTGTCTTGAGTCCCCTGCTCTTTATTACAGTTCTTGATTACCTGCTTGAAGGCAAAGTGACGGATCCAAAAGTACATCAGTTATTCTTTGCTGACGATGGAGCCATCATAAGTGAAGACCCGATATCCCTACAACGAGCACTTGACGTATGGGTGGATGTTCAAGAAGGAAGTGGGTACCGCATAAGCGCGAAAAAGACAGAATACCTATGCTGCCCATTTTCTGATCCACACAGGCCTATTCCAGACATTTATTTGAATGGAGTAGTGCTTCCCAAGTGTGAAAAGTTTAAATAGCTGGGGTCTATGATAAATAACGAAGCTACTTGTGATGACGATATCAATCATCGCGTAAGCGTAGGGTGGATGAAGTGGCGGGAAAATTCTGCTATCTTCTGTGACCGAAAAATGCCCCCTAAGCTGAAAGGAAAGCTCTACACTTCAGTTGTGCGTCCAGCACTCACATACGGTTCACAATGTTGGGCAATGTACAAAAAGTATGAGAGTAAGCTAACGGCAGCTGAGATGAAGATGCTTCGTATGACAGCAGGAGTTACAAAGCTTGATCGAATTAGAAGTACGAAGATCCGAGGAAGCCTTCATGTTAAGAATACCATTTCCCAAAAAATTGAACACGACCGACTCAGTTGGTATTGCCATGTTCAAAGGAGAGATCCTGAGAACCCCGTCAAAAAGGCAATATCATACAACGTTCCAATTCGGAATAAAAAGAAAGGTAGGCCTAAACACTCCTGGTACAAACAAATGCAAAAACACCAGCATTCAGTTGGCCTCAGAAATGGAACAATACAAAACCGGGAGTCTTGCCGCCGATTTCTGAGGTCGACCCGGCGAACCCCACAGGCGGATCACTAGTGTGAAGCAGATACGTGGGAGAGTTATGATCCCCTCGACATCGAGATCATAACAGCGCCGAAACAAAGGAAGAAGAAGAAGATAAAAACTCTATTATTTGCGAACCCCAGTCGTCCTTGTATTTACTTTCTAGGCAGTATTTTCGATAGAAAAATAGTGCCATTTATTGGTGAACGTGGTCGGAAGTTTGTTTTGGTTTTCAAGATCGTTTATTGTATTTTATATGTGGACATTGGATAAATAGAATAAATTTGAATTTTTTGAAATACAGATTCTGTGAATGCAAAAGAAACTTTACATGCACCCAACCTCGCACCTATCCCAAACCCTATTTATATATTGAAATGTTGGAAGCTAGCACTGATTTATTTATGTAAGCAAGCAAAAAATAACAAAAAATTTATAGAAAAGTAGTTTCAGTTATTTTCATTTTTTTTCAAAAATTAGAAGACATAGAACCATGCGGTTTTTTGTGTTCGATTAAGAACTAATAGTTACATGAAACTCATATAAGCTTATTTACAATTTAATTTCAAAATTTTGAAAACAATCGGTCTAAACTTTTTTTTCACGTTTTTTTTTATCAAAATTTTATTGTAAGTGTTGCCGTTGTTTTTAAATATTTTTTTTTTTTTTTTCAATTTAAATCATTTTTTCTAAAAGTGCCCCTACCTCCTAAACGGTGGGAGATAGACCCCCCCTTCTATAGTAAAAAGTGCTTGTTTTTGACCCCTCTACAAAAGCCCGTTATCAAATCTTGGCGGCCAAGTTATCGTACTCGTGCCAAATTTACTACACACGATAATAAAAAAAACGCTTAATATGGCACCCAATGAAACACATGCAAAAATAGCTTGGCAGTCAATTTGTTGTAATTTTAAAAATTAATTTCATACACTTTTGTATAATTTTCTGTGATAACAACTTAAATAAATTTTTTTAACTCTAAGCATATTCCTAATTCCACTTCTGAAAGCAAGTGCACGCGACCAAGTCTTGCAATATATTTTTAACCCAATAGTAAAACAAACATGCTCATAATGGCCTTGTCTATACCCCAAGGTCTGGCAAATCTTGCAATAGCAAACAAAATCACCAAATTATTCAGCCATATGGACTTAGCTACATAAATTTCAAAACTACTTCTAGATAAGGATATAAAAGGTAGGTGTTCATAAATGAGATTATCATTATTTCTATTATTAAATACCATCTACCCACAAATCTATCATCAAAATTGCTGTACCCAGAAGTTTTTAAAAGGAATACATTAACCTGAAAATTATCGTGGTCCTGCGGCGACTTTGAAGGAAAAGCGAGAAAAAAGAATTAAACTCGATTCACTCATAAAATGTCAAATAATAAATCTCTTTTTGCTCCAATAATTTCGTAAAAGGCAACTAAATTATTCTGACAATGAATTTCATGCTTTCAATTTTGACCCCATAGTCGACATTTATTCTGAAAAACTCTCCTGGGATTTCCACACTCTTAGTGAGAAGTGTCGGACGTTTTCATGCTGGTTGGAATCTTTCAGTGAGTCAGCATTTAAGGAAAATTATTTACATATTTTGGTTTTCATTAAGGCATTGATTGCGATGTTAGAGAGTATAATAATATGATTAAAAAAGTTCTGTTGAATAAATTTGTATTATTAGGCGATGGTGACAAGTGACAAAGCCCCATGTTCCTGAACTCACTGTCAAGTTTATTGAAAGTCATGGGCATTTGTTATCGTAAACGCCGGCATTTCGTTGTCGTGTTATTATTCGCCTCCTTGAATCATGTAACTTGCCGCACAACCAAATCATTCATTCGAATTCTATTAAAAATATAAGCAATATGATAAATGTAGACCATTCAAGTATCCCTTGGCATAATGGTTACTATGTTTGACTGCGAAATGGGCCCAGTTTTTTGTTCGTTTCGAAGGTGGATCTCCAGCTCATCTTCGACTCTTTTGAGAAAATGAGGTCAGCAGGAGTCGATGGTATATCCAATATGCTACTTCGACAGCAACCTTCGGAGGCAGTGGACATTTACATATACCACACTTTTAAACATTTAATATTGCACATTTGTAAGTGCGATGGAAGATAGCTGTGGTACATCCTCCCCCAAAAAACGGTATTGACAACTCCAATCCGGGAGTCTCCGGTCGATAAGTCTTCTTCCGAGTATCAGTAAAGTATTCGAAAAACTTATTAATAGAGCTCAGTCCACATGGGCGGAGGACAACAATATCATACTAGATACTCAGTTTGATTTTAAGGTGGGACATGATGCAATCCAATGGAACAAAAATAAAAGGCAGTTTACTGGCATGACGCTTGTTAGGTTGATTTGGAAAAGGGTTCAAACACCGTATGGTTAGAGGGTCTCTATCTAAAGCTGACTCGGAATAAGTAAACCACTAATATATATACTTTATGACATGTTCAATAGTAGAAATTTTGTTGTCAAAAGTGGCAATGTATCTTCTACCGCAATTTTCGATTTTTAAAATGGTCTTCAGCTGGGAGCGGTCAACTCGCCACTTTTATTCAGTTCAGCATAATAGGTGGTCTCACTCAGGAAATTGCCTATGCCGACGATGGAATTACGTGCAGAACAGCTCCAAAAGTAGATGTAATCGGAATTCTTTTGCATCGTGACTTCGACAAGATTCAGCGATATTGCAATGGCTGGAAGTTGAAAATCAACTTTCAGAAATCTGAAACTATTCTGTTTAGGACTCCGCTGGATAAGACCCCAAGGGATACCCGAAAGAACTGGCCCAAGCTAATGATCGTAAGTCCATATGGGCATCCTATTTGAAAGTGTAGTAATGTACTTTGGCATCTGGTTTGATCAATATTTGTATTTCGACATACATATAAATGTTGCAAGGGAGCCCTTGCCCTGACAAAACTGTTGTTTTACCTCGGTCCTGTTGTTAGCAGGGTGATGGTGATTTTCTATATGGCCTTCGTCCGGCCGAGGATTGCCTACGTTGTATCATCGGTTGTAAGAGAGTCAGTATTTAAGACGTTGCCTAGTATTACACAGAACACCAGAGTCAGAGTAAAAACACATTGGCGCAAAATTTTAAACAGCCTATTATCATGGTATTAGTGTGATACTACTTAAAAATTTGCTAACCTTAAAGTAGCTTACAAACTCATTATTAATTTTAACCATTTTCTAACTAATATCGTACTAGAGCAATTTTCTTAATAAATTGCTTCTGAACACACCTAAAACTTCGTGCAGAAAACAAAGCTAACTGATATTTTTTGACGTTTGTAAGTATCATATGAAGTCATATCTAGTTTCATACTAAAACAGCTTTAACATCGTACTAATTCAACTAAAATTTTGCGCAAAAGGAGGAAAAGAGTCGTAGACAAAACTGAACCCTGGGGAACACCATAATTTATCTGGTGAAGATCAGACTTGAAACCGTCCAATACAACATGTATTGAACGATCTAGAAAGTAATTTATAATCCAAAGAATGAGGGTTTCGTTGATACCAAAAGCACGCATTTTCCATAAGAGAGCCTGGTGCCAAACTCTATCAAATGCCTTAGAAATATCAAGCGCAATATTACTCTGTCTAAAACAATGTAAAAATCTTGTCCACTCTTCGGTGAGATACGCCATCAGATCACCATCAGTAAAACGATTGCTGCAAAAGCCATATTGCCGGTCATTAAAAAGCAATCTTCGTGATACTTCTTGAGCTGATGGTCTATCAGCGATTCCATGACCTTGAAAGAATGTACGTTAGTGCACTCAAAAAATTTCGTGTGTAAATATTACTAATTCATGCGTACATTCTACGAATTTTATTCGTGGTTTTCAGCCACGAATAGTATTCGTAGAATGGAGGTTTATTAGTACATATTACTAATATTTTATTAGTATTCGTAGAAAATCAAACGTATATTGTACGAATACTATTGGTACAATGTACGAATATTATTCTAATATTTACCAATGCCATTAGTATATTGTACGAATACCATTCGTACAATGTACGAATTTTTACCAATGCCATTCGTATATTGTACGAATATCATTGTAATATTTACTAATGCCCTTGTAATTCATTTGTAAATTATACAGCTCCATTTGTATATTGTACGAATATTATTGTAGAACTTACTACCATTAAATATGTTCTCTGAAATTTCCTTAAATACCTATTGTAAGAAATAATAACAAAAGATATTTATGTTGTAGGTTAAAAATAGTTTATTAATTCATTTTATTGTCATATATATGAATAAAGTTAAAAATTAATTAATTCATTATAAATATAATTAAAAATCAATTAAATATTTAAAAACTCCTCATTTTATGTACTAAGGGCCACTGAAAATAAATTTAACATTTAAAATATTGAAAACTTTGGAAAAAAATTGTACTTACATTGAAATTCCTTTAGGAATAAAATTCCCACATATGTATGTATGCTCTGCTGCTTCTGGATGCTGTATATTAAATATAAAATAAGCTTTAAAGCAAATGTATGTACATATGTCTAGGTACTTACCTCATCTTTTCGAGAAAAGCAGATGTTAATCTGATCCACCACTGCAGCACTTTATAAATAATATCACGTTTGAACGTGTTGACTAATGGAATACATTTAATTTTTAGAATTGAACACATATTATATTTCTTACTCATGATTAGTAAATAATACTAATGCACTTCATGAAAATACGAAGTTATTAGTACATTCTACGCATAATGCGTACGGTCTACCTACGAATGAATTCTGTCTACTAATATTAGTTTTACTTAGTAAATAGTACGAATTTATTAGTAAATACTACGAATGCAAAAGATTAAAGTACGAAGTCATTCGTACGAGAAATTAACGAATGTTATTAGTTATATGTACACAATAATTCGTACAATGTACTCAAACAAATTGTTTACTTCTTGTTTACGAATGAAATTAGTGTATTAAACGAATAGATTCGTAGATAGTACGACAGTTATTAGTAAAATTTTACGAATGCATTCGTAGATATGTATACCACTGTACAAATACTTCGTACATCTTACGAATATTCGTACAATGCACGAATATTTTCCTTACGAATATCATTCGTAGCCATTTTACTAATAAATTTTTTGAGTGTGTAATTGGTAGATAGGAGGAGGCGGTTTTTAGAACAGGCTGAACAAATGCTGTTTTCTATATTCTAGGGAAGATTCAGGAACAGTAGGAGCAGTTGAAAACCGTACGCAATTGTTTTGTCAGTGATGAAGAACACCTCATCAAAAGATTAAAAGGTGTACAAGGGTGTACAAGGACCGTTGGATTTGTTTGTATTAAGATCAATAAGGGCTCTTGCAACTGTACGAGTGCGGAAATTGTACCTGTCCCAACAAATGATTTACATACGTTCTCAAGTACAGGAGTGGCAATGTTACTAACAGGCAACGCAGAGTAGGCAGGAATCATGGTTTAAGTGGTCAAAAATATTTGGTTTTTGTTTTCGAATCCATAAATTTCATTTTAATTAAGTAAAGAATATAAAGAATATACGCAAAATATATGACTTTTTTTTATCTAAATATGCTAAGGGTGATAAATAAATTCAAATTGAGAAAAACTTATAAATCGATGTATGAAGCATTTTTGGGCATAATTTTTATTTCCCGATTTTCTTTAAAATTAGTTTGGAATGTAATCGAATTCATTATAGCTAATTATTTCACATATTTTATGTTATAATACGCAAAATAAATAAATAAATAAAAATAAACTTTAAGTAGATTAGTACCGTTTGATTTTGAAATACCCATCTTAATTTTACCCAATTCACAACTTTAATTTATTTGCGAATTGAAAATTGAATATGTGCTCTATCCAAACTCGAAAAATTCATATCCGCATGTATCCGCATTTACTAGTTAGAGCGAAAAAAAAATACTTTACATAGTGACTCTTTTGTATGCAAAATTTTACATTGAGTATACCATGTTGTTTTTATTTAGTGCGGTTAACAAATTTGCTTCCACTTATTTTTTGCGCCCAACAAAAAAACCGTATGCTCTATTTTTATGTTGTTCTCATTAATTGGAACTACAAATTTCTTTTTGAGTGTTTTTGTGAAGACCCAAAGGGCAAGCCTAAGGATTTCAAACAAATGAAGAAATATAAATTATGTTCATACAAATGGCTGGAAAATTTTTATTGGTTAAAAAACCTAGCGGATGAACAAATGATTGAGAATTTTGAAATAACTGCGAAAATATTAAATATTAAAGTTGAAATAGTAGTGAGATTAAGAAACATTTAAAATTTAATTAATAGCGGTTTAAAGTTAAATGGGAAAAATTTTGGAAAATACGCCGATGAGCTCAAAAAACATTACCCAAAAAAATTTAATACACTAACTGTTCACAAAATTCTGTGCCATGAAGAGTATATAATTAGTTCTCATATTTTGCCAATAGGAGAGCTGTCTGAAGAGGCTCAAGAAACCAACCATAAGCTATATAGGAAGTACCGGTTAAGCAACACTTGCAAAATTTCAGGAACGAGGACAAGATCGTCTTTGGGCTTAACGTGGATACCTGCCGATTACCGGCTCTACCCCACGGGAGGCCTACCTCCATCGGAGTCAGATTGGGTCCTGATCATTAACCCCGACATAGCCGAAGCCATCTCGGTCGCAAAGTTGTGACATGGTGCAGGTATGAACACACCTCTTGCTTAGGAGGCGAGGTCTATCTAACACCTCTTGAATCCAAGCACGCCTGGAAACCATATATCTCCGCATTCAAAATAAACCAAACCACCACGATACTCCCACTAGGGGGCCTACCTCATAGATAGTCTGAGAAAGAGAGCACACACGCTACAGCTGCGACTTACTATCCGAAGGTAGAATAGGAGAGCCAGAAGACGTACGCTATAGCCCTCAGATTCTTGGGCACTATCTCCCGTGGAACCAGAATATAGCTTCCGGTCAAGCTTCGGGTACACACTCCTTAGCGGATTCCTACCTTAAGGACGCGGTCTAGACTGTTCCTATCAAGTTAGTTCAATTACCGTTACAGTAACCTATCTAGAGGCACCGCGAGGAGGTCGATAGGAACCGGGAATGACAGCATTGTGCTAGGTAGCAATACCGGCCCACCGACAAAGTAAGTGGACGAGCCTATCAGAATATCAAACCAGTATTACCGCTTCCGCAGCAACACCTGTAGAGTTCAACAAAGCTCCGGACAAGCCTTAAACTATTCAAGCACGCCGTCACCCCCACCTACAAGAACGAAGACAAACGAAGACTTATTTCGAATTATGTTGGTATCACCAGACCTCTTTGCATATTACGAATAAAATATTTTTTTCAGTTTTTTGAACCGCTGCGCTGTATCACGGAAATGGCAATACTTATGAAAAAAAGTGTGGATACATTTTTGTAGAAAATCGGATGATCTACAATTTTTGTCTGAACTATTTTTGCTGTAAAACTCGCCGTTTATCTGAAAAACGCGAAAAACCTATTTTTGCAAACTTTCACCATCAATAAAATTTTTTGTACAAGGGGATTGATGGGGACTTTTCACAATTCATTTATAATAGTATTCATACCAATTTTTAGCTCTATGGGAATTTTTGTAACCTTCAAAGTCTTTTTTGACTGGACTATTATATCGTCACTGAGAAAATTTCAACAAAAAATGAGATTCAAGACATTTTCGAATAACCAATTAATTAACTGTTTTTATTTACTTTTTTTACTAAGCCTAATAACAATTTATATAGTTATCAATTTTCTGAAAAACTGAAAGACCTTAAGGCCCAGATTTTTAACACTATAAAAAAAACATTATAAAAAAAACTCGACTGGTTCAAAAGTTATGGATTTTTGACCGCTAAAACGACCACTGTGCAACGTAGAGGTAGCAGCAAAATGAACTGCAAGTATATTTGCCTTATCTGAAGAGCTAGTTATCGGATTGTCATTGTAGAAGATGAAGTTGAATTTTGTACGTTCTTGACAAATGACCAGAAACTTCTACTGCCTTTGGGACATTGGAGGATTTTTTGCCTTAATTTCTGGTCATGCATGAATTTGATTCTTTTTATAACAGCGCAGCGTTTGAATTGTTTGTGCTTTTCCCGATTTTCTTCAATTGGGTTTGGCTAACTCAAGACTGAAAATTAAATAAAAAAAAATAAAAAAAAATCACTAAGAATTTTTTTGTCATGTCTTGTGCGCTTGCACTGTTATACATATTTAACACCTATTAAATTGTTATTGTGAATATTTAAACACATTAAAATATTTATATTTTTTCAGAATCAATGTAGTTTTCTTTTTTGACTTTTTTTAAACATTTTTACAACATCTTGCTTAAGTATAAAAGTTTTCAAGCTCTAAACCTGTGTTTAATTTTAAAGATCATTTTTTTTTACTAAATTTCGTCTAGCTCTCATTTAGAACTTGGAGAATTTTTATTCTTATTTTATGCGTTAAACAATCGTTATATTCATCAAACCTATTAAAATATAACATCCTATAGAGTTCACACATAAATACTTACTTATAAGGGAAGAACATTCATAAAATGTATGAAAAAAAAAAAGAAACAATAAAAAAACATAATGTTTCTAATAAAACAGACACAGACGAGACGTCTAATTTTTCCATCTCAGTAATCAAAATATATACATATATGTATAAAAGGTATCTTAGGTCTTAATCAAAACCAACCAATACTTAAAAAGACGTACAGAAATAAATTCATCTGTAAAGCTTTGTTCGAAATAAATTTTAAATTAATGGCATGACAACAATAAAGGAACAGCGACACAACACACACATTCATAATTAAAATAAAAAAAAATAATAACTTAATGTCAACCCGCAGCTGATAATAGGTTGCATTCACGATTCGACAGATGGCCTCATTATTCCACCAGAGTGCGTGCGTCGTCTTTAACATTTTAAATTTATTGCAAACCTCAGCTACAACATTATACCTGCTCTAGTCTTCAGCGGCGGATACAGGATGTGGTTCTGGGGAGGGGTTCAATTACATT
Organism: Chrysotoxum bicinctum; assembly: GCA_911387755.1. Taxonomy (NCBI): domain Eukaryota; kingdom Metazoa; phylum Arthropoda; class Insecta; order Diptera; family Syrphidae; genus Chrysotoxum; species Chrysotoxum bicinctum. The sequence continues at coordinate 56,899,315 of OU426988.1, read as the reverse complement.
TTTAGGAACAGGCTTTTATAAACTTAACTAATAGAAGGATAAAACAAAAGAATTCTGTTTACTTACACATGAAGACAAGATGCAAATGAAACAAATTATAACAAAACAAAAGAAGTTAAATCGTACTACAAGATATCGTATAACATTCCATTTCTCTATACATATTATACATAATCAGCCATATTTATAAACTCATTATAGTGAGTACATACGGCTATACAGCCCTTATAATGCCTCTAAACGCAAAATTGTTACTTATAACAATTCACTAGTTTACACAAAAAAAGTACCTCAACAAAAAAGTATTTTCTAGACTAATTTTGGCTCTCTGAACACGAAAATGGCAATAATTTATTTTTCCAAAGAAGCGTTTTCGAGATATGACCAAAAAACGTGTTTTTCTGCTCCTTTTCCATGTATAAGCCTAATTCTCAAAAACGGTCGAACTAATTAACATATACTCTATAGTTTTGAACAGATATTTTGTTTGTCTTTCCAACAGTATACGACTTGTGTAAATCGGCTCAACAATCATCAAGAAAAAGCCATTCAAAGTTTAAAAAACACAATTTTTCGCCGTTTTTTGAAAATCGCTTGTTTTAAGTCATTCCGTAAGGATAGAAAAAAAAATATTTAAAATAGTTTTAAGATCTCAGGTGAAAGATATTGTTTTTACAAAGCTAAAACGCATAAGATCAATGAAATCGAATAATAAATGTGGAAGTTATGAAACATTACGTGAAGGCAGATCATTTCAGGTTTTTTCTTTTTTTCATAATTTTTATAGAAAATATGAAGTATTGTTTACACTTCTTCTTTTATGTGGCGTTGAATCTTTTCCATGATAGCAAGATCCTGGTGGAATCTTTCACCTTTTTCATCGCTTTCAGCTCCTAAATTCGAGGGAAAAGTTTCCAAATGGCTGTGCAGGAAGTGCATTTCCAAAGACATGCGAGCACCTGAAAGGAATACAAATATTTAAATTAATCTGCTAAATACTCACCAATAGCATGAAATGTAATCATCATTTTTTCGATCAATTGACGATAGTTTGTACTTCGGTAGTTTCCCAAAAATCCATGAACTACGTCTTGAAAAGCATTCCATTCTCTTTTCTCGTTTTTTTTAGACAATTCAAAAATCCGGTGTCACTAAACAATTTTTTTTATCTGTGGACCAACGAATATACCCGCCTTAATTTTTTCGGTCGACAGCTTGGGAAACTTTGTTTTCAAATATGTTAATCCTTTATTTTCGGGATCTTTTACCAAGGCTTTTACAAAATTTTTCATAATGCCGAGTTTTATGTGCAATGATGGAAGTATTACATTATGTTTTTCAACAAGTGCTTTTTCAGCAACGTTGCTCTTTCCTACTACATGATTTTCACGAAGTGGCCAATTTCGTTGGATGAAATGCTTTTCATCTGCTCTGCTATCCCAAAAATACAGAAAACAGCAGTATTTTGTGTAGCCACCCTGCAGGCCAGTAAGTAAAGCCAAGACTTTTAAATCACAGCAGATTTTCGAGTTATAGGAATTGTATTTCACAAGTTGAAGAAGTTTTTCCATGGTCTTGTAGTCCTCTTTTACATTTGTGGAGTGACCAATCGGGATTGATGGTTTCGTGTTCCCTTTATGAAGTAAAACAGCCTTCACGCTATACTTGCTGCCGTCGATAAAAAGCCGCCAATCCTTAGATTTGTGGCGTTCTCCAAATTCAGCAAATAATCCTGTCACATTATTGCAATAACAAAAGTCACCCGTTTTTAAATTTCTTATTCCGATTTCTGTAATAAGTGACTTTTGTTTCTGCTTCCAAGCAGTTAAATTCCTGCAATCTCGAAACGAGCAAATCAGACTTCTCTTAAGATAAGTTGAGATCACGGCATAAATCATTGAGTTGGAATTGATTAAATAGCTTTAGTTTTGGACTTTCAATTTCCAAACTGCTGATGATACTAGAACTCAAATCTGATACTTCTCGGGCTGTTATTTTTGTTCCTGGTGGTTCTTGTTTTGGATACCGAGAAGAATGTGGCGCCGTCTTTGTTACTGATTGTACTTCGGGATAAAAAGCTTTCCGAAATTTCCCTCCTTGTATTTTAGTTAAGCAGAAGTAACAGTCAGTCACATGATCAATTGGGTTTCTCCATTCAACTGGCTTTCCAAACGATAAATACTTCCTATTTCCGTTTCCAAATGCAATTAACCTCACAAAGCACGTAGCACAGGTTGACAATATAGCATTACTTTACTATAAAGCACTACAGTAAATGCTCTGAATTTGTATATTTTTTTAAACAATTCTTAAACAGGTAGATAAAACTAAAAAACATATTTTTTTTGAAAAAAAAACTGAAATGGTCTGCCTTCACGTAATGTTTCATAACTTCCACATTTATTATTCGATTTCATTGATCTTATGCGTTTTAGCTTTGTAAAAACAATATCTTTCACCTAAGATCTTAAAACTATTTTAAATATTTTTTTTTCTATCCTTACGGAATGACTTAAAACAAGCGATTTTCAAAAAACGGCGAAAAATTGTGTTTTTTGAAACTTTGAACGTCTTTTTCTTGATGATTGTTGGGCCGATTTACACAAGTCGTATACTGTTGAAAAGACAAACAAAATATCTGTTCAAAACTATAGAGTATATGTTAATTAGTTCGACCGTTTTTGAGAATTAGGCTTATACATGGAAAAGGAGCAGAAAAACACGTTTTTTGGTCATATCTCGAAAACGCTTCTTTGGAAAAATAAATTATTGCCATTTTCGTGTTCAGAGAGCCAAAATTAGTCTAGAAAATACTTTTTTGTTGAGGTACTCGCCAAAAACCGAAAATTTGTAAACTAGTGATATGTGACGTTGAATAGAGGCATTATAAGCTAAACGCGTTTGGAGATTGAATAGTGGCTACATAAGGACATTTTAGTATTGAACTGTCACATTCACTTTGACATCATTAAATTATTGTGATTATCAAAAAAAAAAATAAAATGCTTCTTGTAAATGAAACTAAAACTTTATGTTATTTTTATTTATTGAAACCAAAATTTTATATTATTATATTAAAAACAAATTGTTGAGAATAAATATATAAATAGGTTTGCTGGTGATCTGCCTCCAAGCATCTTTTTCATCCGGTGTTAGTGTTGCAAGTTTTATTTTTGATTATTGAATTTTATCCTCAATAAGTTTCTCTGAGGAGTAGCTATTTCCAGCTATAGGATAAAATGAATAACAATTTGGTTACCAATACTGTGCTAGACATAATGACATACCTTATCTGATGAATCAAAGTTAATTGTTCGAATTATTTTAGCTTTCCGTAGTTGCATTTTTGGTTATTAAATTCAAGATGTTTTTTTTTTTTTCTTTGATAAACAGCTGAGTGTTATGAAGGCTTATTGTAATAGATTCTTACTTTTTAGTACTTTATTTGACACAAGGTCATTATAACTATGCTGGGTAGGAAAATGTTTTATAAATATGAATTTGTATAGTGGATGAATAAGTCCTTATGCATTGCATAATTATTCACGCGTTTAGCGAATTCTAATAAATAAGTCTGAATATATCTAATCTTCAAAGTAGGTTCAAGGAACACAAATTAATTTTTAATAGTTGTGGTCAGTTATTCACTAAGCCAGAATTTAATAAAAATAAATGCCCAGATCTCTACAAATTTTATAATCCTATACTGGATTGCAATGAAGCAAATTTTAGTATTACCCGTTGCAGTTGTCAGCTCCGGCAAGATCATTTTTACTTGCGACTTATAGGTACTAGGTACTAAATATAAGGCAAGTTATGCATTCGTAAAAAAATCGAACTCGAGATTTTGATCAAAGTTCACATTACGATTATAGCGAAGACGAAAAAGTGGGTCTGGCAATTCTGTCTGTCTGTCTGTCTGTTCGATTACAGCCTAAACGGCTGGGCCGATTTTCTTCAAACTTGGTAGATATGTGTTTTAATTTTGTACCCCCGGATGTTTTTTGATTTGATTTTTTAAGACCAAAAGCAACGGTACCTGCCGTACGATTTTTTTTTCGAAATTTTATAAATATTTTTTTTCTCAAAAACTGTCCCAACGATTTTTAAAAAAGAAATTCAAAAAATTTAGTTTGGTTAAACCTAGCTAATGGTTGACAAAAATTTCAAAAAAAAGAGTAGTTTTGGTACCCTCCTTGGACCATTTTTTTTTTGTTTTTAATTTTCTCAAAAACGGTACCACTGATTTTGATTATTTTTTATGCTAAAGCTTCCCAGTAGTTTGAATATTATTGTGTATTCAAATATTCCAAAAAATTTTTTTTTGGTTTTTAAAAAAACTTTCAATTTTTTTTTTTTGAAAACTCAATATTTCGAAAACCCCATTCATATTACCTAAAAATAACGGTACCCTCCATACAAATGTTAAAAAATGGTTTTCGAAAATCGTATTTTTCTCGAAAACGGTTCCGAGAATTTTGCTTAAATTTTTTTCTTTCTATTATTTTTTAATGTGTGTAATTTAATAAAATAAATTTTGAAAACAAGATATTAGTGACTGTACCTACCATTGAACAATTTTTTTAAATTTTGAATTTCTCATTATTAGCATAACGGATTTTAATAAAATTTCGTAGAGAGAAGCTTCTAAAAAGTTTAAAAAACATTGCATTTTAACACTTTCAGAAAAATATTTTTTTGAATTTTGAAAAAAAAAAATCAATTTTTTGTTTTTTGAAAATTCAATATCTCGTTAACGGCTCAATACTTTTTCTTGTAAATTAAATTTGTATTCATACAATAATAAAAACTTCAAATTGGCGTACCAACATTTTTTCTAAAAAATGTTTTAAAATTTTCTTATATAAAACCGTATTTTTTAAGAAACCAATACAAAGACTTATAATTTTTGTTCTTGCATATATATCTATATTTGTTTGAATCACATGGCATCCTATTCTTATCTTTAACTACTAAAGAAGTTTTTTTAGTCTTTTAAAAAATGAATTTTATGCTTATGAACAGTTTCTCTAATAACATTCATTTTTGAAATTCAGTCTTTTACATAGGAGCAAGTTCGTGCGTCCCAGTCGTGCATTTTATTTACCTTAAGCAGAATAAAAATATATCGTTGAAATTTTATGGGTCAGGAGCGCCTGAATTGTCTTATTTCTTTTAACATAAATACTCACATGCAGCTTTCTAATAAAGAAATTCGTGGAGAATTCTTCAAGGCAAAAAGAAAACTTAAATAAAAATGAAACTGGCATGGTTTTCTATCTTTCTATCTATCTTTATAGTATTGAATAGTATTTTTATATGTTTTGCTTTGGAAATGTACGATAAATTGCACACCAGATCCCGAACCCCCCCTCCCCGTATATCCGCAACTGCTAGTATTAAGTGGTCAATAAGAGCGATAAAAACGTAGCTACTGATATATTAAAAACTAATTATGAATTTATAAAATAAACACATTAATTATTTTGAATGTATAAATTCATTAAAAAAAAAAAGAATTTGTTGGAAATCCCCAATACGCTTACACACCCTTTTGTTTAAAATATTGTAACAAAAAAGAAAAGCAGATCTTTTTTCGATTGCTGAGTGCAGAATTTTTAATTAAATTGGATGGCCATATGAGTTTAATAATCGAATTGGTTATACATATATTAATTGGTATAACCTTTTATAACAAGCTCATACATATACAATACATGTCTTAATCTTTACTTTGCGATAGAAAGATACTATATACATTTATGGCAAGTAAGGGATTTATAAACTTGCTCTTATATAAAATCCTAAGAATATAAGAGAAAAACTGTTCATGAGCATAAAATGAATTTTTTAAATTACTAAAATAACTCCTTAAGTATAGTTTGAGCTAAAAACAGGGTGCCGTGTGATTTAAACAAGTAATAGTTAATCCAAGAACAAAATTTATAAGTGTTGGTAGTGATTTTTTAAAAAAAATAAGCTTTTATATACAAATTAACTTGTAAGATTTTATTACTGTACAGCTAAAAATTAAAAAAAAAATACCGAGTCGGTTTTGAGATGTCGTATTTCCAAAAAAAAAAAGATAATTTTTTTTTGTTCAAATATTCAAAAAATATTTTTTTAAGTTTTGAAATACAATGTTTTTCAGACTTTTTAGAAGCTTCTTTATAAAAAATTCATTAAAATCCGTTATGCCGATAATGAGAAATTCAAAATTTGAAAAAAGTCAGTAATCTCTTAATTTTAATTTTTTTTTAAATTGAATTACATATTATATACAGTGGTGGACAAGAATTTAGCACATTAGTAAAAGAAAAAAATTAGACTATATTTACAAAATTTGTTTCTATTTTAATATTTTCATTTTTATGTTATTTACATTATTTACGCATATAAATATATTTTTTTCCAAAAAACAATCTTATATTTTTATTTGCGACTTATAAGGTACTATAAGGCAAGTTATGCATTCGGAAAAAAAATCGAACTCGAGATTTTGATCAAAGTTGACATTGCGATGATAGCGAAGACCAAAAAATTGGGTCTCGCAATTCTGTCTGTCTGTCTGTCTATCGGTTCGACTACAGCCTAAACGGCTCGACCAATTTTCTTCAAACTTGGTAGATATGGGTTTTAATTTTTTCCCCACACACGTTTTTTTTTTTTTAAGACCAAAAATAACGGTACCTGCCATACGATTTTTTTCGAAATTTTACAAGTATTTTTTTTTCTCTATAACTGTCCCACAGAATTTAAAAAAAAAATTGGTTGAAAAAAATGTTCCAAAAATTTTTATTTTTGGTAGCCCTCCTGGGTCCATTTTTTTATTTTTAATTTTCTCGAAAACGATTTTTTTTATGCTAATATCCTCCAAAGTTTAAATATTTTAACATATTCAAATTTTCAATTTTGTATTTTTTGGATTTTTAAAAAATAATTTTTTTGGAAACTCAATATTTCGAAAACCCCAAGATCGATTTTTTTAAACTTGACAAAAAAAAGTTTCTTAACATAATCTACAAGATGTGAGAAAAAAAAACTAACGGTAGTACCTTCCATACAAATTTAAAAAAATGGTTTTCGAAAATCGAATTTTGAATTTCTCATTATCGGCATAACGGATTTTAATGAAATTTTTTATAAAGAGCTTTAAAAAACATTGCATTTCAAAATTTAAAAACAAATATTTTTCAATTTTTAGAAAAAAAAAGTCATTTTTTTTGGAAAATTCGATAGCTCAGGAACGGCTTAATATTTTTTTTTGGAAATTAGACTTTTATCCGTACAATAATAAAAACTTAATATTGGCATACCAAAATTTTTTCTTCAAAATGTTTTAAAAATTTTGTACATAAAAACTTATTTTTTTAAAGGATCACTACAACGACCTATAATTTTTGTTCTTGCATAAATTCATATTTGCATAGCATTCTCTTTTTATCTCTTACTACTAAAAGAATTTACAAAATTCATTTTATCCTTATGAACAGTTTTCTTTAATAACATCCGTTTTTAAAATTGCTAGTCTATTACATAGGAGCAAGTTCGTGACTATTTAATGTTTTTTTTTTTTAATTTTATTTGAATATACAACATTAAGAAGATATAAAATTACTTCGAAAATAATTTTGTTCTCTTAAAAACCCACAAATTAAAAAAAAAAAAATAACCAAAATTTGTACACGTGCTTAATTGATATTCAACCAAAAACAATGCAAATGACAAACTATCAACAATTTTTTGACTATGTAATTGGATTGCATATGAAAATGTACAGTTTTAATTTCTCTGATTTGTTGTCATATATGTATATTAGTTCAAAATGTACCGGTGCTTGGAACAAAACAAGAGAGAAAATTAAAAATATGGTAGTACCTATCTCAGTGTGCTAAATTTTTGTCCACCACTGTAGATCGTAAAAATTAATCGAAAGAAAAAAAGAATTTATCACAATTCCAGGGCCGTTTTCAAAATCCAGTTTTTAACATTTGTATGGTAAGTATCGTTACTTAAAGGTAAACAAAAATTTATGTATGCCTTGTAGCTTTAACTAAATTAAATTTTGAGATTTTTTTTAATTTGTGGAACAGTTTTATAAAATTTCAAAAAATTTTAAAACACTATCTACCAAGTTTAAAGGAAATCGGCCGAGCGGTTTATGTTTATTGCGAAACAAATCTTTACATAGTTTTAAAGAAAGTAAGATTATTGCACTTGATATTTTAAAATTTAAAGGCATTTGATAGAAGTTGGCATAAAGCTCTCTTATCGTAAATGCATGCATTTGGTATCGATCGATGAATCTCTTCTTCGTTGGATTATAACTTTTCGGACCGTTTTTTTTTTTTTTTTTTATAATTCACTCGCGCTCAATGGTATGTTACGAGAGCCTCTTAAGCGGCAAATACACACGACACTTGTGTGCACACCGGTGTGCCTACACTTGTGTAGCATTCCACTACACACGGCACACCGAATCGTGCACACTTTAGTTGTGCAAGAGATCTCATACTGGAGAGATCTAACCACAAGTGATATGGACGTCGTCGTCCATTAGACGATGAGGTTGGCGCGTTAATAATGTCGATAATAATAAGTAATTCAAAATTTGAAAAAATGGTTCTATGGTAGGTACAAGCTGTTATACCTTAATTTAAATATTTTTTTATTTAATTAAAGATCATAAAAAATTATTTATAGAGAAAAATGTTATCAAAATTCTAGGCCGTTTTCGAGAAAAATACGATTTTTCAAAACATTTTTTAAAATTTCTATGTTGGGTACCATTTTTTTAGGTAAAATACATTTTTTTCTCACATCTTGTAGATTATACTGAAAATTTGAATACACTATACTTTTCAAGCCTTAGCAAAAAAAAAAATTATCAAAATCGGTGGTACTGTTTTTGATAAAATCAAAAATAAAAAAAATTGTTCCATGGCGGGTACTCTCAATAAACATTTTTCGAAAAATGTTTTTAAATCTGTTAAACATTTTTGAGAAGAACAAATATTTATAAAATTTCGAAAAAAATTCGTATAAAAGGTACCGTTATTTTTGGTCTTAAGAAAAAAGAAAAAAACCTGTGGGGGGAAAATTAAAAATGATATCTACCATAGTTCAAAGTAAATCGGCCCAGCCGTTTAAGCTATAGTCAAACAAACATATACTTAGATAGAATTGCGAGACCCCCTTTTTTAGTCTTCGCTATCATCGTAATGTCAAAATTTCGAGTTCGATTTTTTTCCGAATGCATAACTTATCTTATACTCGTAGAACCTATAAGTCGCAGGTAAATTTTTCGACGTGCTTTACCGCACAACGATTCGGCTGCAACTGAATAGAGTGAATAGTGAATACTGAATAGCAAATGTGTGCGCACATCGCAATACACATCACACCGATCGAGACACCGACACCAAAAATCAAAAACTTTTGATTTTACCCACACGGTGTCGGACACCGAAAATCGGTGTGCGCACCAGCCCACAGACGGGACACATTTCCGTACACCGACACCGGTGTGCACACAAGTGTCGTGTGTATTTGCCGCTTTAAGGGTAGGTCTACCGCAGAAGCAAACTCAAATCTCATGTAAAAACGTGTACATGTATTGGTGTACAAATATGGCTCTCTTAGTTAAGAATTTTCGTGTTAAGAAAATAAATTTAGCTCGTCTCGTCTCTTCAGGATACCTCTTTTTTCGCATCACGCATAGAGATAGAGAAAGATGGAATAGAATATCAAAAAATAACAGAAAACGGGAACAAGGCACGAGTGGCAAGCTGGCAAGCCGCACAGGCAGCGCACAAGCATTTGATTTTGAATTGACTCGGATTGCGCACAAGATTATGTAAATGATAGTTTTTTTTTCCTTTTGTATTTTGGGTAGAAAAAATAATTTTTCGTGAATCGTGATTGTTTGAGGTTTAGGAAAGGGAAATTGAGTTTTTTGCATTCAGCGCTCACAATTAGACACAATAATAGACGGTTTGTTTTCTGTTTTATTTTTGGTTGCATGTGAATTGAAACTTTTCGCATTTAGGTAGATAGCGTTTTTATACGTATGCGTATTTATGCGTATTTATACAAGGTTAATCTGTTGGTTCTAGGACTTTTACTTTTTAGGATATTTTAAAACATAAAGAAAAGGGAGCACAGATTTAGACATTAGGAACCCGGGGAGTTTGCTCTGATATTCATAATTTATTTTTAATGTAGACAATTAATTTTAGGAGAAAGTTCACAATTCAAAAATTGCTCAACTAAAAAAATTATTAAATTTCCTAACCCAAGTAAATTAATACACTTTCAAAAATAATAATGGTAACTATGTACCTATACCTATAAATGTTCTTTTGAGTCTTTTTCAAAGGGCTGTAACTCTGCGAAAAGTGGTCGTATTGGGATGAAACCAAAAGCGTTTTAAATATTTCTTTTTTTTGTTTCAGAGTTTCTAAAAATAAACAATATCCATAGTTAAACATTTTAAATTTTTATTTTTTAAAGAGCTTCATTGTCTTGAGATTATTTATGATTCAATAAAATTAATAAGTGCAAAAAATATAGCCTCATATTAAAAGTGAAAGAAAAGAAAAGTGTTTTTTAAACAAACAGATTATCAATTTTGAAATTGGTTGATCAAACCGTTCGTTTATTATCTATTGTTCCTGAATAGTAGTACCTAATCATCAAAATAAAAACAATGATAACAATTTTCATAGTTTTGCATTTGTTACATATCTTAGACTTGAAGTCCCTATCAGCGTTACCACTTCCGGAAAAAAATGGAAGGAGATTTGAAGAAAAAAGTGAAGTAAATTGGGAAAAATCGAAGTAGATTTTAAAATGACTTTTTACTTGCTTTTAGACAAATTTGAACTGGGAATTTTCATAAGTTGACATTACAACACAAAAGAGTAATGATTCCGTCTATCTGCAACTCTGTACCTCAATCTGCAGCCTAGAGGAGAAATTGAAATGGTTTGTTTTACTTTAGCTCGGTTCCTTCCATACAGCTATTGTGAAATATTATAATTATTTTGAAAACGGCTCTAATGCTTTTTTTAAAATTATGTATAGATAACTGTGCCAGCAATGCAGTCCACATTTTGGTAAAAAATAAATGTTATTATCGGTACCTGTCATAGAACCTTCTTTTTATTTTCTACTTTTTCATTTGCGACTCTTCCGATTTCGATCAAAATTTTTACATCGCAGATTCTTTGATTTTGAAATAATGTTGTATACGACAAATGTATACTTTTAAATACTTAAAATTGTCAATAAATTTCTTTTAATTTTAAAGAAAATTGTGTACAAAAATTTAATTTAATTTAATTAATAAAACATTCTTTTATAAAAAATAACATTTAAATTACTATACTTAAATATAGTTTAATTTTAAATTAAAAACACATATGCAAGCGAAATTTTCATACATAGGATTCGTGTACACATCAGTGTGTTGAGTTCCTATACTTTTAAACTTATTTATTTGTGTATTTTTATTGTTTTGATATTCTTTTTTTTGTAATTCGATGATTCTCTTCTTCGTTGGATTAGAAATTACCTTTCGGACCGTTTACTAAAAGTAGTTTTGGACGGTTTCAAATCTGATATTGGGCATTCAATCCCAATCAGAGATTTAATAAATTATAAAATCAATTGCCCTTACTTGCTTTCGTTGATTGACTTTCATGTTCCTTTTCGTGAATTACGTAATAATCGTTTATTTTGTGTACCCTTTCATAGGGTCAATTATGGAATCAATGAACTCTTAACTCGCTGTTTAAGACAAGCTAATTCTGTTTGTAATGCTATTGATTTTAATTTATATTTACGTAGGGACTGTTTTAACAAAAAATTGTTATTAATAATAAACTTCGGTGGTTAATGTTAATTGTACATTCTATTTTTGTTTTGTGTAATTTATTATTATTTATATAAATTTAATATTGTTCTAAGTAGTCTTTAAGAGCTGTGTCTCTGCTTTATGAATAAATAAATAAATAAATAAATAAATGCTGGTGTGCCCCAGGGGTCCGTTTTGTCTCCGACAGTTTCTGTATATAACTGTTGCTCCGCTTAATTGTTTTGTTGACGACAGTAACCTCAGCTTTTCATATTCATTTTCAGATTCACATCCTTGTCCTTCAGATGTGGACTACCAACGCCAGCGTATGATAAGCTCATTAAATTCTGATCTTGATAGCATTGTCCAATGGGGAATCAAAAAACGTATAGAATTTAAAGCTTCGAAAACTCAATGCTGTTTGGCACTTGCATTGAGGAAACTGAACAACTCTCTGTGCTCGGTATGTGCATTACAGACCACCTTGTATGCAATGATCACATATTCGACGTGGCCAAAAACGCTGCCAAGTGTTTAGGTTTTCTTGGACGTTGCAAGAAATTTTTTACCCCTTCTGATCTGGCTGTAATCTATAAGGCCTATATGCCTCTAAAGCTCGAGTGCAATTCCCACTAGGCAGGTGCTCTAAAAACCGTCTTTAGTCTCTTGCACAGAATTAAAAAGAGAGCTCTAAAAATTATAGGCGACCGTTGTCTAACTGAAACATTTGAATCTCTCGAGCACCGCCGCAATTTTCATAAACAGTGCTCTAGTGAAGTAACCAGTTGCGTTCTCCCCCTCAAACAATTCAACCGTAATACCCGTACTTCTAGGACTGCTCATCATTTTCGCCCAATTTCGGACGTACTGTCAAGTACAGTGATTCTTTTTTTAGCCGCATTACACGAATCTGGAATGCTTTACCCGGCTCAATATTTCCCACTCATTGTAATGTGCAGACATTAAAAACCAATGTGTATCGGTATTTCCTTTCTCATCCTATCCTACTTTCCTAATTTCTTGCACTGTGTTTAACATTTTAATTTTATTCATACCCCCTTGACGCGCGTTTAATAGATATAAAAAAAATACTACCTAGAGTAAAATAGAGAAAAAGAAGTAGATTTGGACTTTTTTTTGTTAAATTGAAGTAGGTTGAAACAGAGATTTTTAAAATGAGGTAGATTTCAGTATTTGACTGATGGTGCGAAGTAAGAAGTAGATTTTAAAAATTTTGAAAAAAAACTATATCTACTATAATTGAAGTAAAATGGTGCCACTGGTTCCCATTAGCTGAAACAAATTTTGTAGAAAAAGTTTGTCAATTTTATTTCCAATAACATCATTGTATTTTAATTTTACTTTGTATACTAGTATACTAATTTTAAGCTTCTATTTTATTAAGCAAAAACTAAAAATGCATTTTATATAAAAACTGATCTTATTAAAAAAAAAAACGACAACTCTTCCTTTGTAAAACCAACAAAAATACATAAAAGAAGCGCACTTCCCATATTCTTTCTACATACTTTCACCATTCTTCTACCAGTGGAATACGTCACCACTGAAAACAAAAAGTGATCGAATTTTCCTTCTTAACTTATTTATATAAATATGTACATAGGTATTTAGATTAATAGATACCTGCATAATATTGTACATAATATTTTGGCGCCATCCACTTGCCATATTCCTTGGTTGCTGCGTATTCGCTTTCAGTGAAATGCAATTTGCGTTCATTCACAGGATTAACATGTACTAATCTAATATATTTTTGATACATCCATTACCTACCTACGCAAAATTAAATCAAAACAATCCTTACGATACCAAATCAATACAAGGCGTTGTACCTCTACATTACCTATGAACCTACCTATCGGAAAAAACAACACAAAATCTATTGTAGATACTTATGTATATGCTATGTATCTTATTCTATACACAACATCGCAGATTTCCTTTCTTCCATCATGTACACACCCTTTGGCAAAAAAAAAATGAAGATCACTATGCATCGCAATTTATTACTATGTGTGTACCTAAAATGGCTTTCCATAGAAGAAACAAAAAAAAAACCAGTAGAATGATGATAGATCGCAAATAAAAAAATACAAAACAACAAAATTTATGACAGCGAATGTGTGATAATATATTCTTTTTTATAAAGGGTGATTTTTTTGAGGTTAGGATTTTCATGCATTAGTATTTGACAGATCACGCGGGATTTCAGACATGGTGTCAAAGAGAAAGATGCTCAGTATGCTTTGACATTTCATCATGAATAGACTTACTAACTTTTATTGCCAAAATCAGTGTTCGGTTCGAAATGTGTGAAATGTGTGAAGATGCTGTTGGACGCAACGTTACGGTGAATGGCGATCGCTATCGTTCAATGCTAACAAACTTTTTGTTGCCAAAAATGGAAGAACTGAACTTGGTTGACATGTGGTTTCAACAAGATGGCGCTACATGCCACACAGCTCGCGATTCTATGGCCATTTTGAGGGAAAACTTCGGAGAACAATTCATCTCAAGGAATGGACCGGTAAGTTGGCCACCAAGATCATGCGATTTGACGCCTTTAGACTATTTTTTGTGGGGCTACGTCAAGTCTAAAGTCTACACAAATAAGCCAGCAACTATTCCAGCTTTGGAAGACAACATTTCCGAAGAAATTCGGGCTATTCCGGCCGAAATGCTCGAAAAAGTTACCCAAAATTGGACTTTCCGAATGGACCACCTAAGACGCAGCCGCGGTCAACATTTAAATGAAATTATCTTCAAAAAGTAAATGTCATGGACCAATCTAACGTTTCAAATAAAGAATCGATGAGATTTTGCAAATTTTATGCGTTTTTTTTTTAAAAAAAGTTCTCAAGCTCTTAAAAAATCACCCGTTACATACACAAAGAACATTTTTCCACGCTACCTCCGACAATGTGGAATGGTCATTGCATCATGTACCTACTAAAAACAATCATTTCTCACACGTTTTTTTTATTTTTTCTGTTCTTGTAATACGAGATGCAAGATGACAAGTCATAAACAAGAATAAAAAACTAAATGAGCCTAGACAAAAAAAAAGAATCAAGAGAGCGGATGGGCGGACAAAATTCTTTTGCACAGAGAATACGAAACCTTCTCTTTCAAAGCGCTGATATTGCAGTGGCATTCTTGTGAACTGAAAACTTAATTGTGTGCGTGTGCAAATGAACTTTTTGTTAAAAAATGCAAAATAGACCTCTTTTATAAAAATAAAATTAAATAAATATTGAGTGAAAAAATTATTTTGTATTTTTGAATTTAGTAAAAAAAATATCAAACAAAAATAAAAAAAATATGTGAGAACTGTATTGTCAATACTTTTCTTGCAAATGCATTACAAATACTGTCATATTGAATTGCATTTTTATGAACTTTAGATGAGTTTAATTAAATTTTTAAGACCGATATGCTGTTCAGAAAATATAAATCTTTGATTAAAAAATTGTTTCCAAAAATTAAAAAATATAATTCTCAATTTCCCAGGGTAGAGAACAAAATATTTGTAAAAAAATGTATATTTTTTTACTTTTGTTAGTAAAAAGTTACTGTAAAAATAAAAAAAAAAATGAAAAAAAATATTAACGTAATTGCACATACTTATTGGCTTTGTATAAGAGTGAATTTTACTTCGTTATCTTTTATACTTATGAAGTTTTATCCAATAGAGCATTCATACCACTATGCAAATTTCCTTCGTTTTTCATAGTTTTGTATATTTTTTTTTGAATAAATAATAAAACAGAATAAAAAAAGAAGACCGATACATGATTTGGGAATATGTTGTTTCTATAAAAAAAATATAAAAAAAATAAAAAAGTAATATTTTCGGAATTTCCCTATCATTTGAATAAGGACCTTACTAAAATGTATGATTTTTCCACTTATTTGGCAGTTTTAAGGCACACAATATTTTTATATTTTTTTCAAAACTGCAAAAGTATTTTAACTAATATTTTTCTAATCGATGACCGTTTATTTCATTGAAATATTCGTAAAATTGTGAAAGTTATACAGCCTAGCGCAAAAGTCTAACCTATTTTTTCAATGGACACCTACCCTTAATGTTTTAAACACATCACGGGCGAGGGGGAAATTAGGAGGGGAGAGAAAGGAGGTGTCGATGAACATTGGTTTTGAATGTTTGCAAATAGAAATGGCAAGGGAAAACTGTGCCGCGTAAGGCCGCGGCCACGCAGTAAGCGGCTGAGCGGCTGAGCGGAAAAAAAAATATAAAACATATGAAATCACATAGAAGCGGCCACGCTATGAGCGAGCGGCGAAACAAAATTCTGAGCGGCTAAGCGGCGCCGCTCAGTAATGTTCTGAGCGGCAAGAAGTAAAGATGGCCAAAGTAAACATTGAGTTGTTAATTTCGTGTGTGCAATCTCGATTTAACTACTAATCGCTCAAAAGCAGTCGCTCAGTGCCTGGCCATACGTCGCTCAATCGCTCAGTCGCTCGTCGCTCAGTGCGTGGCTGAGGCCTAAGTTATTCCATAATCGTGTTGTGCGACTAAGAAACGAATCAATGTATTTGACGATACGACCAAAGTTAGGCTCAAGGGTGAACTGATGAGCATTCCTAGCGAAGCGGGTATCAGGGGTGAAATGATAAAGGGGAGAAATGCAACTGGCTACTTCAAGTGAGCATTGCTTGTGAAAGAAGCGATAAAACAGGGAAATACATGAAACATTTCGACGGTGTTCAAGAGATGAGAATGAATCCATGATAGCTCTGTTTCCAATCTGTTTTAACGCTCTGTTCTGAATTCTACCCAATAAATGGAGAGAAGAATATGCAGCACCTGTCCAAAGGTTTAAAATCTGATATCCACAAAATAAACCCTGGTTAGCCCCAGGGTTCCGTTTTGTCTTCGACACTCTTCCTTGTGTCCGTAAATGATCTTTTGATGTCTGAAACTTCTAGTCCACGTCCTTGTCCTTCGGATGTTCGGACTAAAAACCGTTTAGAATTTAATGGTTCGAAAACTCAATGGTGTTAACTGTTGCTTAAGCGTAACCCTCCCTCAATGCCATTTTCTATGGATGGAACTTGCATCGAGGAGAATGAAAAGCTTTCAGTTCTACGTATGTGCATCACAGATAATTTATTGTGGAATGGTCTTAGGCTTAGGTTTTATGCGCCTATGGAATATTTCCCACTCATTGCAACGTGCAGACATTCAAAACCAATGTGCCTGGGTATCTCCTTCTAATCTTATCCTACTTTCCTAATTGCTGGCACTGCGTTTACCATTATAAGAGTCTTCATAATCCCTTGAAAGCGCGTATAATATACAAAAAATGCCACACAACAGTTAGAAATATTTACTTTTTTTTAATTATTTATATCTCAAGGTGAGCAACTCAGCAATCAAATCAGATCAGATTAAAAGACATGACTCTTTAAGCCACACAATTCACATTGTAGCCTTAACCGAATGTTCTTAAACATATAAACACAAAATAATTAAAAAAAATCAGTGTAGGTCATGTTGTTTGCATCCACAAAGTGAATGCCCTCTAACATTCAAGTCTATAAGTGATGTACCCACTCTGAGAAAAGAAAAAAAAAATGAAGCCAGAGTAAAAAACCACAACCACATACACTCCCGTTGAATAGAATAGGGTCTAAGAGTTTTCTGTTATTAACCTTTATTAATAAAAAATGCCTATTTATTTTGTAACTCACCTAAAACTAACTAAAACTTCAATCAAAAACTATTTAACAATTTAAAATGTTTTACTATTTAAAAAAAACACAAACTGCAAATTCAAGTTAAGTACCAAATCTTAATGAAAATCTATTAAAATCAATAAGAACTCTGTTTTACTTGCACATACCTGTTTGTCAGCTTGTAAATAGTATTTGTTATTTAGTTTAACCAATATTGTCCGATGGATTTACATGAAAAAGATAATTAATAAACAATTTGTTGTGTAGAACAAAATAGAATTAGATTAAAACTTTGAGGGATTGTCTAAAATAAGTGACAGAGATTACAAAGGGTGTGGCAACTTAACTTTTTTATTTTAAATACTCGTAATTCAAATTGTAGAGGACTTATCAAGGCAAGAAATGACACATTTCACAACCATCATAATGAACTTTCAGTTAGTCAACACCATATATTGAAACAGTGACAGATGTTCTGTGGTTGTACACCTTCAGAAATTGCTTCAATGTAGCTCCGTAGGGCCATGGCTCCGAACCGGAAATAAATCAATTGCTAGATGGGTATCTATGTGCAGACAAACACCGAGAGTGCGAAGATAAAGAACTAAAATTGCTATGGCATCAGATCACCTGAATACAGTAAAAACGGTGACAGTGAGACCTTTAATCTCCTAACCCTCTGTGCGCGAACATGCGCCTATCCATGAACTTTCCCATCTTTGAATTGCGCAACTGGTTCCAAGAGGACGGAACAATGGCTCACATTTTAAGGGCTCGATGTCTGTTTTGAGGAAGCACTTTCCCAAGGGATTTTTTGAAACCCGACAACCGAACCTTTAAGACCAGAAAAACAATTTATCAGCGTTGCTCAATCACAAGGCGACTCATTTCGCTCCGCTGAGGTATGATACTGACTTTATGTCAATATTTCGAGCGAGAAGCAGCTTTCAGTGTCAAAATAACCTATAACCTATCATTTAAACGGCCCACCCTTTACATTATACATACAATCGTGCATTTTATTTTGACTTTATATGACGTTTATAATTAAGATTTAATAGTATCAGATAGCCTAGCAAGCTGCCTCGAATTACGAACACCAAATTGTTTGAGTTCACTTTCTACACTTGTGCGCAACGGCTCTTCGTGCTAGTGCAAACTTACAAGGCTTCGAAGACTCATGGAATATAATAAATTATAAATGATTACAAGCGAATCTTAGAATTTAAATGAACCTTTTCAAATGAATTGGAGTGTACAGTCGAATAATAGTGTGAGAAATTGTTTTAATAAATGAAGACATTGCGCAATTTAATTTTTCTTTCATCAGGTTTATCTTTACTTTTGTATCTCATCGTTTTTATGGGGACCACATTTAGATGTAATCCTAGTACTAATGGAATGGTTTATATCAAGTAGATCATTGAACTGCGTTAGTTTCTGTGTTCTTGGAAATTCTTTTGGTCGGACAAAATATAACTAATGAATTCAAGTAAATATAAATTGTGTTTAACTGATTCTATGGGCTGTTTTCATCTGACTTGTGAAAACTTTTTTGTTATATAAGATGAATTCGTCTGACAAAATTTGTTAGGAAATACTTGTATGTATTTGCAATGATTTTACTAATTGAAATAGTTCTGAAATAAACTGAAAACTCAATCTAGTTTTTCTCGGTTTATCTTTGGAACTAACAAAGTAAAGTATTCAATGGCGCAAAATTTTAAAAGATTTAGTAATACATATGTATGTTAAAGCCATTTTAGTAAATTACTAAGGATTTTGCTAATTTTAAACGATTTTAACATATTACTATCTCTTAACGTTTTATTAAAGTTGAAATCACAAACTGGATACTTTAACTTTTAGTAATTTGCTATATCCATGTGACTTCTGTCATTTTCCTCGTATAAAAATGCTTTGCAATTTTAATTGAGAGAATTTAATGTGTTCTTTTTTATGATTCGTGAGCTGATTGTTTGTAAAAGTAAATAAAATAAAATAAAATGTTTTCGGAAGACGAGGTTTCTATATGTTTGAAGACTCAGCTTTGTGCAGAAAAGTGCGATGTTTCAAGTCCCGAGCAAATCCTTTTGAAGAGCTGGACGATAGAGAATCTAACTGCAGTTATAGGTCTGACAAGACAACAGTTTGGTTCTTGGCTGAAAACCTGAAAATCCAAGACCGAAGTACATACACCGTAGGCTAGAAGGCTTGGCAGGTTTATTATTATTCTGCTCCATTCTTCTTTGAGTCCCAAACATCAAACTTTTCGCTATTTGGTGAAAAGGAGATTATTATTTTGAATTGAAATACCAACAAGCAAGAACTAGGCAACATAAAATTACTAAATTAATTGTTGAGATGCCACAAATATACTGTTGCACTTTATCTCGCGAACCGAACAATATAAAATATTATTATTTTAATTCAATTGGGTTATTAAATTTACCACCGACCAACGCGCGCGACGCAAACAACTTAACTACGATAATTTGTTTCTTGTAAGACGAATGTCAAGCTAAAGAGAATGAGAGAAAAAAAAACAAACGAAACTATGTTCGAACCGAGTGCAACTTTAGCGATTGGGATGCTACCACCACGACTAGCTCAGAGAAAGGGGTGGGTTCAACCAATTAATTATGCTATGAGATGGATAAAATAGAATAATAAAATGATTGAATATTTTAATTTCGTAATATTTATTGCCGCAGGGGCGTAGTACCTGAAAGTTAAAAAGGGCGCCAGTAATTTTTTTTTGAAATAAGGAAATTACAAACCTTCGGAGCAGAACCGACGGTGAAAGCAATTTTAAACAAGATAAAACAAATGTTTGTGCTCCTACAAGGGAAGTTAAAAAGGGGTTTATTGTTTGGGAAACCTTTATAAAATATAGGGTAAAAACCCAAAATCTTTTCAATCAAATTATTGAACAACGTTACTATTGAATAGAACAAAATGGACCGCTATAACTTTGTCCCGAACGAACAACAGATTTAATTAACGGGTCGCGCGTCCTGTAATTTCAGGAAAAATTTTTACGGAACAAAAGTCAACCGTTTTATATACTAAATTTAAGCCAAAAAAAAGTTTCGATTAACGCAAAAAAAAAACAATTATGAATCCAAATAAATTATAACCACTCTACTTATCTTTTCCTGCCAAAATTTCCTTCCTCCAGAACTCTGTTATGATTTTCTTCTCTTCCTTCGTGTCTTTTCTCCTTATTTTTCCTCTCCAATTTCTCTAATCTTTTTCACGAACAAAATTTTGAATTTTCAACAATTTCTTTCCCTTTGCTATCACTTTCTCAAAATTATTTATTCTTTCCAGTATGCTCTCCAGTTAAGAAGTGTCCGTCCAGATTTTTCGATGTCTCTTCGGACCTTCTTAACTTTTAACCCTTGTGCTTTCAGCCAATTGGAATCCGCGGATTTCAATCACGTCATTGTAAGCCACATTCAGCTAATTTGCTGAGATGCGCTCTCGTTTTTGAAAGCCAGCGGTCCTGCTTACACGCACACTAACCCTTGCTCTGCGCTGCCTTTGTTAAATTCACCGACCGCTGGTTTTACTGCCAGGGGCGGCAAATTCAATGAACGCATTCAGTCATTTTCCCACTATTTTTTTTTTTGAGAGAAAGCAAAACAAAAGGAAACAAATCGTCAACCATTCAAAACTTCGATTTCTTCAATGCATTTGTCCTCTCCAAACTCAACATATAACCACTAGATAAAAAAAATAAAGAGAAAACTCACGGAAGTGAACTATATAATGACCAGTAACTTAAAATATTTCGGAGGGAAAAATTGGCAGCTATTTTCTTACACGCGATTTACAAAAACTACTTCGGTGGACTTTTGTTAGATTTGGGGATTAGGGATAAGCGTATAGCGTTCCATTTTTAACAAAAATCAAGTAAGTTATTAATCATTTTCAGAAGGTTGTTGAAAATCAGTTGGGCACTCAGCCATTCTCTTACGAGTCACTTCTCACTCTCGGGGACTAGTTGTCGCCCGCGCTCTTTTGGATCGAAACAGACCGCCCGTCTGTGGTGTTTTCATCATCGACCATCAACCGCTTTATGGATAGAAGTTAAAAATTTTGTTTTCTCAAGATACTGAGAGAGTGAACCGACTGCTGATGGACCAAGGCTGCCCTTCTCTCTCTCAGTATATTGAAACAAACACCTGTAGGGGGGAAGAATAAATGGAAAAGGTGGGAACAAGGACTTTGGAAGCTTGAAAGAGCGATTTTTGTTGCGGTAAATTTTACCGTGACAATACGAATCACAAAATAAATTGTAGGTTGTCACTTTGACTTCTGACAAATCAAATTATTAGGTCCGTTTCTCAGATTTTTTTACAAACTGTCATTGTTTGGACGTGTTCAGTTGCACCGTTTTTAATAAAAGACAATTAGTAATTAACTAGTTAGTAAAACGAAAGAAAAGGTTTAAAATTTTCGAAGAGCTAGTAAATTACTAACAGTTTAACAATTTGCTAACTAGTAAATTGCTAAGCCCTTAATAATAAGTTGTTTGAAATTTTGCGCCAATATATGTATATAAAATTCACATAATATCTTCACTTTTAATCATTTTCTTAGAAGGGTATGAAATAATTATCGTGTCTCATGGCCCTATTATGGATAACAACTGCTATTTAATTAAAATTGTAATCCACCAATCGGAATTATCGATTATAACTATATTTGTCTGTCAGAAGTACAAACGTAAAAAATAGAACTAACAAAATGGCTTCCTTTTCAGTTGAGTTGTGTTCCAATCGTTATTTTAAACAAAATCAGACAACATTTGTTAGTTATTTATTACAATTTTTTAGAGCAAATTGGGTAAGGGATATAATTCGAATTAAAAAAGGATTTAATTAGAATTAAACCATTACTTGATAGCTTAATTTTTATCATTGCTTGATTTTCATTTGTTTAAAATATTTCAATATTGTGAATACGAGTATTTTAAATTGTACAGTCGAGTTACATAGTTAGAAAAATTTAGTTGACCTGAAGTGAATTCGGCTAAAGGCGGAATTACATTATAGTTATAATAATCAATGATGTTACATATAATTAAAAAATATGCCAATCATACATACGTGTGCCATACATAAATATTTGGGAAAATTACCATATTACAGAATTCGGCGAATGTGCTAGAGTGACAGTTTCAATTAATTTTCAAACTTTTGCTATTAGTGAATTCGACGAAAGTTGAACTAATGTGGGTAACATGCGCTGCACCACCGACATTTTGTTTAACTTAGCTGGAAGGTATTACCTTTGTATATAAAACTTATAGGACTATCAAGAAGACGAACAATTGTGGGGACATGTTAAACATAGCGACAGTACTTGCTAGATTTGTCTCTGCTAAATTTATTAATAAATTATTCTCTTTTTTACTACTTGATGTGTATCTTATTCTACTCTCCACTGTAAAATCTAGCGCTAATTTCAGCGCCACCATGAGGATAGCGTTGTCATCACAAAATCACGCTCCATGATAATACTATAGGTTATTTATTCAAAGGTATTACTAAATTTGCAACCCATTCGCACTCCATAGAATTTGTATCATTTTACATTCGCGCCAATTTCGGGACGAATTTTATGTAAATTTTTAACTAAATGAGACAAAAATTAACAATGGAAAGCACAAAAATGTTAGTCAAAAGTTTATCATAAAGAACGTTTAAGTGTTGGTGTTTATTTAACAGATTTTTATAGAAAACGGACAACTAATCGGAAACTATTTAGAGAAATGGTGGAAATGACGAAGACGCAACTGGACATAGTCAGAAATCTAAGAAAAAAGTCTTCTGAGCAGCAAAAAGAGTTTTGGGGGAGACTTCAAAATGTTCTTAATGGTAGAGGTTAACAATTCAAGGAGATTTCCGAATGGAGAAAAGTAAACTAAAGAAAATGTATGACACTAATTTTATTTTGCATTTGTATGCAGGTTTGAACGGACTAAAAATCTCTGCTTTCGATTGCTTAAAAGTTGTTTTAATGACCCAACAAGAGGCAAAGTAAAAGTCACTAGAAAAGAACAGAACCCAAAAAAATGTACTTACGGAGCATCTGGGATTTCGTAGATATTTTGAGCCATACTACGAATTTCAAATCTAGTCCTTTTAGCAGACTGGTCTCGAAAATTCAGAAAAAAAGCAATCGAATCGATCTTTTGCAGGGTTCGGACTTTACTTCGATCAAAGTAGATCTACTTCGATTTTGATTTTTTTTATGATCTAATTGTCTTTGAAATTTTTAACCAATATATTTAAAGACAGCGCTGATCACTCCGTATTACATAAAGAAACAAGTTGAGGAATCGTTTAAATGTAAGCACCGTAGAAAATTTAATGTTTTCGAGATCACTTGCAGAAAACGTAAAGATATTTATGAACCATCTATTAAATTGATAAAATTCATACAAAAGTACAAGTTCGTTTATAGAAAATTTGCTTTGCAATAGTTATATTTAATAAAAAAATTTTAAAGTCTGAAATCAGAATTTACTTATGTACGAGTATATTATCCCTATAATGATTGTCAACTATCAATTTGATAGTTGATAAATTTTTAATTCAATGTTTAAAAACCCAACTGATTAAAGTTTTGATCATTGAGAATGATTCAGACCATTGCAAAACACAAGCAAATTGAAAAATTTAAAAGAAAAATTGATAAGTTTTTTAATAAATTGAGTTTTGTAACCCAATTTTCAAGGTTTATCAACTATCAATTTGATAATTGACAATCGTAATAGGGGTGTATGTTATGTTTATATATGTAATTTAAGTTCCTAAAACTACTTCGAAAATTTTGGATCTACTTTAGTTTTTTTTCTTATCTACTACGAACATTTAAAACATAAGTCCGAACCCTGATCTTTTGTTTATTATTAATTTCATTAAATAAATAAATTAAATTATTTCACTTTTACACTTTTTATTGACTTATATGTTGTTTGAATGTCTAAGTGACAGTGTTCATAGGAAAGTTTATAAATGATAAGGTAATTTTAGGAATCGATAATGTAGTTCATCCGACGAATTTCATAATTAAGTTTTACAGCTGATGCGAAAGGTCAATGGATCGAGTTGACTCACTGGATTCTCTAATTAACATGAATATCTAGAAAAGAGTTTTATGATTTTTTTCTTGTCAACTTATTCTTGGCAGCCCTTTTTGAAGGCAATTTCAATCATATAAAAAAATATCTTCCCTTTGGCAGTTACATTTTGTTGGACTACATTTCTGTTATTCTTAATATTTTGTACATTAAGTAAAAAAAAATTATGTGTACCCGTTTTTTTTTTTTTTTTTTTATGTTCGGTAGTTTTAATTATTTATTTTTTTGTGAATTTGATTGTGTGGATTTTTATACTTGGCCCTTGTATATACATAGTTAGACCGATAGCTTCCAGCAGATTGTTGACGTAAAAAGGAAGCGGAAAGATATTAAGTATAAATGTGGAAAATGCATCAAGAACACCATTTTTCTGACAAAAAAAAATATTATATGAGGGTAACGATTCCAGTGCCCTGGATTCTCTGATTATAAATATGTTTTTGATAGATGATAGTACGCTTTGTCTCGCTTTATATTTTTTGGTGATATGATTTCAGTAAAAAATCAACTTAATGCTCAATTATCAAAATAATCGAAACAGAAAACCAAAATTAAAATTATCTAAGAAAAAACTAACGCCTAATGTGCACCAACAAAATACGTTACTGCATGTTAGGTTGAAATTAATCGTTATAAGCAGATTCAAAATATAAAACTTAAGAACCTCTCCACTTACAAAATTTCCATCACACAAGTTAGTGGCATTATTATAAATCAAATCAATTCACAATGACATTCGTTTACACGAAATCAAATAACAGCGCGGAGTCAGAAATAAAATGCGCGACTGGGTCGCACGAATTTGCTCAAATGTAGTAATATAGGAATTTTAAAAACGAATGTTATTAGAGTAAATGTTCATAAGGATAAAATTCATTCTTTAGACTCTTTTGTCTTTTAGTAGTAAGAGATAAAAACAGATTGCTATGTGATTTCTTAAGCAAATATGAATTTATTCAAGAACAAAAATTAAAAGTAGTTGCACCGGTTTCTTAAAATAATAAACTTTTATATACCAAATTTTTAAAACATATTTGAGAAAAAATTTTGGTACGCCAACTTAAAGTTCTTATTATTGTTCGAACGAAAATTAAATTAAAAAAAAAATTGATCCGTTTTTGAGATATACAATTTTCAAAAAAAAAAAAAATTAAATTTTGGTTTTCAAAATCCAAAAAGTATTTTTTTTTAAAGTTTTGAAATGTAATATTTTTCAAACTTTTTAGAAACTTTTCTATAAAAAAAATGCGAAAAATGGTTTTATGGTAGGTACACTTAGTAATACATAACTTAATTTAAAGAAAATTTTTATTGAATTTAAGATCGTAAGAATTAATTGAAAGAAAAAAATTATCAAAATTCTAGGCGCCGTTTTCGAGAAAAAAGTTCTTCGAAAAGTATTTTTTAACATTATTATTGTGGTTACTTTTATTTTAAGATATACAAATTTTTTACTTGCGACTTATAGGTACCATAAGGCAAGTTATGCATTCGGAAAAAAAATCGAACTCGAGATTTTGATCAAAGTTGACAATTACGATGATAGCGACCAAAGAGTGGGTCTCGCAATTCTGTCTGCTTGACGGTTCGACTATTGCCTAAACTCCTCGGCCGATTTTCTTCAAACTTGGTAGATATGTTTTTTGATTTCCCCCCCCCACACGTTTTTTTTATTTTTTTTTAACGAAAAATAACGGTACCTGCCATACGATTTTTTTTAGAAATTTTATAAATATTTTTTTTCTCAAAAACTGTCCTACAGATTTTTCTTAAAAAAAATCATAAAATTTCATTTAGTTAAAGATAGGTACTATCCGTGGAACCATTTTTTTTGTTTTTGATTTTCTCAAAAACGCAGTTTTAATATTATTGTGTATTCAAATTTTCAAAACAATTTTTTTTGGATTTAAAAAAAAAATTCAAAATTTTTTTTTGAAAACTCAATATTTCGAAAACCCTTCTTTCTTAAAAGTTGATAAATAAAAGTTTTTTTTTTAATATAAATTATAAGATGTAAGAAAAAAAATTTATTTTACCTAAAAATAACGGATCCCTCCATACAAATGTTAAAAAATGGGTTTCGAAAACTGTATTTTTCTCGAAAACGGTTCCGAGAATTTTGCTAAAATTGTTTTCCTTTTGATTAATTTTTACGATCTATAATCAAATAAAAAAAAAATAAATCAAGATATTTCTGACTGTACCTACCATAGTACCATATTTTCAAATTTAGAATTTCTCATTATCGACAAAACGGATTTTAATGAAATTTTTTTATAGAGAAGCTTCTAAAAAGTTTGAAAAAACATTGCATTTCAAAACTTTAAATAAAATAATTTTTTAGTTTCTGAAAAAAATCCATTTTTTTTTTTGAAAATTCGATATCTCAGAAACGGCTCAATATTTTTGTTTGTAAATTTAATTTTTATTTCAAAAATAATAAAAAAATTAAATTGGCGTGCCAACATTTTTTCTTATAAAAGTTTTAAAAATTTTTTATACAAAAGCTTATTTTTTTAAGAAACCAGTACAGACTTATAATTTTTGTTCTTGCATAAGGTAATATTTGCTTGAATCACTATTACATGGCATCCTGGTTTTAGCTCCAACTACTAAAGGAGTTGGTTTAGTCCATTAAAAAATGAATTTTATCCTTATGCACAGTTTTTCTCTATTAACATTCATTTTTGAAATTCTTAGTCGTTTATATAGATATTAGCAAGTTCGTGCGACCCAGTCGTGCATTTAATTTTTTCTCAAATCTTATAGAACATATTAAAACACTTTGAACTGTCAAACTTTAAGAAAATCGAGAATATTGAGCTTAGAAATTTTTTTGTGTTTTAAATTCAAACAAATTTTCCCAGAAAATTTGGAGAGAAAAAATTATAAATGATATCTATGTATGTACAAATCTTCTATATAAATTTAAAAAAAACGGCCCAGCCGTTTAAGCTGTAGTCGAACAGACAGACAGAATCGCGAGACCCACTTGTTTCGTGTTCTCTATCATCGTTATGTCAACTTTGATCAAAATCTCGGGTTTGATTTTTTTTAACGAACGAAAAACTTGCCTTATAGTGCCTACATATGTATAAGTTGCAAGTCAAAATCAACAAGCTCAGTACCCCTTGGCATAATAGTTAGTGCGTTGGACTGTCATGCGGAAAGTCTCGAGTTTGATTCTCAGCCGCTGCAAAAAAATTTTTCAGTACTGCCTCTTGCGAGGAATTGACAAATCCTCTAAGAGTATATCCTCTTGTCATGGAAAGTGCTGCTCATTAGCCGTTCATAATAGGCAGAAAATTGTAGATCACCTCTGTTTCTGGTAACATCCACACAGGAAAATGATTGAAAGTTTTAGGTCACTAGGTCCTGGTTCACCAAATTTATTTATTTATAATTATTCCTTACAATATGTCATGATTTGCAATAAAGTGGCCATAGGAAAGAAAAAAATCTGTTTAACTAAACTTGGAGAATTTCAAGTTAACTTATATTAACACGACGCCAGTATAGTCAAGATTTAGCGTCATTTGCACACCTTATAGGGAAATAATTGCACATTTAATAGTATTTACACATTTAAAATTTATTACTGTCAGATAAGTCAATGGAACGGTAAACGGTTTTTATGATTTCGTTCGAAATGTCACCGCAATGCACTCA
Source organism: Chrysotoxum bicinctum (assembly GCA_911387755.1). NCBI lineage: Eukaryota > Metazoa > Arthropoda > Insecta > Diptera > Syrphidae > Chrysotoxum > Chrysotoxum bicinctum. The sequence continues at coordinate 56,870,909 of OU426988.1, read as the reverse complement.
AATTGCTTTCCAGGACGATAAGTTTAATTAATTAAAGATCTTAATTAACAAGGCTATCTCACAGACTGTCACCAAAAAGCAAAATAATAGAAAATGCATCTTTATTTGATTTTAGATTTGAAGCGTCATCAACGCTTTAAGAGACAAGAAATCAAAACACCCACCATATGACCGTCTAATCGCAGATTATTGTTTAAAACCACCTCATTTTTAGCTTTAATAAAAACAAACCATAAAATGAACCAATATTACTGAACACATCCTCAAATAATCAAAACTTGACCTGATATTTTTCTGTGTCATTCTATTCCAGGCCTTCTGGCCTTGTGGTTGTTTTATGGCGCTGTCTATTAATCAATGACAAAAATATATAATAAATAATTATCACTTTTTAACAGCATCTTTCTCTTATGGTCTATCATTCTATTTATCTATCATACTCCCACCCGACGGGTTTCACCTTGTCGTGGTGGGGGGGGGGGGCTTACGCCTATTCTCTCGCTGCTTGTTCAGCTAAGAGATTTAGACAACTAAGAAAACCCAAGGGAGTAGTAGGGTTAAAACGGGTGTGTGTTGGTGAAATCTCCGGCTACTTACGTGGCTGGAGATTTTTGAGATATTCTCCAGGTTTTGAAGGGTCTACTATAAGGAGGTCTAGGGTGAAATTGGTAAGGTCTTTGGTTGCTCGTGTTCGGTCTCTGGGAGGATTGACTATTGGAAGTGTATTGCAGCAAGCGTAAGTCCAAGATTATGGGTTGTGGTGGCATACCTGTCCGAGTGCAGCTTGTGCAATTCCCACGAACATAATGGGTAGCGGGAAGCATAAGGCCATGGTTATTGGATGGTGGTGCAAGTGGTTAATTCGGAACTCGTCCACTTATGGCTGGAGACTTTTTAGATGGATCTTGTTCGGTGGTGGAGGTAGGGCTGGTGCGGTCTTCGGCTGGGTGCCTAGCTGGAGATTTCTAAGGTCTTATCGGGTTGTGACGGGTTAAATGGGTAAGGTCTCCGGTTACTTGCGTGGCTGGGTACTTTTAAGGTTTAATTGGGATATAACGAGGAGTTAACTGGTGAGAGTTTTTTATTTGTAGAAGCAAATAATAAGTGGATCGTCGTCCTCGTTCTTTAGAACAAAGACTAGGAATGTTTTTCCTAGTTTGCCGTAAGGTAAATAAAAGATAGGAGCATCTTTCCTTGTTTTCCGTAAGGTAAACTAAAGACTGGGAGCGTCTTTTCTAGTTTGCCGTAAGGTGAGCAAAAGACTAGGATGCACATTGAGTTGTTGGTTTCTACCCCGGCCGACTTCTTGCTGTGTATCCTATAAGGGTTGACAGGCCCAGGGTTTTGCAGGAGCCCATCTGGAAGTTACTGGTTCAGATCTGGAATTTCCGAAGCTTGAGACAAGAACTTGGACTAAGTCCGGGTTCGGATAGCCTAGGAAGCTCCATGAAATGGCGAAGTTGCGAAACTCCACCGGAAGCTATATTCTGGTACCATAGGAGATAGTGCCCATTTGAGTCGGAGGTTGAGTTTTCCCCTCGGCTCGAACTCTATCTATGAGGTAGGCCCCCTAGTGGGAGCATCATGGTGGCTTGGTTTATTCCGAATGCGGAGACACATGGTTTTCAAGATTCTTTTCTTGAATTCAAGAGGTGTTAGATAGACCTCGGCTACAAAGCAAGAGGTGTGCATATGCTGCAACATATCACAACTTTGCGACCGAGATAGGTTGCTATGTCGGGGTTAATGGTCAGGACCCAATCTGATTCCAATGGAGTCAGGCATCAGGTGGGATTGAGCCATAATAGGCAGGTGCTCACGTAAAACCAAAAGACGATCTATCTATCATTCTTTTATAATCTATGATACCTGCACTATACTTTCGCTTTCGTCTATCATGAGACTTAATAACAACAAACCAACTTGACTAACATACTTGTGTGCATATATACTTAAAATTGGTTGCTGTTGACAATAGCAGTGCTTTTTTTTCCAAATATGAACTGCTTCAAATTACTTACGAATTTAATACCAAAAACTAAAAAAAATAAGTTTCAAATAAATTAAAACTTACTTTTTATTAACAACGCAGCCAATTTTGAATTTGTTGACACATTGTATTTCATAATAGACCAATTAATTATCAGTATGATTCAAAACTGGATTTTTATTACCTAAAAAGAACGCAAAAAGCTCTTTAATGGAGTGGTTAAGACGTTCACTTAATTTATTCAACGATTCGTTTGAATTGCTAATTTTTTTTTGTATTGGAATATTACAAGAGATACCCAACTCTTTTGTTTTTATCTTTGTTTTATTAATATTTAGGCTCTTAGCTTCGTAATTAATACATTTTAAAGTCATATAGACATTTGTTTTAAAAATGATAATTTCCAATAATTACCTTATAAATGCCAAACTATTCACACTAGGCATTATGTATACCTACACACAATCATGTATGCTTATTTAAATAATTATAATTAATTCCAACAGCTAAATTATTGTTGAATTAATTTCGAAATTAATTCCAAAATAAAGTGTACTCGTATATGCAATGTATCTATAAATCAAGTATGACCTTGAAAAACCGGTGAACAATTTAGAAATTGCGATGAAAAATCTCTGAAACGAGCTAACCTAGACCTATTAAACTAAAAAGAGAAACTAAGACTAACTGAGACGAGGGATTATAAAAATTTGGATAAATGCAATAATTCAATAATTGTCGTTGACATTTGTTTATTGAAGTCGTAATTTCTTCCATAGAGAAAAAAAGATTCCGTATTTAAACCATTATTGTCCTTATAAACAACAAATGTCCACTCATGTTTTTAAATATGAGCATACATTGTATAATATAAACGAAAATAAGTTAACTAGTGTGAAGATAAAAGAGCAAATAAAATCAAATTCCTGTTTTTTTTGCTAATTTATTTTATTTACAACTGGTTCGCACGGTCATGTTCTTATGCTTAAGACTTAGAATTTTAAAAATATATTTTATACGAACATGCATTTTATAAGAGAAACTTTTTAAGGAAATGAAACTTATTTCTTAAAAAAATATGAATATATGCATCAACCAAGATTTTAAATCGTGTATTTAAATCCGTTTTTCCGATAGTACGAGTATTAAGTCAAAAACCGAACCAAAAATTCTTGGGTAGGTATAGGTACTGTAGATAATGTGCTTGTTTGATGTTAATTTTATGCTGCCAGAAAGTGTTGCAACTTCTGCTGTACTTGAGAGCGTAAACGATCTTAGGCGACAGATCTTTTTTGTAATAGTACAGTTGCAAGCATGTTTGGCCGAACTGTCAATTTTTAGAAATAACTATATTTTTGTTACGACTGCTCAGGGCCGTAGCCCTGAGTTGAATTTTTATCGGTGATAACATGTAGGGCGGAAGTAAAAATTTTACTTGATATGAAACATGTTCTGATCTGGTAAAAGTGGTACTCAATTGTCGGGAGGGGGTGATAGATAAGTTTTCATTCATTTATGTATAATGGTTTATATTATTATTTCTCTTTCTATTCAATTCCTATACACATATTTTGAGAATTTTGAAAAAATCATGGAACATCTTGTCTAAAAAAATCGCCAAATTTTCAAAGTTCCCCAAACGCATCGAGACGTACATTGAATGAAAGGTCTATTCATATCCTATACACATATCGAAACGAAAAGTTTTTGAGAGGCCTGGTTTTCGAAATATGCCGGTCCAAAGTGATTTTATGGATTTTCTAGCGCCAACTACCTAATAATGTCTTTGGTTGGCGCTATTTCCAAAACCAAGCCTTGTAAGAGGCCCCGGTTTTCAAAATCCCCGGTTGAATTTTCCACAGCTATTCACAGGTGAAAACCGGAAGCTTCTGCGAGGTCTGGTTCTCGAAATATTTCTAATCAAAGTGATTTTTCTGAATTTTTGAGAATTTTGAAAAAATCATGGACACTTGTCTAAAAAAATCGCCAAATTCTCAAAGTTCCCCAAACGCATCGAGACATACATCGAATGAAAGGCCTATTCAATTCCTATACACACATCGAAACGAAAAGCTTCTGAGTGGTCTGGTTATCGAAATATGCCGGTCCAAAGTGATTTTATGGATTTTCGAGCCCCAACTACCTAATAATGTCTTTGGCTGGCGCTATTTCCAAAACCAAGCCTTGTAAGAGGCTCCGGTTTTCAAAATCCCCGGTTGAATTTTCCACAGCTATAAACAGGTGAAAACCGGAAGCTTCTGCGAGGTTCCATCGAGACGTACATTGAATGAAAGGTCTATTCATATCCTATACACATATCGAAACGAAAAGTTTTTGAGAGGCCTGGTTTTCGAAATATGCCGGTCCAAAGTGATTTTATGGATTTTCTAGCGCCAACTACCTAATAATGTCTTTGGTTGGCGCTATTTCCAAAACCAAGCCTTGTAAGAGGCTCCGGTTTTCAAAATCCCCGGTTGAATTTTCCACAGCTATTCACAGGTGAAAACCGGAAGCTTCTGCGAGGTCTGGTTCTCGAAATATTTCTAATCAAAGTGATTTTTCTGAATTTTTGAGAATTTTGAAAAAATCATGGACACTTGTCTAAAAAAATCGCCAAATTCTCAAAGTTCCCCAAACGCATCGAGACATACATCGAATGAAAGGTCTATTCAATTCCTATACACACATCGAAACGAAAAGCTTCTGAGTGGTCTGGTTATCGAAATATGCCGGTCCAAAGTGATTTTATGGATTTTCGAGCCCCAACTACCTAATAATGTCTTTGGCTGGCGCTATTTCCAAAACCAAGCCTTGTAAGAGGCTCCGGTTTTCAAAATCCCCGGTTGAATTTTTCCACAGCTATAAACAGGTGAAAACCGGAAGCTTCTGCGAGGTCCGATTCTCGAAATATTTCTAATCAAAGTGATTTTTCTGAATTTTTGAGAATTTTGAAAAAATCATGGACTAACAACTTGTCTAAAAAAATCGCCAAATTTTCAAAGTTCCCCAAACGCATCGAGACGTACATTGAATAAAAGGTCTATTCATATCCTATACACATATCGAAACGAAAAGTTTTTGAGAGGCCTGGTTTTCGAAATATGCCGGTCCAAAGTGATTTTATGGATTTTCTAGCGCCAACTACCTATAATAATGTCTTTGGTTGGCGCTATTTCCAAAACCAAGCCTTGTAAGAGGCTCCGGTTTTCAAAATCCCCGGTTGAATTTTCCACAGCTATTCACAGGTGAAAACCGGAAGCTTCTGCGAGGTCTGGTTCTCGAAATATTTCTAATCAAAGTGATTTTTCTGAATTTTTGAGAATTTTGAAAAAATCATGGACACTTGTCTAAAAAAATCGCCAAATTCTCAAAGTTCCCCAAACGCATCGAGACATACATCGAATGAAAGGTCTATTCAATTCCTATACACACATCGAAACGAAAAGCTTCTGAGTGGTCTGGTTATCGAAATATGCCGGTCCAAAGTGATTTTATGGATTTTCGAGCCCCAACTACCTAATAATGTCTTTGGCTGGCGCTATTTCCAAAACCAAGCCTTGTAAGAGGCTCCGGTTTTCAAAATCCCCGGTTGAATTTTCCACAGCTATAAACAGGTGAAAACCGGAAGCTTCTGCGAGGTTCCATCGAGACGTACATTGAATGAAAGGTCTATTCATATCCTATACACATATCGAAACGAAAAGTTTTTGAGAGGCCTGGTTTTCGAAATATGCCGGTCCAAAGTGATTTTATGGATTTTCTAGCGCCAACTACCTAATAATGTCTTTGGTTGGCGCTATTTCCAAAACCAAGCCTTGTAAGAGGCTCCGGTTTTCAAAATCCCCGGTTGAATTTTCCACAGCTATTCACAGGTGAAAACCGGAAGCTTCTGCGAGGTCTGGTTCTCGAAATATTTCTAATCAAAGTGATTTTTCTGAATTTTTGAGAATTTTGAAAAAATCATGGACACTTGTCTAAAAAAATCGCCAAATTCTCAAAGTTCCCCAAACGCATCGAGACATACATCGAATGAAAGGTCTATTCAATTCCTATACACACATCGAAACGAAAAGCTTCTGAGTGGTCTGGTTATCGAAATATGCCGGTCCAAAGTGATTTTATGGATTTTCGAGCCCCAACTACCTAATAATGTCTTTGGCTGGCGCTATTTCCAAAACCAAGCCTTGTAAGAGGCTCCGGTTTTCAAAATCCCCGGTTGAATTTTCCACAGCTATAAACAGGTGAAAACCGGAAGCTTCTGCGAGGTCCGATTCTCGAAATATTTCTAATCAAAGTGATTTTTCTGAATTTTTGAGAATTTTGAAAAAATCATGGACTAACAACTTGTCTAAAAAAATCGCCAAATTTTCAAAGTTCCCCAAACGCATCGAGACGTACATTGAATAAAAGGTCTATTCATATCCTATACACATATCGAAACGAAAAGTTTTTGAGAGGCCTGGTTTTCGAAATATGCCGGTCCAAAGTGATTTTATGGATTTTCGAGCCCCAACTACCTAATAATGTCTTTGGCTGGCGCTATTTCTAAAACCAAGCCTTGTAAGAGGCTCCGGTTTTCAAAATCTCCGGTTGAATTTTCCACAGCTATTCACAGGTGAAAACCGAAAGCTTCTGCGAGGTCCGATTCTCGAAATATTTCTAATCAAAGTGATTTTTCTGAATTTTTGAGAATTTTGAAAAAATCATGGACTCACTTGTCTAAAAAAATCGCCAATATTTCAAAGTTCCCCAAACGCATCGAGACATACATCGAATGAAAGGTCTATTCAATTCCTATACACACATCGAAACGAAAAGCTTCTGAGTGGTCTGGTTATCGAAATTTTATGGATTTTCGAGCCCCAACTACCTAATAATGTCTTTGGTTGGCGCTATTTCCAAAACCAAGCCTTGTAAGAGGCTCCGGTTTTCAAAATCCCAGGTTGAATTTTTCACAGCTATTCACAGGTGAAAACCGGAAGCTTCTGCGAGGTCTGGTTCTCGAAATATTCCTAATCAAAGTGATTTTTCTGAATTTTTGAGAATTTTGAAAAAATCATGGACTAACCACTTGTCTAAAAAAATCGCCAAATTTTCAAAGTTCTCCAAACGCATCGAGACGTACATCCAATGAAAGGTCTTTTCAATTCCTATACACACATCTAAACGAAAAGCTTCTGAGTGGTCTGGTTATCGAAATTTAATGGATTTTCGAGCCCCAACTACCTAATAATGTCTTTGGTTGGCGCTATTTCCAAAACCAAGCCTTGTAAGAGGCTCCGGTTTTCAAACTCCCCGGTTGAATTTTCCACAGCTATTCACAGGTGCAAACCGGAAGCTTCTGCGAGGTCTGGTTCTCGAAATATTTCTAATCAAAGTAATTTTTCTGAATTTTTGAGAATTTTGAAAAAATCATGGACACTTGTCTAAAAAAATCGCCAAATTTTCAAAGTTCCCCAAACGCATCGAGACATACATCGAATGAAAGGTCTATTCAATTCCTATACACACATCGAAACGAAAAGCTTCTGAGTGGTCTGGTTATCGAAATTTTATGGATTTTCGAGCCCCAACTACCTAATAATGTCTTTGGCTGGCGCTATTTCCAAAACCAAGCCTTGTAAGAGGCTCCGGTTTTCAAAATCCCCGGTTGAATTTTCCACAGCTATTCACAGGTGAAAACCGGAAGCTTCTGCGAGGTCCGATTCTCGAAATATTTCTAATCAAAGTGATTTTTCTGAAATTTTGAGAATTTTGAAAAAATCATGGACTAACCACTTGTCTAAAAAAATCGCCAAATTTTCAAAGTTCTCCAAACGCATCGAGACGTACATCCAATGAAAGGTCTTTTCAATTCCTATGCAATCATCTAAACGAAAAGCTTCTGAGTGGTCTGGTTATCGAAATATGCCGGTCCAAAGTGATTTTATGGATTTTCGAGCCCCCCACCTAATAATGTCTTTGGCTGGCGCTATTTCCAAAACCAAGCCTTCTAAGAGGCTCCGGTTTTCAAAATCCCCGGTTGAATTTTCCACAGCTATTCACAGGTGAAAACCGAAAGCTTCTGCGAGGTCCGATTCTCGAAATATTTCTAATCAAAGTGATTTTTCTGAATTTTTGAGAATTTTGAAAAAATCATGGACTAACCACTTGTCTAAAAAAATCGCCAAATTTTCAAAGTTCTCCAAACGCATCGAGACGTACATCCAATGAAAGGTCTTTTCAATTCCTATGCAATCATCTAAACGAAAAGCTTCTGAGTGGTCTGGTTATCGAAATATGCCGGTCCAAAGTGATTTTATGGATTTTCGAGCCCCCTACCTAATAATGTCTTTGGCTGGCGCTATTTCCAAAACCAAGCCTTCTAAGAGGCTCCGGTTTTCAAAATCCCCGGTTGAATTTTCCACAGCTATTCACAGGTGAAAACCGAAAGCTTCTGCGAGGTCTGGTTCTCGAAATATTTCTAATCAAAGTGATTTTTCTGAATTTTTGAGAATTTTGAAAAAATCATGGACTAACCACTTGTCTAAAAAAATCGCCAAATTTTCAAAGTTCTCCAAACGCATCGAGACATACATCCAATGAAAGGTCTTTTCAATTCCTATACACACATCTAAACGAAAAGCTTCTGAGTGGTCTGGTTATCGAAATTTTATGGATTTTCGAGCCCCAACTACCTAATAATGTCTATGGTTGGCGCTATTTCCAAAACCAAGCCTTGTAAGAGGCTCCGGTTTTCAAACTCCCCGGTTGAATTTTCCACAGCTATTCACAGGTGAAAACCGGAAGCTTCTGCGAGGTCTGGTTCTCGAAATATTTTTAATCAAAGTGATTTTTCTGAATTTTTGAGAATTTTGAATAAATCATGGACACTTGTCTAAAAAAATCGCCAAATTTTCAAAGTTCTCCAAACGCATCGAGACGTACATTCAATGAAAGGTCTTTTCAATTCCTATACACACATCTAAACGAAAAGCTTCTGAGTGGTCTGGTTATCGAAATTTTATGGATTTTCGAGCCCCAACTACCTAATAATGTCTTTGGCTGGCGCTATTTCCAAAACCAAGCCTTCTAAGAGGCTCCGGTTTTCAAAATCCCCGGTTGAATTTTCCACAACTATTCACAGGTGAAAACCGGAAGCTTCTGCGAGGTCCGATTCTCGAAATATTTCTAATCAAAGTGATTTTTCTGAATTTTTGAGAATTTTGAAAAAATCATGGACTAACAACTTGTCTAAAAAAATCGCCAAATTTTCAAAGTTCCCCAAACGCATCGAGACGTACATTGAATAAAAGGTCTATTCATATCCTATACACATATCGAAACGAAAAGTTTTTGAGAGGCCTGGTTTTCGAAATATGCCGGTCCAAAGTGATTTTATGGATTTTCGAGCCCCCTACCTAATAATGTCTTTGGCTGGCGCTATTTCCAAAACCAAGCCTTCTAAGAGGCTCCGGTTTTCAAAATCCCCGGTTGTATTTTCCACAGCTATTCACAGGTGAAAACCGAAAGCTTCTGCGAGGTCCGATTCTCGAAATATTTCTAATCAATGTGATTTTTCTGAATTTTTGAGAATTTTGAAAAAATCATGGACTTGTCTAAAAAAATCGCCAAATTTTCAAAGTTCTCCAAACGCATCGAGACGTACATCCAATGAAAGGTCTTTTCAATTCCTATGCAATCATCTAAACGAAAAGCTTCTGAGTGGTCTGGTTATCGAAATATGCCGGTCCAAAGTGATTTTATGGATTTTCGAGCCCCCTACCTAATAATGTCTTTGGCTGGCGCTATTTCCAAAACCAAGCCTTCTAAGAGGCTCCGGTTTTCAAAATCCCCGGTTGAATTTTCCACAGCTATTCACAGGTGAAAACCGAAAGCTTCTGCGAGGTCCGATTCTCGAAATATTTCTAATCAAAGTGATTTTTCTGAATTTTTGAGAATTTTGAAAAAATCATGGACTAACCACTTGTCTAAAAAAATCGCCAATATTTCAAAGTTCCCCAAACGCATCGAGACATAGATCGAATGAAAGGTCTATTCAATTCCTATACACACGTCGAAACGAAAAGCTTCTGAGTGGTCTGGTTATCGAAATATGCCGGTCCAAAGTGAATTTATGGATTTTCGAGCCCCAACTACCTAATAATGTCTTTGGCTGGCGCTATTTCCAAAACGAAGCCTTATAAGAGGCTCCGGTTTTCAAAATCCCCGGTTGAATTTTCCACAGCTATTCACAGGTGAAAACCGGAAGCTTCTGCGAGGTCCGATTCTCGAAATATTTCTAATCAAAGTGATTTTTCTGAATTTTTGAGAATTTTGAAAAAATCATGGACTAACCACTTGTCTAAAAAAATCGCCAAATTTTCAAAGTTCTCCAAACGCATCGAGACGTACATCCAATGAAAGGTCTTTTCAATTCCTATGCAATCATCTAAACGAAAAGCTTCTGAGTGGTCTGGTTATCGAAATATGCCGGTCCAAAGTGATTTTATGGATTTTCGAGCCCCCTACCTAATAATGTCTTTGGCTGGCGCTATTTCCAAAACCAAGCCTTCTAAGAGGCTCCGGTTTTCAAAATCCCCGGTTGAATTTTCCACAGCTATTCACAGGTGAAAACCGAAAGCTTCTGCGAGGTCTGGTTCTCGAAATATTTCTAATCAAAGTGATTTTTCTGAATTTTTGAGAATTTTGAAAAAATCATGGACTAACCACTTGTCTAAAAAAATCGCCAAATTTTCAAAGTTCTCCAAACGCATCGAGACGTACATCCAATGAAAGGTCTTTTCAATTCCTATACACACATCTAAACGAAAAGCTTCTGAGTGGTCTGGTTATCGAAATTTTATGGATTTTCGAGCCCCAACTACCTAATAATGTCTTTGGTTGGCGCTATTTCCAAAACCAAGCCTTGTAAGAGGCTCCGGTTTTCAAACTCCCCGGTTGAATTTTCCACAGCTATTCACAGGTGCAAACCGGAAGCTTCTGCGAGGTCTGGTTCTCGAAATATTTCTAATCAAAGTGATTTTTCTGAATTTTTGAGAATTTTGAAAAAATCATGGACACTTGTCTAAAAAAATCGCCAAATTTTCAAAGTTCCCCAAACGCATCGAGACATACATCGAATGAAAGGTCTATTCAATTCCTATACACACATCGAAACGAAAAGCTTCTGAGTGGTCTGGTTATCGAAATTTTATGGATTTTCGAGCCCCAACTACCTAATAATGTCTTTGGCTGGCGCTATTTCCAAAACCAAGCCTTGTAAGAGGCTCCGGTTTTCAAAATCCCCGGTTGAATTTTCCACAGCTATTCACAGGTGAAAACCGGAAGCTTCTGCGAGGTCCGATTCTCGAAATATTTCTAATCAAAGTGATTTTTCTGAAATTTTGAGAATTTTGAAAAAATCATGGACTAACCACTTGTCTAAAAAAATCGCCAAATTTTCAAAGTTCTCCAAACGCATCGAGACGTACATCCAATGAAAGGTCTTTTCAATTCCTATGCAATCATCTAAACGAAAAGCTTCTGAGTGGTCTGGTTATCGAAATATGCCGGTCCAAAGTGATTTTATGGATTTTCGAGCCCCAACTACCTAATAATGTCTTTGGTTGGCGCTATTTCCAAAACCAAGCCTTGTAAGAGGCTCCGGTTTTCAAAATCTCGGTTGAATTTTCTACAGGTATCCACAGGTGAGAACCGGAAGCTTCTGCGAGGTCTGGTTCTCGAAATATTTCTAATCAAAGTGATTTTTCTGAATTTTTGAGAATTGTGAAAAAATCATGGACTAACTTGTCTAAAAAAATCGCCAAATTTTCAAAGTTCTCCAAACGCATCGAGACGTACATCCAATGAAAGGTCTTTTCAATTCCTATACACACATCTAAACGAAAAGCTTCTGAGTGGTCTGGTTATCGAAATATGCCGGTCCAAAGTGATTTTATGGATTTTCGAGCCCCCTACCTAATAATGTCTTTGGCTGGCGCTATTTCCAAAACCAAGACTTCTAAGAGGCTCCGGTTTTCAAAATCCCCGGTTGAATTTTCCACAGCTATTCACAGGTGCAAACCGAAAGCTTCTGCGAGGTCCGATTCTCGAAATATTTCTAATCAAAGTGATTTTTCTGAATTTTTGAGAATTTTGAAAAAATCATGGACTAACCACTTGTCTAAAAAAATCGCCAAATTTTCAAAGTTCTCCAAACGCATCGAGACGTACATCCAATGAAAGGTCTTTTCAATTCCTATGCAATCATCTAAACGAAAAGCTTCTGAGTGGTCTGGTTATCGAAATATGCCGGTCCAAAGTGATTTTATGGATTTTCGAGCCCCCTACCTAATAATGTCTTTGGCTGGCGCTATTTCCAAAACCAAGCCTTCTAAGAGGCTCCGGTTTTCAAAATCCCCGGTTGAATTTTCCACAGCTATTCACAGGTGAAAACCGAAAGCTTCTGCGAGGTCCGATTCTCGAAATATTTCTAATCAAAGTGATTTTTCTGAATTTTTGAGAATTTTGAAAAAATCATGGACTAACCACTTGTCTAAAAAAAACGCCAATATTTCAAAGTTCCCCAAACGCATCGAGACATAGATCGAATGAAAGGTCTATTCAATTCCTATACACACATCGAAACGAAAAGCTTCTGAGTGGTCTGGTTATCGAAATATGCCGGTCCAAAGTGATTTTATGGATTTTCGAGCCCCAACTACCTAATAATGTCTTTGGCTGGCGCTATTTCCAAAACGAAGCCTTATAAGAGGCTCCGGTTTTCAAAATCCCCGGTTGAATTTTCCACAGCTATTCACAGGTGAAAACCGGAAGCTTCTGCGAGGTCTGGTTCTCGAAATATTTCTAATCAAAGTGATTTTTCTGAATTTTTGAGAATTTTGAAAAAATCATGGACTAACAACTTGTCTAAAAAAATCGCCAAATTTTCAAGGTTCTCCAAACGCATCGAGACATACATCGAATGAAAGGTCTATTCAATTCCTATACACACATCGAAACGAAAAGCTTCTGAGTGGTCTGGTTATCGAAATATGCCGGTCCAAAGTGATTTTATGGATTTTCGAGCCCCAACTACCTAATAATGTCTTTGGCTGGCGCTATTTCCAAAACCAAGCCTTGTAAGAGGCTCCGGTTTTCAAAATCCCCGGTTGAATTTTCCACAGCTATAAACAGGTGAAAACCGGAAGCTTCTGCGAGGTCCGATTCTCGAAATATTTCTAATCAAAGTGATTTTTCTGAATTTTTGAGAATTTTGAAAAAAATCATGGACTAACAACTTGTCTAAAAAAATCGCCAAATTTTCAAAGTTCCCCAAACGCATCGAGACGTACATTGAATAAAAAGTCTATTCATATCCTATACACATATCGAAACGAAAAGTTTTTGAGAGGCCTGGTTTTCGAAATATGCCGGTCCAAAGTGATTTTATGGATTTTCGAGCCCCAACTACCTAATAATGTCTTTGGCTGGCGCTATTTCTAAAACCAAGCCTTGTAAGAGGCTCCGGTTTTCAAAATCTCCGGTTGAATTTTCCACAGCTATTCACAGGTGAAAACCGAAAGCTTCTGCGAGGTCCGATTCTCGAAATATTTCTAATCAAAGTGATTTTTCTGAATTTTTGAGAATTTTGAAAAAATCATGGACTAACCACTTGTCTAAAAAAATCGCCAATATTTCAAAGTTCCCCAAACGCATCGAGACATAGATCGAATGAAAGGTCTATTCAATTCCTATACATACATCTAAACGAAAAGCTTCTGAGTGGTCTGGTTATCGAAATATGCCGGTCCAAAGTGATTTTATGGATTTTCGAGCCCCAACTACCTAATAATGTCTTTGGTTGGCGCTATTTCCAAAACCAAGCCTTGTAAGAGGCTCCGGTTTTCAAAATCTCGGTTGAATTTTCTACAGGTATCCACAGGTGAGAACCGGAAGCTTCTGCGAGGTCTGGTTCTCGAAATATTTCTAATCAAAGTGATTTTTCTGAATTTTTGAGAATTGTGAAAAAATCATGGACTAACTTGTCTAAAAAAATCGCCAAATTTTCAAAGTTCTCCAAACGCATCGAGACGTACATCCAATGAAAGGTCTTTTCAATTCCTATACACACATCTAAACGAAAAGCTTCTGAGTGGTCTGGTTATCGAAATTTTATGGATTTTCGAGCCCCAACTACCTAATAATGTCTTTGGCTGGCGCTATTTCCAAAACCAAGCCTTGTAAGAGGCTCCGGTTTTCAAAATCCCCGGTTGAATTTTCCACAACTATTCACAGGTGAAAACCGGAAGCTTCTGCGAGGTCCGATTCTCGAAATATTTCTAATCAAAGTGATTTTTCTGAATTTTTGAGAATTTTGAAAAAATCATGGACTAACCACTTGTCTAAAAAAATCGCCAAATTTTCAAAGTTCTCCAAACGCATCGAGACGTACATCCAATCAAAGGTCTTTTCAATTGCTATACACACATCTAAACGAAAAGCTTCTGAGTGGTCTGGTTATCGAAATTTTATGGATTTTCGAGCCCCAACTACCTAATAATGTCTTTGGTTGGCGCTATTTCCAAAACCAAGCCTTGTAAGAGGCTCCGGTTTTCAAACTCCCCGGTTGAATTTTCCACAGCTATTCACAGGTGCAAACCGGAAGCTTCTGCGAGGTCTGGTTCTCGAAATATTTCTAATCAAAGTGATTTTTCTGAATTTTTGAGAATTTTGAAAAAATCATGGACACTTGTCTAAAAAAATCGCCAAATTTTCAAAGTTCCCCAAACGCATCGAGACATACATCGAATGAAAGGTCTATTCAATTCCTATACACACATCGAAACGAAAAGCTTCTGAGTGGTCTGGTTATCGAAATTTTATGGATTTTCGAGCCCCAACTACCTAATAATGTCTTTGGCTGGCGCTATTTCCAAAACCAAGCCTTGTAAGAGGCTCCGGTTTTCAAAATCCCCGGTTGAATTTTCCACAGCTATTCACAGGTGAAAACCGGAAGCTTCTGCGAGGTCCGATTCTCGAAATATTTCTAATCAAAGTGATTTTTCTGAAATTTTGAGAATTTTGAAAAAATCATGGACTAACCACTTGTCTAAAAAAATCGCCAAATTTTCAAAGTTCTCCAAACGCATCGAGACGTACATCCAATGAAAGGTCTTTTCAATTCCTATGCAATCATCTAAACGAAAAGCTTCTGAGTGGTCTGGTTATCGAAATATGCCGGTCCAAAGTGATTTTATGGATTTTCGAGCCCCAACTACCTAATAATGTCTTTGGTTGGCGCTATTTCCAAAACCAAGCCTTGTAAGAGGCTCCGGTTTTCAAAATCTCGGTTGAATTTTCTACAGGTATCCACAGGTGAGAACCGGAAGCTTCTGCGAGGTCTGGTTCTCGAAATATTTCTAATCAAAGTGATTTTTCTGAATTTTTGAGAATTGTGAAAAAATCATGGACTAACTTGTCTAAAAAAATCGCCAAATTTTCAAAGTTCTCCAAACGCATCGAGACGTACATCCAATGAAAGGTCTTTTCAATTCCTATACACACATCTAAACGAAAAGCTTCTGAGTGGTCTGGTTATCGAAATATGCCGGTCCAAAGTGATTTTATGGATTTTCGAGCCCCCTACCTAATAATGTCTTTGGCTGGCGCTATTTCCAAAACCAAGACTTCTAAGAGGCTCCGGTTTTCAAAATCCCCGGTTGAATTTTCCACAGCTATTCACAGGTGCAAACCGAAAGCTTCTGCGAGGTCCGATTCTCGAAATATTTCTAATCAAAGTGATTTTTCTGAATTTTTGAGAATTTTGAAAAAATCATGGACTAACCACTTGTCTAAAAAAATCGCCAAATTTTCAAAGTTCTCCAAACGCATCGAGACGTACATCCAATGAAAGGTCTTTTCAATTCCTATGCAATCATCTAAACGAAAAGCTTCTGAGTGGTCTGGTTATCGAAATATGCCGGTCCAAAGTGATTTTATGGATTTTCGAGCCCCCTACCTAATAATGTCTTTGGCTGGCGCTATTTCCAAAACCAAGCCTTCTAAGAGGCTCCGGTTTTCAAAATCCCCGGTTGAATTTTCCACAGCTATTCACAGGTGAAAACCGAAAGCTTCTGCGAGGTCCGATTCTCGAAATATTTCTAATCAAAGTGATTTTTCTGAATTTTTGAGAATTTTGAAAAAATCATGGACTAACCACTTGTCTAAAAAAAACGCCAATATTTCAAAGTTCCCCAAACGCATCGAGACATAGATCGAATGAAAGGTCTATTCAATTCCTATACACACATCGAAACGAAAAGCTTCTGAGTGGTCTGGTTATCGAAATATGCCGGTCCAAAGTGATTTTATGGATTTTCGAGCCCCAACTACCTAATAATGTCTTTGGCTGGCGCTATTTCCAAAACGAAGCCTTATAAGAGGCTCCGGTTTTCAAAATCCCCGGTTGAATTTTCCACAGCTATTCACAGGTGAAAACCGGAAGCTTCTGCGAGGTCTGGTTCTCGAAATATTTCTAATCAAAGTGATTTTTCTGAATTTTTGAGAATTTTGAAAAAATCATGGACTAACAACTTGTCTAAAAAAATCGCCAAATTTTCAAGGTTCTCCAAACGCATCGAGACATACATCGAATGAAAGGTCTATTCAATTCCTATACACACATCGAAACGAAAAGCTTCTGAGTGGTCTGGTTATCGAAATATGCCGGTCCAAAGTGATTTTATGGATTTTCGAGCCCCAACTACCTAATAATGTCTTTGGCTGGCGCTATTTCCAAAACCAAGCCTTGTAAGAGGCTCCGGTTTTCAAAATCCCCGGTTGAATTTTCCACAGCTATAAACAGGTGAAAACCGGAAGCTTCTGCGAGGTCCGATTCTCGAAATATTTCTAATCAAAGTGATTTTTCTGAATTTTTGAGAATTTTGAAAAAAATCATGGACTAACAACTTGTCTAAAAAAATCGCCAAATTTTCAAAGTTCCCCAAACGCATCGAGACGTACATTGAATAAAAAGTCTATTCATATCCTATACACATATCGAAACGAAAAGTTTTTGAGAGGCCTGGTTTTCGAAATATGCCGGTCCAAAGTGATTTTATGGATTTTCGAGCCCCAACTACCTAATAATGTCTTTGGCTGGCGCTATTTCTAAAACCAAGCCTTGTAAGAGGCTCCGGTTTTCAAAATCTCCGGTTGAATTTTCCACAGCTATTCACAGGTGAAAACCGAAAGCTTCTGCGAGGTCCGATTCTCGAAATATTTCTAATCAAAGTGATTTTTCTGAATTTTTGAGAATTTTGAAAAAATCATGGACTAACCACTTGTCTAAAAAAATCGCCAATATTTCAAAGTTCCCCAAACGCATCGAGACATAGATCGAATGAAAGGTCTATTCAATTCCTATACATACATCTAAACGAAAAGCTTCTGAGTGGTCTGGTTATCGAAATATGCCGGTCCAAAGTGATTTTATGGATTTTCGAGCCCCAACTACCTAATAATGTCTTTGGTTGGCGCTATTTCCAAAACCAAGCCTTGTAAGAGGCTCCGGTTTTCAAAATCTCGGTTGAATTTTCTACAGGTATCCACAGGTGAGAACCGGAAGCTTCTGCGAGGTCTGGTTCTCGAAATATTTCTAATCAAAGTGATTTTTCTGAATTTTTGAGAATTGTGAAAAAATCATGGACTAACTTGTCTAAAAAAATCGCCAAATTTTCAAAGTTCTCCAAACGCATCGAGACGTACATCCAATGAAAGGTCTTTTCAATTCCTATACACACATCTAAACGAAAAGCTTCTGAGTGGTCTGGTTATCGAAATTTTATGGATTTTCGAGCCCCAACTACCTAATAATGTCTTTGGCTGGCGCTATTTCCAAAACCAAGCCTTGTAAGAGGCTCCGGTTTTCAAAATCCCCGGTTGAATTTTCCACAACTATTCACAGGTGAAAACCGGAAGCTTCTGCGAGGTCCGATTCTCGAAATATTTCTAATCAAAGTGATTTTTCTGAATTTTTGAGAATTTTGAAAAAATCATGGACTAACCACTTGTCTAAAAAAATCGCCAAATTTTCAAAGTTCTCCAAACGCATCGAGACGTACATCCAATCAAAGGTCTTTTCAATTGCTATACACACATCTAAACGAAAAGCTTCTGAGTGGTCTGGTTATCGAAATATGCCGGTCCAAAGTGATTTTATGGATTTTCGAGCCCCAACTACCTAATAATGTCTTTGGCTGGCGCTATTTCCAAAACCAAGCCTTGTAAGAGGCTCCGGTTTTCAAAATCCCCGGTTGAATTTTCCACAGCTATAAACAGGTGAAAACCGGAAGCTTCTGCGAGGTCCGATTCTCGAAATATTTCTAATCAAAGTGATTTTTCTGAATTTTTGAGAATTTTGAAAAAATCATGGACTAACCACTTGTCTAAAAAAATCGCCAATATTTCAAAGTTCCCCAAACGCATCGAGACATAGATCGAATGAAAGGTCTATTCAATTCCTATACACACATCGAAACGAAAAGCTTCTGAGTGGTCTGGTTATCGAAATATGCCGGTCCAAAGTGATTTTATGGATTTTTGAGCCCCAACTACCTAATAATGTCTTTGGCTGGCGCTATTTCCAAAACCAAGCCTTGTAAGAGGCTCCGGTTTTCAAAATCCCCGGTTGAATTTTCCACAGCTATAAACAGGTGAAAACCGGGAGCTTCTGCGAGGTCCGATTCTCGAAATATTTCTAATCAAAGTGATTTTTCTGAATTTTTGAGAATTTTGAAAAAATCATGGACTAACCACTTGTCTAAAAAAATCGCCAATATTTCAAAGTTCCCCAAACGCATCGAGACATAGATCGAATGAAAGGTCTATTCAATTCCTATACACACATCGAAACGAAAAGCTTCTGAGTGGTCTGGTTATCGAAATATGCCGGTCCAAAGTGATTTTATGGATTTTCGAGCCCCAACTACCTAATAATGTCTTTGGCTGGCGCTATTTCCAAAACCAAGCCTTGTAAGAGGCTCCGGTTTTCAAAATCCCCGGTTGAATTTTCCACAGCTATAAACAGGTGAAAACCGGAAGCTTCTGCGAGGTCTGGTTCTCGAAATATTTCTAATCAAAGTGATTTTTCTGAATTTTTGAGAATTGTGAAAAAATCATGGACTAACTTGTCTAAAAAAATCGCCAAATTTTCAAAGTTCTCCAAACGCATCGAGACGTACATCCAATGAAAGGTCTTTTCAATTCCTATACACACATCTAAACGAAAAGCTTCTGAGTGGTCTGGTTATCGAAATTTTATGGATTTTCGAGCCCCAACTACCTAATAATGTCTTTGGCTGGCGCTATTTCCAAAACCAAGCCTTGTAAGAGGCTCCGGTTTTCAAAATCCCCGGTTGAATTTTCCACAACTATTCACAGGTGAAAACCGGAAGCTTCTGCGAGGTCCGATTCTCGAAATATTTCTAATCAAAGTGATTTTTCTGAATTTTTGAGAATTTTGAAAAAATCATGGACTAACCACTTGTCTAAAAAAATCGCCAAATTTTCAAAGTTCTCCAAACGCATCGAGACGTACATCCAATCAAAGGTCTTTTCAATTGCTATACACACATCTAAACGAAAAGCTTCTGAGTGGTCTGGTTATCGAAATATGCCGGTCCAAAGTGATTTTATGGATTTTCGAGCCCCAACTACCTAATAATGTCTTTGGCTGGCGCTATTTCCAAAACCAAGCCTTGTAAGAGGCTCCGGTTTTCAAAATCCCCGGTTGAATTTTCCACAGCTATAAACAGGTGAAAACCGGAAGCTTCTGCGAGGTCCGATTCTCGAAATATTTCTAATCAAAGTGATTTTTCTGAATTTTTGAGAATTTTGAAAAAATCATGGACTAACCACTTGTCTAAAAAAATCGCCAATATTTCAAAGTTCCCCAAACGCATCGAGACATAGATCGAATGAAAGGTCTATTCAATTCCTATACATACATCTAAACGAAAAGCTTCTGAGTGGTCTGGTTATCGAAATATGCCGGTCCAAAGTGATTTTATGGATTTTCGAGCCCCAACTACCTAATAATGTCTTTGGTTGGCGCTATTTCCAAAACCAAGCCTTGTAAGAGGCTCCGGTTTTCAAAATCTCGGTTGAATTTTCTACAGGTATCCACAGGTGAGAACCGGAAGCTTCTGCGAGGTCTGGTTCTCGAAATATTTCTAATCAAAGTGATTTTTCTGAATTTTTGAGAATTGTGAAAAAATCATGTTGTCTAAAAAAATCGCCAAATTTTCAAAGTTCTCCAAACGCATCGAGACGTACATCCAATGAAAGGTCTTTTCAATTCCTATACACACATCTAAACGAAAAGCTTCTGAGTGGTCTGGTTATCGAAATTTTATGGATTTTCGAGCCCCAACTACCTAATAATGTCTTTGGCTGGCGCTATTTCCAAAACCAAGCCTTCTAAGAGGCTCCGGTTTTCAAAATCCCCGGTTTAATTTTCCACAACTATTCACAGGTGAAAACCGGAAGCTTCTGCGAGGTCCGATTCTCGAAATATTTCTAATCAAAGTGATTTTTCTGAATTTTTGAGAATTTTGAAAAAATCATGGACTAACCACTTGTCTAAAAAAATCGCCAATATTTCAAAGTTCCCCAAACGCATCGAGACATAGATCGAATGAAAGGTCTATTCAATTCCTATACACACATCGAAACGAAAAGCTTCTGAGTGGTCTGGTTATCGAAATATGCCGGTCCAAAGTGATTTTATGGATTTTTGAGCCCCAACTACCTAATAATGTCTTTGGCTGGCGCTATTTCCAAAACCAAGCCTTGTAAGAGGCTCCGGTTTTCAAAATCCCCGGTTGAATTTTCCACAGCTATAAACAGGTGAAAACCGGGAGCTTCTGCGAGGTCCGATTCTCGAAATATTTCTAATCAAAGTGATTTTTCTGAATTTTTGAGAATTTTGAAAAAATCATGGACTAACCACTTGTCTAAAAAAATCGCCAATATTTCAAAGTTCCCCAAACGCATCGAGACATAGATCGAATGAAAGGTCTATTCAATTCCTATACACACATCGAAACGAAAAGCTTCTGAGCGGTCTGGTTATCGAAATATGCCGGTCCAAAGTGATTTTATGGATTTTTGAGCCCCAACTACCTAATAATGTCTTTGGCTGGCGCTATTTCCAAAACCAAGCCTTGTAAGAGGCTCCGGTTTTCAAAATCCCCGGTTGAATTTTCCACAGCTATAAACAGGTGAAAACCGGGAGCTTCTGCGAGGTCCGATTCTCGAAATATTTCTAATCAAAGTGATTTTTCTGAATTTTTGAGAATTTTGAAAAAATCATGGACTAACCACTTGTCTAAAAAAATCGCCAATATTTCAAAGTTCCCCAAACGCATCGAGACATAGATCGAATGAAAGGTCTATTCAATTCCTATACACACATCGAAACGAAAAGCTTCTGAGTGGTCTGGTTATCGAAATATGCCGGTCCAAAGTGATTTTATGGATTTTCGAGCCCCAACTACCTAATAATGTCTTTGGCTGGCGCTATTTCCAAAACCAAGCCTTGTAAGAGGCTCCGGTTTTCAAAATCCCCGGTTGAATTTTCCACAGCTATAAACAGGTGAAAACCGGAAGCTTCTGCGAGGTCTGGTTCTCGAAATATTTCTAATCAAAGTGATTTTTCTGAATTTTTGAGAATTGTGAAAAAATCATGGACTAACTTGTCTAAAAAAATCGCCAAATTTTCAAAGTTCTCCAAACGCATCGAGACGTACATCCAATGAAAGGTCTTTTCAATTCCTATACACACATCTAAACGAAAAGCTTCTGAGTGGTCTGGTTATCGAAATTTTATGGATTTTCGAGCCCCAACTACCTAATAATGTCTTTGGCTGGCGCTATTTCCAAAACCAAGCCTTGTAAGAGGCTCCGGTTTTCAAAATCCCCGGTTGAATTTTCCACAACTATTCACAGGTGAAAACCGGAAGCTTCTGCGAGGTCCGATTCTCGAAATATTTCTAATCAAAGTGATTTTTCTGAATTTTTGAGAATTTTGAAAAAATCATGGACTAACCACTTGTCTAAAAAAATCGCCAATATTTCAAAGTTCCCCAAACGCATCGAGACATAGATCGAATGAAAGGTCTATTCAATTCCTATACACACATCGAAACGAAAAGCTTCTGAGTGGTCTGGTTATCGAAATATGCCGGTCCAAAGTGATTTTATGGATTTTCGAGCCCCAACTACCTAATAATGTCTTTGGCTGGCGCTATTTCCAAAACGAAGCCTTATAAGAGGCTCCGGTTTTCAAAATCCCCGGTTGAATTTTCCACAGCTATTCACAGGTGAAAACCGGAAGCTTCTGCGAGGTCTGGTTCTCGAAATATTTCTAATCAAAGTGATTTTTCTGAATTTTTGAGAATTTTGAAAAAATCATGGACTAACAACTTGTCTAAAAAAATCGCCAAATTTTCAAGGTTCTCCAAACGCATCGAGACATACATCGAATGAAAGGTCTATTCAATTCCTATACACACATCGAAACGAAAAGCTTCTGAGTGGTCTGGTTATCGAAATATGCCGGTCCAAAGTGATTTTATGGATTTTCGAGCCCCAACTACCTAATAATGTCTTTGGCTGGCGCTATTTCCAAAACCAAGCCTTGTAAGAGGCTCCGGTTTTCAAAATCCCCGGTTGAATTTTCCACAGCTATAAACAGGTGAAAACCGGAAGCTTCTGCGAGGTCCGATTCTCGAAATATTTCTAATCAAAGTGATTTTTCTGAATTTTTGATAATTTTGAAAAAAATCATGGACTAACAACTTGTCTAAAAAAATCGCCAAATTTTCAAAGTTCCCCAAACGCATCGAGAAGTACATTGAATAAAAAGTCTATTCATATCCTATACACATATCGAAACGAAAAGTTTTTGAGAGGCCTGGTTTTCGAAATATGCCGGTCCAAAGTGATTTTATGGATTTTCGAGCCCCAACTACCTAATAATGTCTTTGGCTGGCGCTATTTCTAAAACCAAGCCTTGTAAGAGGCTCCGGTTTTCAAAATCTCCGGTTGAATTTTCCACAGCTATTCACAGGTGAAAACCGAAAGCTTCTGCGAGGTCCGATTCTCGAAATATTTCTAATCAAAGTGATTTTTCTGAATTTTTGAGAATTTTGAAAAAATCATGGACTAACCACTTGTCTAAAAAAATCGCCAATATTTCAAAGTTCCCCAAACGCATCGAGACATAGATCGAATGAAAGGTCTATTCAATTCCTATACATACATCTAAACGAAAAGCTTCTGAGTGGTCTGGTTATCGAAATATGCCGGTCCAAAGTGATTTTATGGATTTTCGAGCCCCAACTACCTAATAATGTCTTTGGTTGGCGCTATTTCCAAAACCAAGCCTTGTAAGAGGCTCCGGTTTTCAAAATCTCGGTTGAATTTTCTACAGGTATCCACAGGTGAGAACCGGAAGCTTCTGCGAGGTCTGGTTCTCGAAATATTTCTAATCAAAGTGATTTTTCTGAATTTTTGAGAATTGTGAAAAAATCATGGACTAACTTGTCTAAAAAAATCGCCAAATTTTCAAAGTTCTCCAAACGCATCGAGACGTACATCCAATGAAAGGTCTTTTCAATTCCTATACACACATCTAAACGAAAAGCTTCTGAGTGGTCTGGTTATCGAAATTTTATGGATTTTCGAGCCCCAACTACCTAATAATGTCTTTGGCTGGCGCTATTTCCAAAACCAAGCCTTGTAAGAGGCTCCGGTTTTCAAAATCCCCGGTTGAATTTTCCACAACTATTCACAGGTGAAAACCGGAAGCTTCTGCGAGGTCCGATTCTCGAAATATTTCTAATCAAAGTGATTTTTCTGAATTTTTGAGAATTTTGAAAAAATCATGGACTAACCACTTGTCTAAAAAAATCGCCAATATTTCAAAGTTCCCCAAACG
The DNA here is from genome assembly GCA_911387755.1 of Chrysotoxum bicinctum. NCBI lineage: Eukaryota > Metazoa > Arthropoda > Insecta > Diptera > Syrphidae > Chrysotoxum > Chrysotoxum bicinctum. The sequence goes on along the minus strand of OU426988.1, from coordinate 56,846,934 downwards.
CATCGAGACATAGATCGAATGAAAGGTCTATTCAATTCCTATACATACATCTAAACGAAAAGCTTCTGAGTGGTCTGGTTATCGAAATATGCCGGTCCAAAGTGATTTTATGGATTTTCGAGCCCCAACTACCTAATAATGTCTTTGGTTGGCGCTATTTCCAAAACCAAGCCTTGTAAGAGGCTCCGGTTTTCAAAATCTCGGTTGAATTTTCTACAGGTATCCACAGGTGAGAACCGGAAGCTTCTGCGAGGTCTGGTTCTCGAAATATTTCTAATCAAAGTGATTTTTCTGAATTTTTGAGAATTGTGAAAAAATCATGTTGTCTAAAAAAATCGCCAAATTTTCAAAGTTCTCCAAACGCATCGAGACGTACATCCAATGAAAGGTCTTTTCAATTCCTATACACACATCTAAACGAAAAGCTTCTGAGTGGTCTGGTTATCGAAATTTTATGGATTTTCGAGCCCCAACTACCTAATAATGTCTTTGGCTGGCGCTATTTCCAAAACCAAGCCTTCTAAGAGGCTCCGGTTTTCAAAATCCCCGGTTTAATTTTCCACAACTATTCACAGGTGAAAACCGGAAGCTTCTGCGAGGTCCGATTCTCGAAATATTTCTAATCAAAGTGATTTTTCTGAATTTTTGAGAATTTTGAAAAAATCATGGACTAACCACTTGTCTAAAAAAATCGCCAATATTTCAAAGTTCCCCAAACGCATCGAGACATAGATCGAATGAAAGGTCTATTCAATTCCTATACATACATCTAAACGAAAAGCTTCTGAGTGGTCTGGTTATCGAAATATGCCGGTCCAAAGTGATTTTATGGATTTTCGAGCCCCAACTACCTAATAATTTCTTTGGTTGGCGCTATTTCCAAAACCAAGCCTTGTAAGAGGCTCCGGTTTTCAAAATCTCGGTTGAATTTTCTACAGGTATCCACAGGTGAGAACCGGAAGCTTCTGCGAGGTCTGGTTCTCGAAATATTTCTAATCAAAGTGATTTTTCTGAATTTTTGAGAATTGTGAAAAAATCATGTTGTCTAAAAAAATCGCCAAATTTTCAAAGTTCTCCAAACGCATCGAGACGTACATCCAATGAAAGGTCTTTTCAATTCCTATACACACATCTAAACGAAAAGCTTCTGAGTGGTCTGGTTATCGAAATATGCCGGTCCAAAGTGATTTTATGGATTTTCGAGCCCCCTACCTAATAATGTCTTTGGCTGGCGCTATTTCCAAAACCAAGACTTCTAAGAGGCTCCGGTTTTCAAAATCCCCGGTTGAATTTTCCACAGCTATTCACAGGTGAAAACCGAAAGCTTCTGCGAGGTCCGATTCTCGAAATATTTCTAATCAAAGTGATTTTTCTGAATTTTTGAGAATTTTGAAAAAATCATGGACTAACCACTTGTCTAAAAAAAACGCCAATATTTCAAAGTTCCCCAAACGCATCGAGACATAGATCGAATGAAAGGTCTATTCAATTCCTATACACACATCGAAACGAAAAGCTTCTGAGTGGTCTGGTTATCGAAATATGCCGGTCCAAAGTGATTTTATGGATTTTCGAGCCCCAACTACCTAATAATGTCTTTGGCTGGCGCTATTTCCAAAACGAAGCCTTATAAGAGGCTCCGGTTTTCAAAATCCCCGGTTGAATTTTCCACAGCTATTCACAGGTGAAAACCGGAAGCTTCTGCGAGGTCTGGTTCTCGAAATATTTCTAATCAAAGTGATTTTTCTGAATTTTTGAGAATTTTGAAAAAATCATGGACTAACAACTTGTCTAAAAAAATCGCCAAATTTTCAAGGTTCTCCAAACGCATCGAGACATACATCGAATGAAAGGTCTATTCAATTCCTATACACACATCGAAACGAAAAGCTTCTGAGTGGTCTGGTTATCGAAATATGCCGGTCCAAAGTGATTTTATGGATTTTCGAGCCCCAACTACCTAATAATGTCTTTGGCTGGCGCTATTTCCAAAACCAAGCCTTGTAAGAGGCTCCGGTTTTCAAAATCCCCGGTTGAATTTTCCACAGCTATAAACAGGTGAAAACCGGAAGCTTCTGCGAGGTCCGATTCTCGAAATATTTCTAATCAAAGTGATTTTTCTGAATTTTTGATAATTTTGAAAAAAATCATGGACTAACAACTTGTCTAAAAAAATCGCCAAATTTTCAAAGTTCCCCAAACGCATCGAGACGTACATTGAATAAAAAGTCTATTCATATCCTATACACATATCGAAACGAAAAGTTTTTGAGAGGCCTGGTTTTCGAAATATGCCGGTCCAAAGTGATTTTATGGATTTTCGAGCCCCAACTACCTAATAATGTCTTTGGCTGGCGCTATTTCTAAAACCAAGCCTTGTAAGAGGCTCCGGTTTTCAAAATCTCCGGTTGAATTTTCCACAGCTATTCACAGGTGAAAACCGAAAGCTTCTGCGAGGTCCGATTCTCGAAATATTTCTAATCAAAGTGATTTTTCTGAATTTTTGAGAATTTTGAAAAAATCATGGACTAACCACTTGTCTAAAAAAATCGCCAATATTTCAAAGTTCCCCAAACGCATCGAGACATAGATCGAATGAAAGGTCTATTCAATTCCTATACATACATCTAAACGAAAAGCTTCTGAGTGGTCTGGTTATCGAAATATGCCGGTCCAAAGTGATTTTATGGATTTTCGAGCCCCAACTACCTAATAATGTCTTTGGTTGGCGCTATTTCCAAAACCAAGCCTTGTAAGAGGCTCCGGTTTTCAAAATCTCGGTTGAATTTTCTACAGGTATCCACAGGTGAGAACCGGAAGCTTCTGCGAGGTCTGGTTCTCGAAATATTTCTAATCAAAGTGATTTTTCTGAATTTTTGAGAATTGTGAAAAAATCATGGACTAACTTGTCTAAAAAAATCGCCAAATTTTCAAAGTTCTCCAAACGCATCGAGACGTACATCCAATGAAAGGTCTTTTCAATTCCTATACACACATCTAAACGAAAAGCTTCTGAGTGGTCTGGTTATCGAAATTTTATGGATTTTCGAGCCCCAACTACCTAATAATGTCTTTGGCTGGCGCTATTTCCAAAACCAAGCCTTGTAAGAGGCTCCGGTTTTCAAAATCCCCGGTTGAATTTTCCACAACTATTCACAGGTGAAAACCGGAAGCTTCTGCGAGGTCCGATTCTCGAAATATTTCTAATCAAAGTGATTTTTCTGAATTTTTGAGAATTTTGAAAAAATCATGGACTAACCACTTGTCTAAAAAAATCGCCAAATTTTCAAAGTTCTCCAAACGCATCGAGACGTACATCCAATCAAAGGTCTTTTCAATTGCTATACACACATCTAAACGAAAAGCTTCTGAGTGGTCTGGTTATCGAAATATGCCGGTCCAAAGTGATTTTATGGATTTTCGAGCCCCAACTACCTAATAATGTCTTTGGCTGGCGCTATTTCCAAAACCAAGCCTTGTAAGAGGCTCCGGTTTTCAAAATCCCCGGTTGAATTTTCCACAGCTATAAACAGGTGAAAACCGGAAGCTTCTGCGAGGTCCGATTCTCGAAATATTTCTAATCAAAGTGATTTTTCTGAATTTTTGAGAATTTTGAAAAAATCATGGACTAACCACTTGTCTAAAAAAATCGCCAATATTTCAAAGTTCCCCAAACGCATCGAGACATAGATCGAATGAAAGGTCTATTCAATTCCTATACACACATCGAAACGAAAAGCTTCTGAGTGGTCTGGTTATCGAAATATGCCGGTCCAAAGTGATTTTATGGATTTTCGAGCCCCAACTACCTAATAATGTCTTTGGCTGGCGCTATTTCCAAAACCAAGCCTTGTAAGAGGCTCCGGTTTTCAAAATCCCCGGTTGAATTTTCCACAGCTATAAACAGGTGAAAACCGGAAGCTTCTGCGAGGTCCGATTCTCGAAATATTTCTAATCAAAGTGATTTTTCTGAATTTTTGAGAATTTTGAAAAAATCATGGACTAACTTGTCTAAAAAAATCGCCAAATTTTCAAAGTTCTCCAAACGCATCGAGACGTACATCCAATGAAAGGTCTTTTCAATTCCTATACACACATCTAAACGAAAAGCTTCTGAGTGGTCTGGTTATCGAAATTTTATGGATTTTCGAGCCCCAACTACCTAATAATGTCTTTGGCTGGCGCTATTTCCAAAACCAAGCCTTGTAAGAGGCTCCGGTTTTCAAAATCCCCGGTTGAATTTTCCACAACTATTCACAGGTGAAAACCGGAAGCTTCTGCGAGGTCCGATTCTCGAAATATTTCTAATCAAAGTGATTTTTCTGAATTTTTGAGAATTTTGAAAAAATCATGGACTAACCACTTGTCTAAAAAAATCGCCAAATTTTCAAAGTTCTCCAAACGCATCGAGACGTACATCCAATCAAAGGTCTTTTCAATTGCTATACACACATCTAAACGAAAAGCTTCTGAGTGGTCTGGTTATCGAAATATGCCGGTCCAAAGTGATTTTATGGATTTTCGAGCCCCAACTACCTAATAATGTCTTTGGCTGGCGCTATTTCCAAAACCAAGCCTTGTAAGAGGCTCCGGTTTTCAAAATCCCCGGTTGAATTTTCCACAGCTATAAACAGGTGAAAACCGGAAGCTTCTGCGAGGTCCGATTCTCGAAATATTTCTAATCAAAGTGATTTTTCTGAATTTTTGAGAATTTTGAAAAAATCATGGACTAACCACTTGTCTAAAAAAATCGCCAATATTTCAAAGTTCCCCAAACGCATCGAGACATAGATCGAATGAAAGGTCTATTCAATTCCTATACATACATCTAAACGAAAAGCTTCTGAGTGGTCTGGTTATCGAAATATGCCGGTCCAAAGTGATTTTATGGATTTTCGAGCCCCAACTACCTAATAATGTCTTTGGTTGGCGCTATTTCCAAAACCAAGCCTTGTAAGAGGCTCCGGTTTTCAAAATCTCGGTTGAATTTTCTACAGGTATCCACAGGTGAGAATCGGAAGCTTCTGCGAGGTCTGGTTCTCGAAATATTTCTAATCAAAGTGATTTTTCTGAATTTTTGAGAATTGTGAAAAAATCATGGACTAACTTGTCTAAAAAAATCGCCAAATTTTCAAAGTTCTCCAAACGCATCGAGACGTACATCCAATGAAAGGTCTTTTCAATTCCTATACACACATCTAAACGAAAAGCTTCTGAGTGGTCTGGTTATCGAAATTTTATGGATTTTCGAGCCCCAACTACCTAATAATGTCTTTGGCTGGCGCTATTTCCAAAACCAAGCCTTGTAAGAGGCTCCGGTTTTCAAAATCCCCGGTTGAATTTTCCACAACTATTCACAGGTGAAAACCGGAAGCTTCTGCGAGGTCCGATTCTCGAAATATTTCTAATCAAAGTGATTTTTCTGAATTTTTGAGAATTTTGAAAAAATCATGGACTACCACTTGTCTAAAAAAATCGCCAAATTTTCAAAGTTCTCCAAACGCATCGAGACGTACATCCAATCAAAGGTCTTTTCAATTGCTATACACACATCTAAACGAAAAGCTTCTGAGTGGTCTGGTTATCGAAATATGCCGGTCCAAAGTGATTTTATGGATTTTCGAGCCCCAACTACCTAATAATGTCTTTGGCTGGCGCTATTTCCAAAACCAAGCCTTGTAAGAGGCTCCGGTTTTCAAAATCCCCGGTTGAATTTTCCACAGCTATAAACAGGTGAAAACCGGAAGCTTCTGCGAGGTCCGATTCTCGAAATATTTCTAATCAAAGTGATTTTTCTGAATTTTTGAGAATTTTGAAAAAATCATGGACTAACCACTTGTCTAAAAAAATCGCCAATATTTCAAAGTTCCCCAAACGCATCGAGACATAGATCGAATGAAAGGTCTATTCAATTCCTATACACACATCGAAACGAAAAGCTTCTGAGTGGTCTGGTTATCGAAATATGCCGGTCCAAAGTGATTTTATGGATTTTCGAGCCCCAACTACCTAATAATGTCTTTGGCTGGCGCTATTTCCAAAACCAAGCCTTGTAAGAGGCTCCGGTTTTCAAAATCCCCGGTTGAATTTTCCACAGCTATAAACAGGTGAAAACCGGAAGCTTCTGCGAGGTCCGATTCTCGAAATATTTCTAATCAAAGTGATTTTTCTGAATTTTTGAGAATTTTGAAAAAATCATGGACTAACCACTTGTCTAAAAAAATCGCCAAATTTTCAAAGTTCTCCAAACGCATCGAGACGTACATCCAATCAAAGGTCTTTTCAATTGCTATACACACATCTAAACGAAAAGCTTCTGAGTGGTCTGGTTATCGAAATATGCCGGTCCAAAGTGATTTTATGGATTTTCGAGCCCCAACTACCTAATAATGTCTTTGGCTGGCGCTATTTCCAAAACCAAGCCTTGTAAGAGGCTCCGGTTTTCAAAATCCCCGGTTGAATTTTCCACAGCTATAAACAGGTGAAAACCGGAAGCTTCTGCGAGGTCCGATTCTCGAAATATTTCTAATCAAAGTGATTTTTCTGAATTTTTGAGAATTTTGAAAAAATCATGGACTAACCACTTGTCTAAAAAAATCGCCAATATTTCAAAGTTCCCCAAACGTATCGAGACATAGATCGAATGAAAGGTCTATTCAATTCCTATACATACATCTAAACGAAAAGCTTCTGAGTGGTCTGGTTATCGAAATATGCCGGTCCAAAGTGATTTTATGGATTTTCGAGCCCCAACTACCTAATAATGTCTTTGGTTGGCGCTATTTCCAAAACCAAGCCTTGTAAGAGGCTCCGGTTTTCAAAATCTCGGTTGAATTTTCTACAGGTATCCACAGGTGAGAACCGGAAGCTTCTGCGAGGTCTGGTTCTCGAAATATTTCTAATCAAAGTGATTTTTCTGAATTTTTGAGAATTGTGAAAAAATCATGGACTAACTTGTCTAAAAAAATCGCCCAATTTTCAAAGTTCTCCAAACGCATCGAGACGTACATCCAATGAAAGGTCTTTTCAATTCCTATACACACATCTAAACGAAAAGCTTCTGAGTGGTCTGGTTATCGAAATTTTATGGATTTTCGAGCCCCAACTACCTAATAATGTCTTTGGCTGGCGCTATTTCCAAAACCAAGCCTTGTAAGAGGCTCCGGTTTTCAAAATCCCCGGTTGAATTTTCCACAACTATTCACAGGTGAAAACCGGAAGCTTCTGCGAGGTCCGATTCTCGAAATATTTCTAATCAAAGTGATTTTTCTGAATTTTTGAGAATTTTGAAAAAATCATGGACTAACCACTTGTCTAAAAAAATCGCCAAATTTTCAAAGTTCTCCAAACGCATCGAGACGTACATCCAATCAAAGGTCTTTTCAATTGCTATACACACATCTAAACGAAAAGCTTCTGAGTGGTCTGGTTATCGAAATTTTATGGATTTTCGAGCCCCAACTACCTAATAATGTCTTTGGCTGGCGCTATTTCCAAAACCAAGCCTTGTAAGAGGCTCCGGTTTTCAAAATCCCCGGTTGAATTTTCCACAACTATTCACAGGTGAAAACCGGAAGCTTCTGCGAGGTCCGATTCTCGAAATATTTCTAATCAAAGTGATTTTTCTGAATTTTTGAGAATTTTGAAAAAATCATGGACTAACCACTTGTCTAAAAAAATCGCCAAATTTTCAAAGTTCTCCAAACGCATCGAGACGTACATCCAATCAAAGGTCTTTTCAATTGCTATACACACATCTAAACGAAAAGCTTCTGAGTGGTCTGGTTATCGAAATATGCCGGTCCAAAGTGATTTTATGGATTTTCGAGCCCCAACTACCTAATAATGTCTTTGGCTGGCGCTATTTCCAAAACCAAGCCTTGTAAGAGGCTCCGGTTTTCAAAATCCCCGGTTGAATTTTCCACAGCTATAAACAGGTGAAAACCGGAAGCTTCTGCGAGGTCCGATTCTCGAAATATTTCTAATCAAAGTGATTTTTCTGAATTTTTGAGAATTTTGAAAAAATCATGGACTAACCACTTGTCTAAAAAAATCGCCAATATTTCAAAGTTCCCCAAACGCATCGAGACATAGATCGAATGAAAGGTCTATTCAATTCCTATACATACATCTAAACGAAAAGCTTCTGAGTGGTCTGGTTATCGAAATATGCCGGTCCAAAGTGATTTTATGGATTTTCGAGCCCCAACTACCTAATAATGTCTTTGGTTGGCGCTATTTCCAAAACCAAGCCTTGTAAGAGGCTCCGGTTTTCAAAATCTCGGTTGAATTTTCTACAGGTATCCACAGGTGAGAACCGGAAGCTTCTGCGAGGTCTGGTTCTCGAAATATTTCTAATCAAAGTGATTTTTCTGAATTTTTGAGAATTGTGAAAAAATCATGGACTAACTTGTCTAAAAAAATCGCCAAATTTTCAAAGTTCTCCAAACGCATCGAGACGTACATCCAATGAAAGGTCTTTTCAATTCCTATACACACATCTAAACGAAAAGCTTCTGAGTGGTCTGGTTATCGAAATTTTATGGATTTTCGAGCCCCAACTACCTAATAATGTCTTTGGCTGGCGCTATTTCCAAAACCAAGCCTTGTAAGAGGCTCCGGTTTTCAAAATCCCCGGTTGAATTTTCCACAACTATTCACAGGTGAAAACCGGAAGCTTCTGCGAGGTCCGATTCTCGAAATATTTCTAATCAAAGTGATTTTTCTGAATTTTTGAGAATTTTGAAAAAATCATGGACTAACCACTTGTCTAAAAAAATCGCCAAATTTTCAAAGTTCTCCAAACGCATCGAGACGTACATCCAATCAAAGGTCTTTTCAATTGCTATACACACATCTAAACGAAAAGCTTCTGAGTGGTCTGGTTATCGAAATATGCCGGTCCAAAGTGATTTTATGGATTTTCGAGCCCCAACTACCTAATAATGTCTTTGGCTGGCGCTATTTCCAAAACCAAGCCTTGTAAGAGGCTCCGGTTTTCAAAATCCCCGGTTGAATTTTCCACAGCTATAAACAGGTGAAAACCGGAAGCTTCTGCGAGGTCCGATTCTCGAAATATTTCTAATCAAAGTGATTTTTCTGAATTTTTGAGAATTTTGAAAAAATCATCGCCAAATTTTCAAAGTTCTCCAAACGCATCGAGACGTACATCCAATGAAAGGTCTTTTCAATTCCTATGCAATCATCTAAACGAAAAGCTTCTGAGTGGTCTGGTTATCGAAATATGCCGGTCCAAAGTGATTTTATGGATTTTCGAGCCCCCTACCTAATAATGTCTTTGGCTGGCGCTATTTCCAAAACGAAGCCTTCTAAGAGGCTCCGGTTTTCAAAATCCCCGGTTGAATTTTCCACAGCTATTCACTGGTGAAAACCGAAAGCTTCTGCGAGGTCCGATTCTCGAAATATTTCTAATCAAAGTGATTTTTCTGAATTTTTGAGAATTTTGAAAAAATCATGGACTAACCACTTGTCTAAAAAAATCGCCAAATTTTCAAAGTTCTCCAAACGCATCGAGACGTACATCCAATGAAAGGTCTTTTCAATTCCTATGCAATCATCTAAACGAAAAGCTTCTGAGTGGTCTGGTTATCGAAATATGCCGGTCCAAAGTGATTTTATGGATTTTCGAGCCCCCTACCTAATAATGTCTTTGGCTGGCGCTATTTCCAAAACCAAGCCTTCTAAGAGGCTCCGGTTTTCAAAATCCCCGGTTGAATTTTCCACAGCTATTCACAGGTGAAAACCGAAAGCTTCTGCGAGGTCCGATTCTCGAAATATTTCTAATCAAAGTGATTTTTCTGAATTTTTGAGAATTTTGAAAAAATCATGGACTAACCACTTGTCTAAAAAAATCGCCAAATTTTCAAAGTTCCCCAAACGCATCGAGACATAGATCGAATGAAAGGTCTATTCAATTCCTATACACACATCGAAACGAAAAGCTTCTGAGTGGTCTGGTTATCGAAATATGCCGGTCCAAAGTGATTTTATGGATTTTCGAGCCCCAACTACCTAATAATGTCTTTGGCTGGCGCTATTTCCAAAACCAAGCCTTGTAAGAGGCTCCGGTTTTCAAAATCCCCGGTTGAATTTTCCACAACTATTCACAGGTGAAAACCGGAAGCTTCTGCGAGGTCCGATTCTCGAAATATTTCTAATCAAAGTGATTTTTCTGAATTTTTGAGAATTTTGAAAAAATCATGGACTAACCACTTGTCTAAAAAAATCGCCAAATTTTCAAAGTTCCCCAAACGCATCGAGACATACATCGAATGAAAGGTCTAACATGTTATATTCAGTATACCTACATAGATAACAATACAAAGTTCTATGAATTCTTTGATTCGCTATGTATTAAAAATACGAAGGACTTCATCCAGATGAACTGAATTGGTTCTTTTATTTTCAAAGGCCAGAAATACCAGAAATAGAGGTGCGTTTTATTATCTTCAGATCTATATGGATCCGGATCTGGATTAAGTTTTAACACGTATTACAAAAACAACTCGGGATCCTGTTCTCTATCTGGATCTATTTTAAAGATCCAAAAATTAGTAGATGGCTTTTTATGGTAAGGTAGTGTAGACTACACTGTAAAGAAATAAAATGCACGACAAACTTTAAAAAAATTGTTTTATTATTAAATAAATAATTTTTTTATATAAGAAATTTCTTTAAAATTTTTCAAGAAAAAAATGTGGGATGCGAATTTTAAGTATTTAATACCATTGATTTTTGGAAATATTTAATTTCAAAATCGTTCATAGGTTTTGAAGATATTGATTTTTCAAAAAAAACTTTTTTTCAAAAAAACCTAACAAATAATTTTTCGAATATTTGTATATACAATATTATTTTAAACTTAGGGGGACTCCTGCTGAAAATTTTTGGTTAAAATCGTTAGAGCCGTTAATGAGAAAGTCGAAAATCAAAAAAACGGTTCTATGACAGGTACCGTTAATAACATTTTGCCCCAAATTTTTTTTTACCAAAACGTAGTCCATGTCCATAATATCACACCTAATTTTTTTTTATCAAAATATTTAGAGGCGTTTTCGAGATAAATAAGATTTTGCATTACGGGTGTATGGGGGTACCGTTAGCTTTAGAGCTGAAACTAAATTTCAATTTCCACTCTAGGGAATCACCGAAGACGGAAGACCCTTAACTACCGAGTTTGAAGTGTTGCAATTTTATTTCGCGTAGTAAATTTAACTTTATGATGAACGATTGTTGAATTTATAATATATAAATCGCGACTTCGGATATTCGGATCCAACAAACAAACAAAACAATTGAGGAAAACGAATTTTTGGAAGATTGCACAAGACCGGTGTGCCGCGACAGTGTTACGATGAAAAGTGAAATATGGAAATGGGAGAAGAATGATGTTGATCTGTCAGATCGAGGTCGCGTTCAATGAAATTGCAACTCGGTAGCAATTTGATGTGCTGCCCCCTCGGTTAGTTCAGCGATGGGTGGGTTCGTGTATTGGTGAATTTTATTGATTGAACGCCCAATCTGCGTTCGATTAATAAAAAAATTAAAAAAAGGTATCGATACAAATTATCAAACGATTGAAAGTACAGGGGCGTGCTTTTACTTACTATGGGCGCCAGGAAGTTTTTTTCTTATCCGTGGTGAAAACTTACCAAAACCTAAATGTAACCAAATACTTCTTCCAAACTGAAATAACAACACACAGAATTAATTCCAAAAGGGAAGTTAATGTTTTTATGCGAATTTAACACCTGCTTTTATTACTTTTCCACGATGCTTTTGGAGCATGCTTCTGGCTGATGGCCCAGGTTCACATTGTACTCTGCCAGCATTTTGGAGCCGTAATCGGAAAGGAAAGGTTAAAAAGGGAAAAAGGATAACGAATAGACTGGTGAAACTTGTTGTGGTAAAATTTACCGCAACAAATCCCACCCTTACCTACCAGGAAATGAGCTTACATTGCGAAAACAATGTAAACCATGACCCAAAGGTTTGTCAAGGTAGTGAAAAAGAAAAGGGTATTTCCATCAGACAAGCAACAAGCGAAAAATTAACCAAAAATTAAAAAAACGTCCCGAGTTAAAAGCTATTCAAAAAAAATTATGCTTGATTTAAGGTATAACATTGGATGCATCCGAAAACGGTTAAAAAAAAATCCGACAAGAATTGAAAACGTATCAAAACTAAAAAAAGTATTAAGAAATTAAGTTAAATTTAAGATAAATTTTCGGATGTATCTGAAAACGGTTTTAGATCCTTTGCGCCAAATTCCGCGTTCTTTACCTTTATCATCTTCTAAGACGTATGTCCAAGGTGACACCCGCTTCTTTACTCTAAGTGGACCGACAAACTTCGGCGCTAGCTTGGCAGCGTAATAATTCGCGGCATCCGATTGTTGAAAGTTTCTTCGCCATACAAATTCACCAGGACGATACTGTACATCTCGACGACGCAGATTATAGGTTTCAGTAGATCTTTTGGAAGCAGCCTGAAGCTTTTTCAAAATATCTGCTCTTAGTTTTCTGAAACGTTCTTGGATATCACTCGGATCTTGAACATTTCCTTGAGTATCCCCCACTACTGGTATTTCCTGACCTGAAGTTACCATGTCTCTCCCAAAATTCGCATAATATGGCGAGACTCCCATTACTTCATGTTGTGACGTGCGAATCGCGCACGCCACTTTAGCGAGTTGTAAATCCCATACCCTATGATTTTCACTGACGTAAGCCCTTAACGTCGTCTTAATAATTTGATTTATCCTTTCCGCGGGATTCGCCTGCGGATGGTAATGGGCTGTAAAACTTAAGCTTGACGCGTACGCCTGGCAAAGCGTTTTCAATTCCTTTGATCGGAATTGGGGACCGTTGTCACTCACGATCACCTTAGGGATGCCAAAAAGGAGAAAAACGTTGTCTTCGAGTTCCCTACAAATGGCTTTCGCAGTAGCCGACCTCAACGCAAAAAGAAGTGGAAATTTAGTGAAATAGTCAACGACGGTAAGAATGTATATGAAACCCCTACTCGACTTCGGAAGTGGACCTACAAGATCTATACAGATCATTTCCCACGGTGAAGAAATCCCTATTCGTTCAGACATCAAACCAGCCGGCTTCTCATTCACCGGCTTTACCTGTTGGCAAACTTTACAATTCTTGACATATCTTGTTATGTCACCCCTCATTTTAGGCCAATAAAACTTTGCTCCAATCCTGGAAAAAGTTTTCCTAACCCCCATGTGTCCCGCTAATGGACCATCATGAAACTCCTGTAAAACTTTTAGTCTTTCCTGTTTTCCTAACACCCTTTTCCATTCCTGATTATTCTCGTGAACTACAATAAAGTTTGGCTTAACGAGTTTGAACAACTGACCTTGTTCGACTCTCCAGGCGGGGTAAGCTAATGGATTGTTATTAACTGCTGACTTCATCTTTATTATCCAAGGGTCCAAATCCTCTTCTGAGATCTCGGCTAACTCCGGGACTCCTCGAGAAAGCATGTCTGGAACTACATGCTCTTTACCCTTTCTATGGATAATTTCGTAGTCAAACTGTTGGAGCCTAACTGCCCAACGTGCTAATCGCCCCTGTGGATCTTTCAGATTGCTTAGCCATACAATAGAATAATGATCCGTAACGACCGTAAACCGAACGCCTTCGAGATATGGTCGTAACTTCTCAATAGCCCATAATACAGCCAAGCATTCTTTTTCTGTTGTACTATAATTGCGTTCACTCCTATTTAAAGACCTACTAAGGTAACAGACAACCTTTTCACCCTCATCGAAATTTTGAGACAAAACCGCACCGATTCCATAATCTGAAGCGTCTGTTTGTACGACAAATGGTCGTTTGAAATCTGGACAAGTAAGTATTGGTGCTGTCACCAAACACTCTTTTGCCCTCCTAAAACTAACCTCACACTCCTCCGTCCAATCGAATTTTCTACCTTTCCTCAATAAATCTGATAATGGCCTAAGTAACTGAGCAAAATTTGGTACGAAACGACGGTACCACGAAACTGTTCCTATAAAACTTCTTATTTCCTTAACATTCTTCGGTGCTGGAATCTTTACCATGCTATTCACTTTGTCCGGGTCTACATGCAACCCGTTTCGATCCACGACATAACCTAAAAACTTCAACGATGGCATACAGAAATTACACTTTTCTCTACTGACTTTAAGTCCTGCTCCACTCAACCTTTTCATAACCTCCTTCAGGATTTCAAGATGCTTCTCAAAAGTCTCTGAAATGATGATTATGTCATCTAAATAGACGAAAACAAAAGGCTCTAAATCGGCACCCAATACTGTGTCGATAAATCGCTGCCAAGTCGCAGGAGAGTTATGAAGACCGAAAGGCATTCTCTTAAACTGGAAAAGCCCTCTTCCAGGAACTGTAAAAGCAGTAAAAGGCTTAGATTTCTCCTCCATTGGGATCTGCCAATACGCCGACTTGATATCTAATGAGGACAAGAATTTCGCACCTCGAAGTCTGTCCAAAATTGAGTTAATATATGGTAGTGGATAAGCATCCCTATCTGTGTTCTTATTAAGCTTCCTATAGTCAACGCAAAATCTATAGGAGCCATCCTTTTTCCTAACTAGTAAAATTGGAGATGACCAAGAACTATTGGATCTCTCAATCACTCCTGCCTCTAACATCTCATTGAGTTCTTTATCAATGTGTTCCTGCATTGCCGGAGAAACCGGATAATAACGTTGTTTTATCGGTTCTGCCGACGTCCTAATCTTATGTTGCACCATTGTAGTACATCCTAAGCCTTCTGGCATTCTACTAAAAGATTCCTGAACTAAAGTTTCTAACCTAGAAATTTCCCTATCACTCAGCTCCGACCGTTCCGTAATAGAACAAATCGTGACCATATTGTTTTGATCCGAAAAACTCCACATCCGTGATCTCAGATCTGGGACGATACCAGAAAGTGCCCAAAAATCTGCACCTAAAATCACGGTGTGTGGCAGAATGACAAGACAGTCTATTAAGACTACCTTGTCTTGTACCACTATGGGTAAAGAAACTATACCTAGTACTTCAACGCCTTTTCCATCCGCCAAGGTAACGGAATGGATACAATTTTTCCTAACCCTAAGACCTAAACCTACTAAAACTTGCCATGCTTCCCTACCTATTATGGTTCTTGATGCTCCTGAATCTAATAAACCTAAAAATCTAGAACCATAAATGCTAACTCCTAAATATGGTCTCCTATCTTCCCCGTTTGCCTCCAAAGTAAAGCCTAAGTGAATTTGAAAAGCCGACTGGTTACCAGCAGGCAACCTCTTTAATTTCTCCGAAACTCCCGCCCTGCTGGCGCAGGAGCCCGTTGAGCATTTCCCGAACACCGTCGGCAATTACTCTTATTTACACCTTCAGTACCACAACCAAAACATTTCCTAGGAGCGGAACACCTACTAGAAAAATGGCCTACCTTCCCACAATTGAAGCATCGAACAGATCCATCAGCTTGCGTAGATCTGTTAGGCTGCGACCTAACAGGTTCCACGGCTCTGTTGCGCTGTTCGTTCCTAGACACCACCGCGATTTTCGGTTGCACTGCCGAAACTGCAGTGTAACCGAGTTCAGGTTCGACACAATTCTTACTACGAGCCGGTGGCTCAAAATTTTCTATATTTGCCCTAAGTGTTTCTAAATCCCTGCCTAAACTAGCTAACTCCTTGACCGACTGCGGTTTTTGGAAGCCTATCTGCTTCTGATAAAACGGGTCCAAATTTTTCATTAAAATTGCCACTTTCCTCTTTTCTGAAAGTGGTTCTCCTAACCTCTTAAACAGTGTACGCATGCTGGCCAAATATGCCCCATACGACTCATCTTTCCCTTGGGTCCTACGATTGATCTGTTCCAACAGCAGATCATCATAATTTGCTGGCAAAAACTCGTATTTCAAGGCCGCTACGAATTCAGCCCAGTTTGAAATGTCCTCTCTAACAGACCTATACCAAAGTAAAGCTTGACCTGTCAAAAGGTCAACCACTGAACGGAATAATAATGCTTCGGAAACACCGCGAGCCACCCTCAATTCCTCAATCCTTTCTAGGAATGAGTTGACTGATGTGCCACACCGCTCACCAGTAAACTGAACATTCCACCTACAAACTCTTTCTATGGATCTTTCCGGAAAACTCGACATTCCTAAACTACTATCTGTAATATACCTATCAAATTCGTTGTGCGACCGTACTTGAGGTGCAGTATCCCTCGTTGGTTGAATACGGCTTTGATTCAACTCGCCTACGCCTGGGGTCGATTGTATCTCATCGGTGGATGACTTTTCATCTTCGTTGTTTAATTTTGATAAAACTAGTAGAAGTTCCATTTTCAAAGATTTTTGTTCTCCTATTTCTTCATCCCCTTCAGCCTTTGCTTTACCTATCCTATTAAGAGCCCACTCTATTTTTGTTAGAATCTTCAAGAATTCCGGCGATTTAGGATTTCTTGGTTGGTTTTTCATCAAGACCAAAATTTCCTTAATCTTTTCCTGCACTGCATCCCTATCCTCAATGTATGAAAAAGGGTACTTACTGTACGCCTCTACTGACCCTCTACGTTCTAACATTCGAGAAGCTCGTAACGAACTTCTCATATTATCTACCGTTCCTTTTTCTAAACCTCTACTCATCATCTCGTAATAGAGTTCCTCTTGTGAAAGTCTATTAATATCCATTTTGAATTCAACCTTAATAACCTGACTATAAATTATTAAAAACTTTACCTTTTAAAATAGAACCACCTAATGAGCGTTATTAAAAAAGATGAAAACTGTTTTCAATAAATCCCTCAAAGATAACAAAAAATCAAAATGACACTATCTATCAATAGAATATTTTAAGAAAGTATTACTAAAATCCACTGTTTACTAATTACAAAAAAAAACCACTCAAAAGTAAAACGAATTTTATTTTGTATAGCTCCAGAAAGTGTGGTAACTAAACACCAAAAGTAGGTATCCACGCAACTGGTAACCTAATCACTAAAATTGAAACTAAGACTCCCGAACTATATGATTGAAAATAACTCGACAAGAAATCAAACCCAAAAGGTATACATAAACTATGAATTTTAATCAAATTTTATACTTCCACTCACAACTTTATATCGCAGACTATTTAGAAAACTAGTAAACTTGAAATTGAGAATAATAATTTTGAGCTTTTAATCAATTGTGGCAAACGAGATTTCCACCCAAAAAAAAAAATTTTACGAGAATCTAAACTGTCACAATGCACCGATAAAGAGCGAAAGAGACAAATGTATATATCACTGACAAAAAGTAATGCACTTATGTATGTATATATGTAGGTATATAAAAATTAATTAGGGGAGAATATTTATATGTAAGTATGTAATTGAATATTAATTGAAATAAGTTAGATTTCAATTATATGAAGATCAAAATAAGACACCGAATCAACAAATATAAAAAACCTTACTTGCACTGGTAATTCGAGTTACCCCTTGCTCTTATACTCCCGCTCACTTTCAATGCAGAAAAACTTCTATGTACGTCTATGTACAACAACTTGCACCACCGACACAAAATGGCCTCTTAGATTTTCACACTTGTAGGTTATAATTTACCTAGGAAAAAAAACAAAAAAGAATTAAAAGTATACACGATTTTTTTTTGGAATAGAATATAACACACAACAAAACACTTCCCTAATAGGTACACTCGCAAAAAGATTAAAAGAACACAGCAGACAACAGGTAGGTACAATATGATTGCACTTTTTTTCACAAAGAAAAGCCCCACGTTGGGCGCCAAATGTTGCAATTTTATTTCGCGTAATAAATTTAACTTTATGATGAACGATTGTTGAATTTATAATATATAAATCGCGACTTCGGATATTCGGATCCAACAAACAAACAAAACAATTGAGGAAAACGAATTTTTGGAAGATTGCACAAGACCGGTGTGCCGCGACAGTGTTACGATGAAAAGTGAAATATGGAAATGGGAGAAGAATGATGTTGATCTGTAAGATCGAGGTCGCGTTCAATGAAATTGCAACTCGGTAGCAATTTGATGTGCTGCCCCCTCGGTTAGTTCAGCGATGGGTGGGTTCGTGTATTGGTGAATTTTATTGATTGAACGCCCAATCTGCGTTCGATTAATAAAAAAATTAAAAAAAGGTATCGATACAAATTATCAAACGATTGAAAGTACAGGGGCGTGCTTTTACTTACTATGGGCGCCAGGAAGTTTTTTTCTTATCCGTGGTGAAAACTTACCAAAACCTAAATGTAACCAAATACTTCTTCCAAACTGAAATAACAACACACAGAATTAATTCCAAAAGGGAAGTTAATGTTTTTATGCGAATTTAACACCTGCTTTTATTACTTTTCCACGATGCTTTTGGAGCATGCTTCTGGCTGATGGCCCAGGTTCACATTGTACTCTGCCAGCATTTTGGAGCCGTAATCGGAAAGGAAAGGTTAAAAAGGGAAAAAGGATAACGAATAGACTGGTGAAACTTGTTGTGGTAAAATTTACCGCAACAGAAGAAAATAGGTCCAGTGGCTTAGGCTCTAGATCGAGGTACAGACATACAGACAGACAGACAGACAGACAGACGGAATTGCCGGACCCACTTTATTCGTCTTCGCTATCATCGTAATGTCAACTTTGATCAAAATCTCGAGTTCGATTTTTTTTCCAAATGCAGAACTTGCCCTATATTACTCGTATATCGCAATTAAAAAGACAAGAAACAGACAACACTTCTGCCACTATGATCTGTATCGTTTTATTTTAAAGAGTTAATCTATATGGATCATTGGCGATAATAAAACGCGGCTATTGATAGCCTCTGAGGCCTATTGATTGCAGTCAAAGTTGAAAACGTAGATTCGCACACATCAGTGCTACATCCTGTAGTCGCCACAGATGCAAAAATTTCATATGTATCTTTGAACTGGTACAAAACATCAATTGTGTTTTCCTTTATATTCTTGAGATGACTTAAAAAAGCTTTTGCCACAGCAGCCTGTGGAATTGTAATACCTAAAAAGTCAGTTTTAACCTATTGCATTTTTCCAACAAGAATTACTTAGACCTGTTTGCTTAATCGAAAATTAAAATTTTATAAGTTCACTCTTCATTAAAAACTTTTTTGAGATATAAGCGTTTAAGTTGAAAATAAATATTTACTTATGTTTCTTGTCAGCAAATGACGCTTAGTAATTTTGTTATGACAAATTTAAAACTATGTATATGAATTTATTTATTGTCATATAAAGAGGAGAACTCAAAAAGACTTGATTTTCTTGCAGTAACTTGTGGCCAGTTTCACCAAATTTCAATTAAATGGGTTTTCGCTAAAAGTTCTAAAGTTTTTTGACCTGATAAATTTATCTATTTTGGTTCGTTTATTGGCTTTTTAGAATTAAAAGTAGCTTGGTGAAAATGTACATTTTACAAATAGTTTTATTTTCTCACACTCATTTAAGTTTTTCAATAATACCATTTTGTCTACATCCAACTCATCTACACTCGCTACTAAATTTAGTAGATCGTCGTTGTCCGAAAATCTCTAGCAATTAATATGTCAAACGTTTCGAAATACTCGGACTTAAATGGCTGAGCGTTCTAATGGTCTATATTTTGTCTCGCAGAGGAACAGGAAGGGCCATATACCAAGTAGTCATCCATGCGATTTGATTTTTTGATTAGTCTCTTTTGGGTATGAGTCGTATTTTCGAGATCGCCGCTTGTCATAGACTTTGCTTCTTCCAATTTTTGATTATACATTTCTGATCTAAGTTTCCTTATTTTATTTTGGGTGAGTTTAATGATTGTTATGACGTCTTTCAATCCTGCGCTTCGGGATTGTAAAGCTGCGTCTGCAGGCTGGAGCATGGATAATATTTTTTTGGCCACAATCAAGGCCATTCGGAATTCCAAATTGTGCATCACTTTTTTAATGTCCACACTCTTGGCGACGTCAACACCCTTAAATCTGTCATTTCTAATTTCATCCAAAGTCATCAAAATAAATGAATAATTATCGTGTGCAACTTTTGTTACGGCCAAGTGTCCTGACCAACTCTGTTCTAGGAGCCGGTAAATCCTTTGTCCACCATACAAGGCAGCTATTTTGCCATTCTAAAAAAAGTCATGAAACATGATTCATTGATAAAAAAAATACACGAATGAAAGTCATTTCTGAGATAACCCTAATGACTACAAAATGCAAGCAATAGTGGACGTAAGGGATTTTTCGGCCCAATTATTTTCTATTCTTTTTCGTAACTCCCAAAAATTTCCCACTCATTACATTTGCGCCATCATAGTATTGGCTTAGCATACAAGAGCAAGAGGGGTCAATGTTATTTAACATTAATTCCGTAAAATTGGCTGCATCAAAATTTTCAGCAGTAGTAACTGTAAGCAACGACTCATTGACAATTCCATCTTTAACGTATCGTATTGCCATTGCAATATTTTCGCGGTTATTTTTCTTCCATTATAGTAAACCAGTTTAGGTCCGAATTATTAATATCTTAAACAATGTAACTTCGTACTGCTATAATCATTGCTTGAATTATTTGATTTTGAATTTCATGTGAAAGATATGTTGAAATTTGGGTATAATTTGTAGGAGACTCTTTCAAATTTGGATCTTTCATGCATGTGTATTCAACCAAATTCTGACAAAATAATCCTTGTTCTTTTTCTTCCTCCAAAATATAATAACGTAAAGCTAATTCGTTGACAAATTGTATAACTTCAATAATAGACCTAACGTAATACCTATGCTCTCTAAAGCTTTTTGATGTATCAACGTTTCAACACTGCTAGTTTTAGAGACTCTATTTAATTTATCCTGCCACATCGCCATAGCTTGGGTATGGGAAATGGATTTTTCTTGTTTTGGAAAACCAGTTTTTGAATCAGTGGCATTACGATATGATAGTTGATTTTTTAAGGTAGAGTATCGCCCTGCCCCTAATAATATTTGTATCAATGTACCTTGTACAGTAAATTTAGCTTTAAAAATGGTAAAAAATCGAACACGAGATTTTAATCAAAGTTGACATTTCGATGATAGCGAGGGCCAAAAAAGTGGGTCTAGCAATTCTGTCTTTCTGTCCTTTTGACTACAGCCTAAACGACTTGGCCGATTTTCTTTAAGCTTGGTAGGCATATAGTATTTTTAATTCTGCCCCCCCTCCCCACGTTTTTTTCTTTTTTTTTTAAGTCCAAACAAAACGGTACCTGCCATACGATTTTTTTTCGAAATTTTATAAATATTTTTTTTTCTCAAAAACTGTTCCACAGATTTAAAAAAGAAAGATACAAAAAAAATTTCATTCAGTTAAAGCTCGATAATGGTTGAAAAAAAAATTCCGAAAAGTCGTTATTAATAGTACCACCTTCAACCATTTTTTTTTTTTGTGATTTTATCAATAACGGTACAACCGATTTTGATCATTTTATTTATGCTAAGGCTCCCCAAAAATGTGGAAAGAATTGTGTATTTAAATTTTCAAAAACATTTTTTTTTTATTTTTAAAAAAAGTTTCAAATTTTTTTTTAAACTCAATATTTCGGAAACCTCATGCTAGATTTTTTTTAATCTTGATAAATAAAAGTTTCTCAATATAATCTACAAGATGTGAGAAAATAAAATTTTTTTAACTAAAAATATCCGTACCCACCATACAAATGTTAAAAAATAGTTTTCGAAAATCGTATTTTTAAAACTCCATATCTCAATAATGGCTCAATAGTTTTTTGATAATTTAATTTTTATTCGTACAATAATAAAAACTTGGCGTACCAAATTTGCATCTTAAAAATCTTTTAAAAATTTTGTATATAAAAGCTTATTAAGAAACCACTACAACGATTTCTGATGTTTGTTCTTGCATAAATTCATATTTGCATAGTTTTTTTCTCTTACTATTAAAATGATTTAAAAAATAAATTTTATCCTTATGAGCAGTTTTCTCTAATAAAAATCGTTTTTAAAATTCCTAGTCTATTACATAAGAGCAAGTTCGTGCGACCCAGTCGTGCATTTTTTTTTTTTTCAAACGTTCATAAGATCTTAAAAGTGAAAGATTTGTTCCTTTATTCTATTTTTACTTGCGACTTATAGGTACTATAAGGCAAGTTATGCATTCGTAAAAAAAATCGAACTCGAGATTTTGATCAAAGTTGACATTACAATGATAGCGAAGACCAAAAAAGTGGGTCTCGCAATTCTGTCTGTCTGTCTGTCGGTTCGACTACAGCCTAAACGGCTCGGCCGATTTTCTTCAAACTTGGTAGATATAGGTTTTAATTTTTTCCCCCAGACGTTTTTTTCTTTTTTATTTAAGACCAAAAATAACGGTACCTGCCATACGATTTTTTTTCGAAATTTTATAAGTATTTTTTTTTTCTCAAAAACTGTCCCACAGAATTAAAAAAAAAAATTGAAAAATTTCATTTAGATAAAGCTAGGTAGGTAATTGTAATAAAATCGTTATTTTTGGTAGCCACCCTGGGTCCATTTTTTTTAGTTTTTGATTTTCTCGAAAACGGTACAGCCGATTTAAATAATTTTTTTTATGCTAAAGCTCCTCCAAAGTTGGAATATTTTTACATATTCAAATTTTCAAATTTTTCTTTTCTGGATTTTTAAAAAAATTTTCAAATTTTTTTTTGGAAACTCAATTTTTCGAAAACCTCATGCTCGATTTTTTTCGAACTTGCCAAATAAAAGTTTCTTAACATAATCTACAAGATTTGAAAAAAACATTTTGTTTTATCTAAAACTAACGGTACCTTCCATACATAAGATAAAAAATGGTTTTCGAAAATCGTATTTTTCCTGAAAACGATTCCGAGAATTTTGCTAACATTTTTTTTCTTTTGATTAATTTTTACGATCTATAATTTAAAAAAAAAAAATTTGAAATCTAGATATTACTAACTGTACCTACCATACAACGATTTTTTTTAATTTTGAATTTCTCATTATCGGCATAACGGATTTTAATGAAATTTTTTATTAAGAAGCTCCTAAAAATGGTAAAAAAAACATTGCGTTTCAAAACCTAAAAAAAATATTTTTTCAATTTTTGGAAAAAAAAGTCATTTTTTTTTTGGAAAATTCGATATCTTAAGAACGGCTAAATTTAACTCTCATTCGTACAATAATAAAAACTTACGGTTGGTGTACCAATTTTTTTTTTAAATGTTTTAAAAATTTTGTGCATAAAAGCTTATTTTTTTAAGGAACCACTACAATGACTTATAATTTTTGTTCTTGCATAAATTCATATTTGCATAGCATTCTGTCTTTATCTCTTATGTACTACTAAAAGAATTTAAAAAATTCATTTTATCCATATGAACAGTTTTCTTTAATAACATTCGTTTTTAAAATTCCTAGTCTATTACATAGGAGCAAATTCGTGCGACCCAGTCGTGCATTTTTTTTTCTGAATTAACTATTTACGAGTATGAACCAGATGAAATAAACTGTGATACCTAAATTGAAATGATGTAGACAATGTAGTGCAGTTATTTCGGCCAATACTCTTTGCAACAGTACTGAAAGATCTCGATTTACACAAATCCGCCGGTGCAGATAGTATTTCACCCATTCTCCGTTCGGAAGAGGTGTTTTTCAACGCTGGCAAAATCACTGCGTATGCTTTTCCATCTACACAAATAGCATTTGTCAAGCATGTCCTTAAAAAAGGCGAATCTTCTTCCCAGTCTAACAATCGCCCATTGCTTCTATATTGTATACGAGTACATCCAAGCTCATTAAAACGCTGATAAATTATGAGAAATACCTTGAACAATGAAAGCTTCACAATGACCGTCAGCAATAGGTCCACATGTGATCGGGTGGTATATCTTACAGAACTGTAAGATAATTACACTTGATATTTATATTTCAAAAGCATTTGAAGGAGTTTGGCATCAAGCTCTCTTAACGAAAATGCGAACCCCTTAATAAGGCTAATATTCATACAGTAAATGCTGGTGTTTCACAGGGTTCCCTTTGGTCTCCTACTCCTTTATAATCATGTCGATTACAGAATTGGCAGAATTTTACTCCCGGTAAGTTAACTCGATCCGTTGACCTTTCCCATCCCCTGTAAAACTGAATTATGAAATTCGCCGGATGAACTACATTGTCGATTCCTAAAATTACCTTATCATTTATGAACTTTCCTATGGACACTGTCAGTTACAGACATTCAAACGTCATATAAGTCAATAAAAAGTGTAGTGTAAACAAAGTGATAAAGTGAAATAATTTAATTTATTTATTTATTGAATTTTTAAATTCAATAAAGATAGATTCGATTGCTTTTTTCGAGACTAGTCTACCAGAATTGAGATGCGTAGTATGGCTCAAAATATCTACGTAATCCCAGATGCGTTGTGACTATAACTTTGTTAGGGCAATAAAATACCTTTTAAGGAATCAAAAGCAGATATTTGTAGTATACGTAAAAACCTGCATACAAATGCAAAATAAAATTGGTGTCATATAAATCATTAATTTTTGTTGGTTTACTTTTCTCCATTCGGAAATCTCCTTGAGTGTTTAAGCGCTACCATTGAGGCCATTTTGAAGTCGCCCCAAAGCTCTTCTTGCTACTGAGAAGATTTTTTTGTTAGCTTTCTGGCTATGTCCGGTTGGTTCTTCATCATTTCCACCATTTCTCTAAATTGTTTCCGATTAGTCGTCCATTTTCTAAAAAAATTTGTTAAATAAACACTTAAACATTCATTATGATAAAATTTTGACTTAGTACATTTTTGTGCTTTCCATTGCTAATTTTTGTTTTTTTTTTTTCGTTTAGTTAAAAATTCACTTCAGATTCGTCTCAAAATTGTCACGAATGTAAAATGATAGAAATTTTATGGAGTGCGAATGGATTGCGGATTTAGTAATACCAGATTAGTTGAACAGAATGTCGGTGGTGCATGGATTGTGACCGACATTCGTTCAACTTTCTTTCGTCGGATTCAGTAAAAGCAAAAGTTTGGAAATTAATTGAAATTGTCACCTTAGCTCATTCGCCGAATTCTGTAATAGGGATGATTTGATTATGTATAGTCAATATGGAAAATAAATTTGAGCTGAGAGTCAAAACTCGCTCCTAAATCTTTTTTTCATACACTTGCTTAGAGATATTAATCAAACATAATGGGATTTTTTAAACGACTTATGGTCATGGCTGAACATTATCGAATATTTAGATTGAAAGAATTTTGTGTACACCAATTAAATAATTGATGAAAGATACGATTTTTTACGAATGCGTGCTTTTCAAATGATGTCTGATTCAAATGACCATATGGTGTCTATATTTACATTATATCGTAAGTAAAAATTACAAGACATTGATCTTTGAGTCCAAGCCGTGCGTCGCACAGTGTGGGAATTCGCGAATTTAGCGGAATTTAATTCGAAAATTGACTAGTCTCGATTGATGCCAAACCCCGTTTTTCTTAAAGCTAAAAGATTGTAGAAAGTGATAACAAAAGCAATATTGGGTGGGAATCATGTAAACAAAAAAAAAATTGCATTGAAGTTGCAGTTGGCGATTTTTATTCTGTATATTTGCTGGAAGAGATTACTTTGCTCTTAATTTTTTTTCGTGCGTTTGGTGTGTGTTTTAATAAAAGTTTTATTTTTTTTATATTTCCTAAATATCAAGGTATAAGAATGTAAGTAATTTTTTATTTCACAGGGTGTTTCACATTTTTGATTTGGTGATTGAAGTTAAAAAAATGTGTTTTTTTTCGATGTTTGTATCTTTATTAGAGCAAAACTTTAGTTATTCCGCGTTATTGCGCCTCGAAACAATATTCACTGCAAAGCTTGATTTATTATCTATCAAGAATCACTAAAATTTGACACCCCAATTATGTTGTGATATATTTTTTTTCAATGTTTCTAAATGACTATCCAGCAAAAAAATGATGGCATACCGTCAAAATCGAATAACTTTTTGGGATTTGGTTAGAAGAAGAATGTTATAAACTAAAAAAACTTTTTTTATTGCACGGGGTGTTCCAAAAAAAAATAATTTTGTGAATTTGATAGTTACAACAAAAATACAGGGTGTTCAAATTCAAAGTTAACAGTAAGAAAAAAAAAGAACTAAGTTATTTAAAAAATAAAAAACGGAAACTGTCAATTAATAAAAAAAAAACTATTATATCAGATAAAGGGTGTTCCAATAATAGTAACAAAAATAAATTAATTTAAAAATAAAAAAAAAACTATTTTTTTATTTGAAGAGCAAAAGTGCTTCTTTTTATGCGTATTTTACATAAGATTTGATTTCATAGGCTCAGATCCATATCTAGCAAGCCTTAGGTGTATTCCTAAAAGAAAACGAAGTAACTTAGAGCCTGAGGTTCTTGAAATTTTGGATATTGCAAACTAATCTAAAATGTAAATAAAATGTGCTATATGTAGATATATACATACATATGTTAAATTGTTGAATGTAGTTAAAATTATAGAAAAGGTAAAATTGTTCACAATAAAATCAAAACATATAAACAACAATTAAATAAAATTGTTTTAAATTTGCTTTTTATTTTACAAGAATAACAGAATTGGTAAATAAAAATTGTCTATTCCAGCGAAACTGTATTTTTTCGACAGGAAGTTTTCGGTTCTTTTAATTTTTTTTATCCTTGATGACGTATGCCAGAAAAATTTCGTGATACAACACTTTCCAATATAAAAAAAAAACATTGATTGTCTAGAAATAAAACTAATTTAAAACTTCCTTTGAAATAGAATTTCTTGTACGTTTTAATACCCTTTTTAAGAATGGAGTTCCTTTAGTTCGTAAACAACGGCATCGACATATCGGTTTGCAAAAAAAAACTAGTAAAATCTGATGATAATTAACTTTTTTCTTTATTTTATTCATATTTGTAATAATATTAAACAATACATCATTCCTCGAAAGATTTTTTTGTAAATAATAATTTTCAAAAAAAAAAGTACTTTTTGGTGTAAACAACCTGTCACTTCAAAGCTCATTTTACAAAAACTTAAACAAAATATGATCAAAATGTGAGTTACATTTGATTGTATAGACAGTTTCAATGAACTAAACAAAAAAAAACTACAAAAAAATTTAAAATGTAAGCGTTATTAATTTTATTCCGCTAAATTCGCGAATTCCCACACTGTGCGTCGTCGTCGTTCATTAAAATCTCTAGGCCTGTTACTTAAATTTAATTTAATGCTCGGAGTTTCCTCTAAATACTCGTATTGATGACGTATAAAAGATATGGTCAATGGCCAAATAAATACAATTTCCTCGACGACATTGAATTAAATATTTTGGAAAATTTAATCATATTGATTTAATTTGCATAACCTTCAATTAATGAAAACACTATACAAAATTTGTATAAGTCATTGATTTTGACCAATTCAGCAAACTCTCTTATTTGTTTATGTTTATTTTTGGGAAAGCATTGAATATCAAATAAATTTTGACAGTTTCTCGTTTCAGTGATTTACAATTGATAACGTTTTTAATTTAAATACAAGAAGTGCCATCTTATTCAACAAATTTCAAATTCTTGATGTTTGGTCAAGGTCAAAAACTATAGATCATAAGGGCTTGATTGATTTATTTTTTCGATTAAGGATAACATCTTTATTAAAGAATTGATGAAAAAAAGTATCTAAAATTGAATTAATCATTTAACAGCCTGAAAGTAATCTAATGGTTTTTCCCTAATAACTGATCATTAATGAGTTAAACTTTGTCTAATTTTATTTTCAAAAGAAATTTATTATTAACTGTATTGAAATGTTCGCATCGCACTATCATGATCGTTATTTATCGTCAACCCGATTTTTTACTTGCGACTTATAGGTACTATAAGGCAAGTTATAAACTTCGTAAAAAAATCGAACTCGAGATTTTGATCAAAGTTGACATTACGATGATAAGCGAAGACGAAAAAAGTGGGTGTTATTTTCTCTTTTTTAAGGCCAAAAATAGCGGTACCTGCCATACGATTTTTTTTCAAAGTCTTATAAATAATTTTTTTCTCAAAAACTGTTCGACAGATTTGAAAAAAAAATCAAAACATTTTATTTAGTTAAAACTAGGTAATGATTAAAGAAAAATTTCCAAAAACTAACTATTTTTTGTTTTTGATTTTCTCAAAAACGGTACAACCGATTTTGATCATTTTTGTTATGCTAAAGCTCCCCAAAAATGTGTGTATTACTGTGTACTAAAATTTTCAAAAAAAATTTAAATTCAATTTTTTTTTCAAAACTCAATACTTCGAAAACTTCCAGCTCGATTTTTTTAAACATAACAAATAAAAGTTTTTTTTTAATACAATCTACAAGATGTGATAAAAAATATTTTACTTAAAAATAACGGTACCCACCCCATCGAAAACGGCTCCGAGAGTTTTGATAAAATATTTTTTCTCTAAATTAATTTTTACGATCTATAATTTAATAAAAAAAAATTGACATTAAGATATTACTGGCTGTGCCTACAATAGAATCAGTTTTTTTTCGAATTTTGAGTTTCTCATTATAAGCATTACGGTTTTAATGAAATTTTATATAGAGAAGCTTCTGAAAAGTTTAAAAACTCTGCATTTCAAAACTTAAAAAAATATTTTTTAAATTTTTGAAGAAAAAAAAAAAACTCAATTTCTTGTTTTTGAAAAATTCGATATCACAAAACGGCTCACCAAATTTTATTCTTAAAACTGTTTCACAAATTTTGAAAATAAAAGCTTATTTAAAAAAAAAAAAAAAACATTACAACGACTTATAATTTTTGTTCTTGCAATTTCTTAATTTTTTTTGGTTTCTTAAAAAAAAAGCTTTTATATAGATACTAAATTTTTAAAAGATTTTAGTTTTTATTATTGTTCGAATAAAAATTAAATTTACAAGAAAAATATTGAGCCGTTTCTGAGATATCGAATTTTCCAACAAAAAAAAAATAGATTTTTTTTTCAAAAATTCACAAAATATTTATTTTAAAGTCTTGAAATGCAATGTGTTTTAGACTTTTTAAAAGCTTCTCTATCTCTATACAAAATTTCATTAAGATCCGTTATGTGGATAATGAGAAATTCAAAATTCGAAAAAATGGTTCTATGGTAGGTACAAGCTATAATATCTTTATTTCAAATTTTTTTTTATTAAATTAAAAATTATAAAAATTAATTGACGGGAAAAAAAATTATCAAAATTCTAGGCGCCGTTTTCGAGAAAAATACGATTTTTGAAAACCATTTTTTTTAATATTTTAACATTTGTATGGTGAGTACCTTTAGTTTTATGTAAAATAAAATTTTTTCTCACATCTTGTAGATTATATTAAGAAACTTTTATTAATCAAGTTTAAAAAAAATCTAGCATGGGGTTTTCGAAATATTGAGTTTTGAAAAAAAAATTTTGAAGTTTTTTTTAAAAATCCAAATTTTTTTTTTGAAAATTTGAATACATAATTCTATTTAAATTTTTGGGGAGCCTTAGCAAAAAAAAAATTATCAAAATCGGATGTAACGTTTTTGAGAAAATCAAAAACAAACAAAATGCTTCCATGGGGGGTACCCTCAATAAACATTTTTCCGAAAAAATTTTTTCAACCATTACCTGGCTTTAACTAAATGAAATTTTTTTGTGTTTTTATTTCTTAAATCTGTCGAACAGTTTTTGAGAAAAAAAAATATTTATAAAATTTTGAAAAAAAAAATCGTATGGCAGGTACCGTTCTTTTTGGTCTTAAAAAAAAAAAAGAAAAAAACGTGTGGGGGTGAAAAATCAAAACCCATATCTACCAAGTTTGAAGAAAATCGGCCGAGCCGTTTAGGCTGTAATCGAACCGACAGACAGACAGTTAGACATACAGACAGAATTGCGAGACCCACTTTTTTAGTCTTCGCTATCATCGTAATGTCAACTTTGATCAAAATCTCGAGTTCGATTTTTTTTACGAATGCATAACTTGCCTTATAATACCTATAAGTCGCAAGTAAAAATCAAAATAGGTATTCGATGATTTTAACTTTAATAAAAGGGTAGAGAAAGTATGATGCTATATTTAATTTTACAAAATCGTCGTTTTAACCAAGTTTCATACTAAAACATCTTTAACATCGTACTAATTCAACTAAAACTTTGCGCCATTAATTTTTGTAATTTTTAGTCTTATACATAAGAGCAAGTTCGTGCGAAACAGTCGTGCATTTTAATTAAATTTTTAACAATTCAAAGACAGTACCTACCTAATTTTATTTGTCGAAGAAATCTCAGACAGCACTTCAAAAGTGATTTTATTACTTGAATTTTTATAACAGAGCTTAGCTCAATTAAAATTAAATGTTGTTGTTTGACATACATAAATATATAGAACAATAAAACTATTTAAGAAGCAGAGATAAGATAATAAGTATGTAAACAAAAAGCTATAAAAAACCTAAGAACAGTAGGAGTAACAATAAGACGATTGTGGGAAAATACTCTAATATGGGGGAATAAACTCACGTCTTATTTGAACTTGAAATTTAATTGTATTTGACATTTTTCAAGTTGGTTTTTTGGTGATGTAACATTCACTTTCTTTTACTTTCTTCGCATGTTTCAATTACACATTCCGATAAGTAGAGATTCTCGAACAACATGACTTTCATTTATTTATCTGTTTTGATCAAATCACTAAAAACCGGAATTTGGTGCTGCTGGCTCATTCGGTAGTATTGTGCATATAATGCACTCAATTCACACAGAACTGACAATGAGACATTTTTATTTCGTGTTTAACACTACAGAAGCAGAAGATGCCGCATGTAAGTGTGACAGAAGGACCATCTACAGAATTACCAAATGCTCACAGGTGTTCACAGGTCTAAGCAACATCTTTTTAACCACACAGATGGTAATAGTTTCGTATGATGGGCGCTCAAAAGGTTGAATGAATTTTTGTCTTCGGTTTTAAACCGCTCTTTCGCTTTCCGAAGTAACAAATTTCCAAATACGGACTAGGAATTTATTTGACTTACTTTGCACAGGAAGGGCAAATACACCTCCAACACCTTGACTACGCGGATTACGTATTCTTTCTCTCTCACAGGATTATGAATCTCTATAAAATAACAACAAGCGCGAAGCTGAAATCGTGGGGCTAAAGACCTTTCTCATCTATCCAAGTAGATATTTCTGGACAACCGGAAGACATCGTGGAGAATTTTAAATATCTGGGGAGTATTGTCTCAAGCGATGACAGTGGAACCGAACTAAATATAAGCAGTCGAATAGGGAAAGCAAATGCTGCGTTCGGAATGCTGTTCGAAAAACAATTGTTTACGCTTAAAAATCAAGGTGCAACAGTTCCGGTTAGATTTGTAATCTATGCTTCTATATGGATGCAGGAGTTGGAAAGTCTCGTAAGCTGCAAACGTATGCGAAACATCTTGAGGATTTTCTGGTTCAACCGTATATCCAATGATAAACTTTATGCTAGAACGGTTCAGGAACCCATTAACCCTAACGAGTGGATTGGGAGCCAAGCGTGCTATGGAACTCGCTTAAGCAGACAGGCAGAAAAGTGGTCTGACCTTGAAGAACTTAGTAAATAATGGTCGAGGAGGAACCAGCGCAACTGGCGAAATATTCGGGAATGCAACTTATTAACGTAACCGTTTGCTGATGCGTGAATGGTGGCTGTCTGATATATGGGGCGCATCCAGGCTAAGCACTTGGACATGCGCGAGTGCTTGGTCCTTAAACATACCGCGTGCATTTTTGGAATAGTTGGGAGAAATCTATACTTGAAATCAGTTTTTTTTTTCAGGATTTTCATTAATTTGAAGATTGCGTATAATGGCCTATGGAATTATAGTGCTACAGAACGAGTCATTCCTCGATAGTTCTTGCCGGATATAGAATTCTGTTTTTTTTTCATCCACATTTGATTCATGATCTGATGCGTGCTTCTTTCACATCCAACGCATCCATCAATATACAGAAGGCCGTTCCTCTGGCATAATTAGCAACCTGCAGTGGTCTCGGATTTGGTGATAAGGCTAACCTAAGAGCTTTTCGCTCAGATGTTCTCCGTGGGCCATCTAGTGGTTTTTTTTTAAATCATAATTTTTTTTGACACTGACAGTTGTTTTCGCTCGAAATCTTGACAGAAAGACAGTATCATAACTTTGATCATAACGCCGAACGAAATGAGTCGGTATGCGTTGAACAACGTTTGGAAATCTTCAGAACTTATTTCTAAAGTGAGTGCTCTGTGGCCCAAAACAGTTTTTTTTGAGAAAAAAAAATTGACCGAAATGAAGCACCCAACGTGCCTGCTGTACGCAAGTTTGTGTAAAAAGTTCGTGAGACTGGTAAGCTAGTGGACAACACTCATGGTCCCCGTCTTCGTACGGTGGGCACAGACGAAAATGTGGTTGTTGTAGCCGAGAGTATGAGACTCAACTCACGAACATCAACTCGCCATCGATCGCAGAGAGAATTCTGCATAAGGATCTCGGATTATTAGTTTACAAGGTCCAATTGACTCACCAATTGAATTCGCATGAACAACCGCTTCGTGATCGCTTGAAAGACGTTGTGTTCCATATATTAATGGGAATGTTTGTTCTTTCTAATAAAGCCATAATACATGTAAAAAATTTAATTTTGTTAATTTTATTGCATTTTTAAAAAGAACCTTGTATTTGGTCCACCCGTTTACTTAAGAAATTTTAATTATATGTACGTTTTTGTATTTCAATTTCAATTTATTTTGAATTCATTTTCACTTAAATCTAATTAACAAATATAATTATATACGAGGGCGGGTCAATAAGTCCGTGACTTTTGGAATAAAACACAGATTTTTTGATAAAAAAAATAATTTTATTTTTCAACGTAGTCTCCCTTGAGCTCTATACACTTTGTCCAACGCTTCTCCAATTTTTTTATCCCTTCCAAAAAAAAATGATTTGTCGAGGTCCTCAAAATAGGCCTTTGTTTGCGAGATGACCTTATCATTGGAGTCAAATCTTTTTCCACCAAGCCATTTCTTCAGGTTTGGGAACAAGAAGTAGTCGCTCGGAACCAAATCTGGAGAATAGGGTGGATGAGGGAGCAATTCATAGCCCAATTCATGGATTTTTGCCATGGCAACTGCACATGTGTGCACCCTTGCATTGTCTTGGTGGAAAAGAACTTTTTTCTTGGCCAAATGAGGTTGGTTTTTTTTTCAAATCGTCATTGAATCGGTCCAATAAGTTGGCATAATATTCCCCATTGATTGTTCTTCCCTTTTGAAGGTAGTCAATGTGGATTATCCCGCGTGCATCCCAAAAAACAGTCGCCATAACTTTATTGGCTGACAAACCCACCTTGGCCTTCTTTGGCGCCGATTCACCCTTATAAACCCACTGTTTTGACTGTTGTTTGGTCTCTGGTGTGTTGTGATGGATCCATGTTTCGTCCACGGTTACAAAACGGCGCAAAAACTCCTCCATATTGCGATTAAACAACGCCAAACCTTTCTGTGAAGTTGTTAAACGATTGCGTTTGTGGTCGACTGTGAGCAAACGCGGCACCCATCTTGCGGAAAGCTTTCTCATGCCCAAGTGATCATTCAAAATTGAAACCACTGAGCCATGCGAGATCCCTACGGCTTCCAGAATATCTCGCACTTTCAATCTTCGGTCTCGGTAATGGTTTTTTTTCGCAAGAAATAATGCTTAATAAGCACACGAAATTCACTTTTTTCCATTTTCTCCTCAAATTAGTGAGTAGTCTGATAAAAATAGCTGTCAAACACAAACTAACTGACGCAGCAAGTTTAAATTTTGATAGGAGTCAACTGACAGATGTCTGTTGACAGGAGCAGTGTTGCTGTTTCAGTAAAGAGGTCAGAAATTCAAAAAGTCACGGACTCGCCCTCGTATTATATAAATAAATGATGAAAAAAGAATACAATAAAATCAGTCTATAACTATAAAGTTAGTGTTAATTGATCGAACATACTCGTATAACTTTTAACTGAGAATAACTAACATGAGGTACTATCAGCTTTTCATAAGTTTTTTTTTTTTAATTTTTATTCAGCAATGAAAAATACTAATAGTTCTGATAGATACGGGAAGCTTATTGAACAGTTTAGCGGAGGTGGTTAGATAAAAGTTTGTGAAAAGTGATCTGCGTGCAAACGGAACATTGAAAAGTGCTTAATTATTTACTCGTAAGTTAAATACGGACGAATTTCTAGATGGTACATTGCCGTTTTGTATAAAAAATTCTCTCAAAACTTTGAAAACATAAAGATGTCTAAGAGGCAGGATGCGCAGATCACAAAAAGACGCCAACTATGAGTGAATCGATTTCTACGGCATATGATTCGAACGATATGTTTTTGAGCAACCAAGAGAGACTCAAAAGTGTTCATGTAAACGCCTCCCCAATTAACTAAACTGTATTGCAGTTTTGAGTTAACAAGTCCGTAATAAATCATTGACAAAACACTACGTGAACAGTAAGGTTTTAAAAGATACATCTTTCGAGTTACTAAAGTCAGGTAGGTTCTTACTGTTTCAATATGACACTTCCAGTTCAGTTTTTTGTCGATGTGTACCACTAAATATTTAAATGAATCAACAGAATTAATTTTAAAACATGTTTTTGAGCAGAGATTAGAACCCCTTCGAAATTGTCTCTTCCACAAATATGTAGCGGTAAACTAAATTTTTTACAATCATATGAATGATAGGAAACTTCGTAGTCATTAAAAGTGTATCCTGATGTCTCAAAATGCATCATTTTAATTTTTTTTCACTCATTATTAGTTTGTGAGCTGCAAACCAACTTCTAAGCATTTGAAGGTCCTCATTTATCCTAACTATGCATTCGAAAGGTGTTTTTCAGCATAAGTGAAAGCTATTTGATTACCATTAAACCTTTGTTGAAATAGGGAGTTCATATAAATAAGAAATAATAATGGCCCCAGAACAGATCCCTGTGAAACACCATACTGTATAAAAACCGATGTACTAAAAGATCCATTTACACGTACCTTTTGCTCTCTGCCTACCAAATAAGATTTAAACCACTCATAAGTGGAGCTTAGTTTTGATAAGATATAATGTAAAAAAAACTTCTTTACTGTAAGATCACTTGGTTGGCCTTCGCAAGGTGACCTTTTATCGTCGCACTATGAAATTGAGCTGCTTCACTGTGTAGCGTTAATAGTGTGCACTCTACAACATTCCAAATCAATGTCGTAACAATAATGAACTGTACCATGAATTGTTGAATAAAGTTTTACAATTTAAATTTCACGTAAAACCTAGAGCAATTGTTTTCCTCAGATTAAGGTAAAAGTTCAGGTTATGTAAAGATATCGATTCAAGATATCTCGAGGCATCTTGGCAAAACTAGTAGATACTGAATAAAAATTAAAGAGCTAGATTTTTTTAAGAAAATGATTAGTTGTTGAGTCACAATAGAACTTTTATATAGTTCTAGTTATAATATTGAACATTAATTTAAATTTAATGGCAACTTTTTACTTTCGAAACCCTCAAGATAATGCAATAAACTCTTGTCGATTCTTCAAGTTCTTTCAGTGACTAATATAATATAACCTTCTTTGGTTATCATATGGGCAGTGTTCCATAGAGCACCAGGTGCAGCAATTTTATTATTGGTATTTTGCACAATTATTTCCTTGCTTTACTTTCATTTCAGTGTAACACATAATATCATGTGGTTATTTAAAAAAAAATATGCCAGGCAACTATCTTAATCTTTTCTAACATAGTTTGAATCAACAAATAAGTCGTGACTAACGCACTTATATCTAACATTAAGTTCCGCGATTAATAATATTTATTTTCCCCTTTGATATACTTAGTTTATACATAACTATAGGTTAGGTACTAACTTTAATTTATAGTGAACTGCCAATATTTCAATCTTATCTTAATATTCTATACTATTCTATTTTATTCTAGCATAGATGCATATGTACTTATGTTCAATCAGATGTTTGTTCTTCAATCAATTTTGAAGAGCTTAACGGATTCTAATAAAATTGGTTTAAAAGTCAATTTTTGTATTGTTAAAAAAACCATCGGATGCAAGTATTACTTGCCTTGAATACCTTGCTGAAGGTCTAGGAATCGATTCTCAGCGTCTAAAATGAAAAATAATTTTTCAGGGGTACTGACATATCCTTCACGAATACGTCATGATTAGTTCTTCGTATATTAGCAGTTCAGACCGCTAATTTCTATTTCAACCAAATCACTGAGATTATTGTTGAGCATATTTCGCGAACAATCACTTTTATCTCGGAAAAAAAAAACAATCACTTGTGGAAATAAAAAACAAGCTACTACAATTTAACCAAAATGTGAAAATTATGGTTAAAGGAGACAACAAATTGCTAATCAACAATCAACTCTTAGTTTACAAAATTTCGCGTGGTTTGGTTGTCGAATCAGCAGCTGAGCTGACATTTTTAAGTGAATTGTTTGGTGACAGCTTCTACGAGTTCCTTGACTGCAGCGAGGGAAAGTAGGCTCCGGTTCCAAATTTGTCTTCTTCTTTTGGCCACTAGTCGCAGCGAGCGCCACTTGTGGATCGGATTTCGCAACAATAGGTAAATTCTGTCATCTGCCAAGTTCAATTAGTTTTCAAAAATTAAATATATATGTTCTCATAATATTACTGGTCTCAAAAGTAAACTTTTACAACCAGATTTTTTTAAATATTTACAACAATTCGATAAATTAATTCTAATAGAAACTTTTGTAGAAGAAAATAAAATGCACGACTGGATCGCACGAACTTGCTCTTATGTAAAAGTACTTTGGAATTTAAGATACATTTTATAATTATAAAACATGAATTTAAAATGAAATTGCCGTCTGATTTCTAGAAAAGTATGAATTTATGCAAACAAACTAATTAAAAAATCGTTTTATTATTAAATAAATAAATTTTTTATATAAGAAATTTCTTTAAAATTTTTCAAGAACAAAATGTGGGATGCGAATTTTAAGTATTTAATAATATTGATTTTTGGAAATAATTTCAAAAAATAATCGTTCATAGGTTTTAAAGATATTGATTTTTCAAAAAAAAATTTTTTTCAAAAAAACCCAACAAATAATTTTTCGAATATTTTTATATACAATATTATTTTGAACTGAGGGGGATTCCTGCTGAAAATTTTTGGTTAAAATCGTTAGAGCCGTTAATGAGAAAGTCGAAAATCAAAAAGACGGTTCTATGACAGGTACCGTTAATAACATTTTGCCCCAAATTTTTTTTTACCAAAACGTAGTCCATGTCCATAATATCACACCTAATTTTTTTTATCAAAATCGTTAGAGCCGTTTTCGAGATAAATAAGATTTTGCATTACGGGTGTATGGGGGGTACCGTTAGTTTTAGAGCTAAAAAAAAAATTTCAATTTCCCCTCTAGGGAATCACCGAAGACCCATAACTACTGAGTTTGAAGAAAATAGGTCCAGTGGCTTAGGCTCTAGATCGAGGTACAGACATACAGACAGACAGACAGACAGACAGACAGACAGACAGACAGACAGACGGAATTGCCGGACCCACTTTATTCGTCTTCGCTATCATCGTAATGTCAACTTTGATCAAAATCTCGAGTTCGATTTTTTTTCCAAATGCAGAACTTGCCCTATAGTACCTATAGCAAGTAAAAACCAAATTGAATTTTTAAAATATTTCAAAGATTTTAAAGTAATGTTTACACCTGCGGTTAGATCAAATATATATGGAAGAGCCAGTGGAGTATTTTATATGGGATTAAAAAATGTTTATTGGGTAATTTAGTTAATTTTAAGATTATTGAAAGAAAAATCATCTTTCATATGGTTAGCAATAACTTAAACTTTTATATTATTCCTATATACTAAAATTGCAATAATTGGGTAAACGAATTCGATGATTTAGTGGATTTCATAAATAACACTTCTAGCATTGGTGGATATCAGAATTCTTTTTTTAATATTTTACGACCGCGAGGTACAATATCTGGAGTGTAGAAATTCCAAAGACGAAGTTTTTAACCGCAACGGTCGGAGTTTAATTGAGTTTTTCAAAGTTTTTGGGCTATCGGTTCTAAATGGGTCTTCTAAAAGCGATGTCTGTGGGGAGTTTACTTTTGTTAGTACACAAGGACAATCCATTATTGACATTGCTGCCATATCATTGAACTGGGTGAACATACTTGAAGACTTTGAAGTAGGTCTAGTTAACTACTCTGCTCATTTTCCAATTGTTATCAAAATACAAATAACGGAAGTAATTCAACAGACAACACTGACAAGCTATAACAAGCTCAAATGGTCGGAAAACAATGCAATTCTCTACAAAAGATTATTAAGTAATCACTCGCATTCTCTACTTCATCAACCCATACGCTCGGTTGAGGAGACATGTGAAAGTATGGAGCGTGTCATTAAGGCCGCAGCCCATTTTGCTGTGAAGAATTCACACACATTTGCACCGAAAAATAAATGGTTTGACAAAGATTGCAAATGTCTTCGTAAACTCTCATTTGTTTACCTTAAATTGTTTAGAAGGACAAACTCACAATTTTTAAAAAATATTTACTTACGTTTCAATAATGATTATAAAAAAATGTGTTCATCTAAGAAAACCTAAGAAAGTATGGCTAAGAAATTAGAGAACTGTTCTAACTCTAAATTATTTTGGAATATAGTGCGTGGTCTAGGTGGGCGAATTCAGGGTATGAAGTACTCTTTGGAAGCTGAGACGTTAGCAGCTCATTTTAAAACTCTACTCTCAGCTGATGAAGACCTTCATACCTTTGATTAGGCGATGCCTTATACTAGAGTGAGAGAACTAGATATACCTATTTCACTACCCGAGTTAGAGGCAATACTCCAAAAAATGAAAAATAATAAAGCTCCTGGCATGGACGGAATACCTGTCGAGTTTTACAAAAACTCCACTCGGGAATTTAAAAATTATCTCGTGTCTTTCTTCAATAGATTGTATGACGATTCATGTGTTCCCACGAGCTTTAATGTTTCTGTTATTTTTGCCATTTTTAAGAAAGGTGATGCAAATGCTGTCGAAAATTATAGAGGTATTTCAATACTAAACACAATTAGGAAAATCTTTACTGCAATTCTGAATGAAAGGCTCACAAAATGGGTTGAGGATAACAATATTCTAAGTATTTTTCAAGCTGGTTTCCGTCCAAGTTTTTCGACCATGGACCATATCTTCGCTATTTCGAGTATCCCAAGACAATTTATAGACAATAAAAAGAAGCTATACGCGTGCTTTGTTGATTTTAAGGCTGCATTTGACAAAGTCAATAGGCAAGCTTTAATCTATAAGCTTTCATGGATAGGTTTGTCACGAAAGTTTCTACAAATGTATGCCAATTTTATGTCATCAACAAGTGCAAGGGTATGGGATATGGTCTTGCATTCACGAAAGGATTTGAAAAAACTGCTAATGTCCCCCAAGGATGTATCCTTAGTCATTTACTGTTTGCCCTATTTATTGATGATGCCTGAGATGTTCTTCCTAGAGGAGTTGATTTTGCCAATAATAAAATCAAAGTCTTGTTATACGCTGACGATTTAGTTATACTCGCTGACAATCCGTTCACGCTACAATTGCAATTAAACCGACTTAATTCATTTTGCGAATCTTGGGGTCTCCAAATTAATACCCAAAAAAACTAAGATTGTCGTATTTGAAAAGAGAATATCTAAAAGACGGCCTGAAGAAAACTGGTCTATTATTAATACACATAAATAGTTTAAATATTTGGGAGTCCTTCTGACCCACAGTTTTCTAAATCACTGCAAAGAAAAAAGTAACGAAGCTAAAGTTGCGCTAAATATAAAGTAGCCAAAGTTTTTCTCAAACCAAAATGCTGATCTAACTTCTAATTACAAAGTTTTTTAATGCGACAGTTAATGTATGCATGACATATGGTGTGCAAGTGTTCGGTTATACTCATTTCGAAGTTTTCCAAAGCGTGCAAAGGAACTTCTTCAAGAGAGTATTTCGTTTACCAAATTCAACTCCAAATTATGCCATATGGTATACCTAGAATCGACTATAACCCGTATATTCATTAAAAACATAAAGGCCAGCGTGGACTATATTACTAAAGTAATGAAAAGAGGTGATTCATGTCTTCACAAAATCATTTTGAAAAAATTGCTCCGAGTAAATGCATCCCCTTTCAAAGACTGGAATCAACTAGCTTTTCGACACGAAACATCACTGAACTTGTCAGAAAATAATGTAGACGAGTGGCAAGCCCAGTTTTCTGATTTAATTTCTAACGTTGATCATAAATTATTTGTAGATAATAATCTGTCTGGAGCAACTTCTTCTGAATCAAGATTTACATATATACAGAATGTTAAATCACCAACTGCAATCGAATGCCAATTACTTTAGTAATGTATATTCAGCATCTGTTATAAGCATTATCTTTAGAACGAGAGTTAAAATTTTAAAACTCAATTTCATACCTCACAGAGATGACCTGCCCCAGCTCTGTAATCTATGTAACAGAAGAGAGAATGAAGATATGTATCTACCATTTCGTGGCTGAGTGTCCAATTTTACAAGAAATTCGTCGGTTATATTTTCAGGAAAGTTATCTAACATTACAAAGACTTTATGAAATTTTAAACGGAGCAACCGGCTGGATCAGCCTCTATAAATATTGCCAACATGCTCTTACCTACCGTAATAGTTTTCTTTACTACATAATATGCGATGGATTTCCCGGTTACTGCAAATATTTAAGCTACATATTCATTTTTTTTTGTTCAAATCATGCCATAAAATTAAAAATAAAACAAAAATTTTGCTAGCCTATTCAAAATTGATGCTTTTTCTTTTGTGTTTCAAATCACGTTAAAATTGACATCCTTGTGAAAACTAGTTATGAACTAAACAATTAATACAATTTATTAAATATTTTGTGTTTCAAATGACGTTAAAATTGCTATATACCTAATTAGTGCTGCGATAAATTGAACATTTTTGTTTGCAATTAAGTATATACCTATCGATGAATAAATTAAATTTAACCGTTTATTAAATAATTTTTATTTTTATATTATACTTATTTTTTTAGATTTTTGCATTTATCTTTTATATTATTTTTAATCATGTAATGTTATCTCAGGCAGACGGCAGTATATCCATGTCTTGTTCCTAAGAGTAAAAAATTGTAAAATTTGATGAAAAAAAAAATTAAGAATATCTATCTATCTATCTATCATTGTTGAAGAAATCTCTGCTTCTGGGGCTTTTGCGTGCCATTTCTGTATGTCCAACTTATATGAAATGTGTAACATGCACTCAATGTCAAAGTTGAAAATTTATTCATGCGGTGGCCTTAATAAACGATCGATTTTCATTTCTTTCGGAATGGTTCTACAAATAAATATTTTTGAGAAGAGATATAATGTGATAACGCACTACAAACCTTGCCGTCCACCATTGTCAAAAGAGTATCGTGTCATGCAATGCATTTCAAAACCATTTTGTTTAAGCTTCTTGGTTCAAGGTTATTTATTTGATCTTGCATTTCCGGTTCTTGGATATTAATAAGATCAGTATTTTCACCAGCCTGCAGTACCTATTTGAATTCGGCCTTCCAAGAGAACAACTTGCAATCTCCTTGACAATACTAGCTGCATCTTTTTTACCTCATAAATGCAAAGTCATTTCAGAAGCAAGTTCGATTTCGCTTGGAGTTCTTGAGTCAACCAATTCTTTTAATTGCGTTATTGGACTTTGGGAGTGCATTCGTCAAATGATTTCGGAGGTCGTTTAAGATTTTGATTTGAACTTGTTATACGAACACCTTCAATAAAGCCTTCTGGCATCTGAACATCCTCATTTGACCACATTTCATTGGCTTTTTCAATTTTTTTTTTAAATTTCGCCCACTTCATTTTCACCTATTTAATATTTTCGAATTTAATAAGCATAAGTTTGAAGCTCTCTGGGGACATTGTCTGTGTCCACCAGACCGAAGTCTTGCATTATAAAATCAGAATTTTTCTTATTGCTATCCTCATTCTTAGTGATTCTCCAACCCAAATACAAACAATTGCTGAATATTTTATTTGACTGTATAGGCCAATTTAAAAAAAATTTGCATTGGGTCATCAACCAGAAGCAAGAAAAGTAAATGGATTCTAACACATAAAACACCAACGGAGATTGAAGCACAATTTCGCAAAGGTAGGTAGGTATAAATGTCGGTAGGTATAAATGTCGACTGCTGAGTGCTGGCAGTGTAGGCCAATTAGCGCTGAAGTGCGCCATTTTGATACCATAACTCGTATGAACCTGTGGATGGAATTTATATGAGAAATTGTGGACATTCCCACGAGGTCACACAGTTTGGATTACGTTAAAAAAGATGAAGTGATCTAATAGGTTTTGATGTCTCTTATTGCGTGTTTGCTTTTGCACAATCATCCGGAAATTTGATCACTTAATTAACCGGAGCACCACACTCATCCGACACCATCTACACTGTGCCAAGCTAGAAAGCTTGTTGACTGGTGCTGAAACATTAGGCAATCCGATTGAGTAATCATCAAGCTTCCCTCAACCGTCAAAGCCCTCAATCCACTAGCTCGGACTCTAAGGCTAGCCGCGCACTAGCAACTTTTAGTTGCGAAACTGTTTGGTTACTTATAGAAAACAGATGAACTGTTTGGTTGAATGTCCGTGAATTTGCAGATAATTATATGTTCAATAAAATGGCGAACTTATTTTAGGCAATCGTTTAGTTTGTGTCAAAACACAAACTTTTTAGTTGCTCGAACCAAGCAGTTTCGCAACTAAAAGTTGCTAGTGCGCGGCTAGCCTAAGGAGTCAAACGGAGGGTACTGCACAGAAGTAACCGAAGTTCATCCTAGAGCCATTCCGTCGCGTTGAAAGAAGAGACCAAGTCTTTGATTTTCATTTCGGAAAGCTTGTCAATGTCGACAGCCAACACCCTCCCTAATGATTGTGCTCTAAATTTGGCCAGAGCAGAGGATTTGCACAGGAAATGGAGGACTGTTTCCTTTTCCCACTGTCCCCACAGATATGACAATGAGTATTCTGAGGAATGCCTAGCTTCGGTAAAAATGCTGTTTTATTAGCCAGTGTTCGCTACAGCCAGCTACGATCCTTATCAGATCAAGTGTTCGGCATTTATTATAAGGGAACCAAATTTTTCTTATATTTGCCTCATCTGGTGAAATTGGGAGTATTGTTCCACTTTTGGAACTAATGGAAAAAAGGGTAGCTTTGAAGTTTTTGTTAAGTCATTCTTACTGCGAAATGATCCGAATAGGCTTAGAAAGGCGTAGTTATCAATCTCATTGTTGTTCAACATAGAAGAAGCAATTAGATATCATTGGCTATGCTCACAGATGAAACAGAATTTTCAGGTCATCAGAAAGAGTCATGCGTAGAGCTGTCAGGATAAGCTGAATGTTGTATGTTCCTTAGCTTAGCACTATATAGCCCTTTGTCTAGAGCGGTACATCAACTTCACCTTCGTAACTTCTGAAAATGATAACTTATTAGGAATGCGGAACTCGCTACCCTATTTACATTTCCAATGATTTTTATGATAGTAGTGACACTCTGCCGTTTTTGACACTTCTTCTAGGGCTTTCAAACACTGACAAGTCGATATTGTAGGTCTGAGGCGACTATGGTGATATGGGGGCTTTA
The DNA here is from genome assembly GCA_911387755.1 of Chrysotoxum bicinctum. Taxonomy (NCBI): domain Eukaryota; kingdom Metazoa; phylum Arthropoda; class Insecta; order Diptera; family Syrphidae; genus Chrysotoxum; species Chrysotoxum bicinctum. The sequence continues at coordinate 56,803,084 of OU426988.1, read as the reverse complement.
TTAATGCCAGTTTTTTTTTATTATTTAGTACCTAATGCCTGATCACCTTTACAAGTTAAACGATTGAGCATAAAGAATGTTTGTCACTCTCACTACCATTTCACTCATACGCAGTCACCCTTCATTGTTGACCAAATTCGAAACGACCGATTCGTTAAGCAATTAAGGACTATTCACACGAGAGCGACCAACGAAAAAAATAAAAACAATTGGGATTTAAAATATATAGGTACATATAAGCCTAAATTCTTCACAAAAACTTTACAAAAGGGTAGAAATCTAGTTTACTTTAATGTTAATATGTTAAAATTTGCGTTGTAATTGCTAAAAGAGAGAAATTTGAGAAAATAAATTTTTCATCGCAAATTGCAATATGATTGCTACGAACTGTCAAACACTATTCGCGTTCCACATACCATCCACACTGAAACGAATGAAATGAACTATTCGCGCGCCACTAATCTAAAAATCATTCTAAGTTGTCTAAGTAAACGCCATTCGCGACGAATAAAAATAAAATGCACGACTGGGTCGCATAAACTTGCCCCTATGTAATAGATAGACTAAGAATTTAAAAATTAAAGTTATTACAGAAAAACTGTTCATAAGCATAAAATTAATTTTTTTAAATGACTAAAACAACTTCTTTGTTAGTTGGAGGTTAAAATAGGATGCCATGTGATTCAAGCAAATATAGGTTTATGCAAGAACAAAAGTTATAAGTCCTTGTAGTGGTTTCTTAAAAAAATAAGCTTTTATATAAAACACTCTTAAAGCATTTTTAAGAACAAATTTAGGTACGCCAATTCAAAGTTTTAATTATTCTTCGAATAAAAATCAAATTTACAAACAATATTGAATTTTCCAAAAAAAAAATAAATTTTTTTTTTCAAAACTCAAAAACTAAATATTTTTCTTAAAGTTTTGAAATGCAAAGTCTCTTAACTTTTTAGAGACTTCTCTCTAAAAAATTTCATTAAAATCGGTTATGCCCATAATGAGAAATTCAAAATTTTAAAAAATGGTTCTATAGAAGGTACAGTCAGTATTATCTTGTTTTTTTTATTAAATTAAATATTAAATTATAAATCTTAAAAATAAATCGAAAGAAAAAAACATTTAAGCAACATCCTCGGAACCGTTTTCGAGAAAAAATAGATTTTCGAAAACCATTTTTTAACATTTGTATGGAGGGTTATTTATTAGACAAAATAATTTTTTTTTCTCATATTTTGTAGATTATTTTAAGAAACTTTTATTTATGAGGTTTTAAGAAAATCGAGGACGGGGTTTTTGAAATATTGAGGCTGGGGAGCCTTAACATAAAGAAATGATCAAAACCGGTGGCACCGTTTTTGAGAAAATCAAAAACAAAAGAATGTTTCCAAGGGGATACCAGAAATAATAATTTTTTGGAAAATTTTTTTTTTCAACTATTATCTCGGTTTCCCTAATTAAATGTTATGAATTTTTTTTTTTTAATCTGTGGGACAGTTTTTGAAAAAAAAAAATATTTATAAAATTTCGAAAAAAATTCGTATGGCTGGTACCGTTATTTTTGGTCATTAGAAAAAACATCCGGGGGTATAAAATTAAAACCCATCTCTACCGAGTTTCAAGAAAATCGGCCTAGCCGTTTAGCTGTAGTCAAACAGACAGACAGACAAACAGAAAGACAGAATTGCAAGACCCACTTTTTTAGTATTCGCTATCATCGTAATGTCAACTTTGATCAAAATCTCGAGTTCGATCTTTTTTCCGAATACATAATTTGCCTTATAGTACCTATAAGTCGCAAGTAAAAATCATGTCTCAGTAATTAGCTTACCAAATAAAACGCCTGCAAATTAACCAAACATTTTGAATTATTCATAAGTTTTTAAATTCTATAAGAAACCAATAAGTTGTTAAATATTTTTGTTTTTGAATGGTAAGTGCATCTAAAATAAAATTTCCATTTATTATTCGATTACTCCATTTATTATTCGATTACTTACCCATACATAATATTGATTATATATTTAACGTATTTATGTGACTTTTGACAATTATTTTAAACTAACTAGACGCAAAGAAGTTTGTACACATATTTTGTCTAGACATTTTCGATTCTTTTTTGTGTACGCTTTTTGATACAAAATTACTTGTTTTTATTATTGTGACTCGAACAATAGCACCAAAATTCAAATATTTTGGCGAAAATATTTAATATTACGAAATCAACCTTCTTTTTTTATGAATAGAAAAATAACCTTGAGCTCTTTGGAAAAACCTTGCAAGCTCGTGGCAAATGCCGATTCGTCTTATTTCGGTGACAAATATGATTTTATGTTTTTTTATTTTTTTTTAATGTGTGAGGTGTCGGAATAATTTGCAAAAATATAATTTCAAAAACAATTACTTATCATATAGTTTTTAAGATATAGAAATTTCAAACAAAAATTTAAATCTTTTTGTTATTAATTTCGAAAACACCAAAAATAATTTATACAAAAATTTAAACCTTTTCGTAAGTACTTTGGAAAACCCACAAAAAAAAATTTGTCACCGTAAATTTTCGAAAATATTCAGGAACCAAGTCATTTTTCAATTATTTCCTAAATCGAACATGTGAGGCATAATAACAAAGAAAGCAACTTTTCGAGTATCTGGCGTGCATTCCTTTTCCTTGTAAGCAAGTCCGATTTTTACATAAATGTATATCAAAAATTGCCTAAATAAATGAGGTAGAAGTAATTTTTCAGAGTTTAAATCGATATTTTAATTTCCTATTATGTATCGTCATAAAACTCAATGCACTATGTACGATATGAAATTGAGTTTAAATTTTCAGACAATCTACGGTTTTGTGCAGATAATGTTTCGGTTTGTAATTTAAGGGGTGGTGCCCATCAATATAAGGTAGTCTAAGCTCTAAGGCACACACAGTAGTTCGGTTAATGAATTAAATTCAATCACTCCACTTAAAACGGTGATATAAATGATGCAGATTATCTTCTTTTCAAGAATTCTACGTAATTTTGTGAGTTTTCAAACAAATCAATCTCAACAAAATTTGTATGCTTAAAAGTTTAGTACAATCATAAAATGAAAGTAAGTACAGAATTTGTAAATAAAACTCGTCTGTTGTTGGAAATTTTCAGTATTTTCTCAAAAATGTCAACACTTTTCACTAGATTTTATTTGGTGTGTTATATAAGCACTCTATTAAATTAAGTAGAAAGCAATTTTTTATCACCAACTACCATTTACATACTTATTTTACTTGCGACTTTAGGTACTATAAGGCGAGTTATGCATTCGTAAAAAATATCGAACTCGAGATTTTGATCAAAGTTGACATTACGAAAAAAGTGGGTCTCGCAATTCTGTCTGTCTGTCTGTTCGACTACAGCCTAAATGGCTCGGCATATTTTTTTTAAATTTCGTAGAAATCATTTTTAATTCTCCCCCACAATTTTTTTTAAGACCAAAAAATAACGGTACTTGCCATACGAATTTTTGTTCAAGATTTTGTAAATATTTTTTTTTTAAATTGTTAGAAAGATTTTTTTTTTGAATTAAAAAAATTTCATTTAGTTGGAACTAGGTAATGGTTAAAAAACAATCTGAAAAATGGATATTAATGTTACCCATTTTTTGTTTGTTTTTGGTTTCTCCCAAACGCTACAAACAATTTTGATCATTTTTTGCTTATGCTAAGCTCCCCAAAAGTGCCCCCTATATGCTCGTTACTTGCGATATAGGTACTACTGGGCGAGTTCTGCTTTTTTTTAAACTTGACAACTAAAAGTTTCTTAATACAATCTACAAGATGTGAGAAAAAAAATTTATTTTACCTAAAAATAAAGGTACCCGCCATACAAATATTAAAAAATGGTTTTCGAAAATTGTATTTTTCTCGAAAATGGCACCTAGAATTTTGATATTTTTTTTTCTGATTAATTTTTACGATCTATAATCTAATGAAAAAAATTGAAATTAAGTTATTGCTGACTGTACCTACCATGGAAACATTTTTTCAAAATTAGAATTTTTCTTTATTGGCATAACGGATTTTAATGAAATTTTTTATCAGGAAATTTGAAAAACATTGCATTTCCAAACTTAAAAAACAAAAAAAAAAAAAACAATCACCCCTATTACAGAATTCGGCGAATGAGCTAAAGTCACAATTTCAATTCATTTCCAAACTTTTGCTATTACTGAATCCGACGAATGAAAGTTGAACGAATGTCGGTAACAATCCCTGCAACACTGACATTTTGTTCTACTTATATGGTATTACAGATTTCGAAATCCATTCGCACTCCATTCAATTTCTATCATTTTACATTCGCACCAATTTCGAGACGAATCTGAAGTGAATTTTTGATAAAACGAAAATAAACAATGGAGAGTACAAAAATTTAAGTCAAAAGCTTATCATACTGAATGCTAAAGTGTTTGTTTAACAAATTTTAATAAAAAACGCACAAATAGCAACGCAACCAGAGAGCAAGAAATCTAAAAAAAAAAAAAGAGCACACGGTTGGTTTTGAACCGTCCTCCATCTTCGTACTAACCACTCTCAACGATGCTTGATGATCGAAAACGATACCTATTATCACAGCCTAGGCCAGTTGAATAAATGTTTGTTGCTGACAGTGTCGATACGAAAGTTCATAAATGATAAGGTAATTTTAGAAATCGACAATGTAGTTCATCCGACAAATTTCATAATTGAGTTTTACAGCGGATGCGAATCAAGTCAACTCACCGGGAGTAAAATTCTGCGAATTCTGTAATCGACATGAATATTTTTTGAATTTAAAAAAAAAAAAATATTTTTTTGGAAGATCCGATATCTCAAAAACGCCTCAATATTTTCTTAGAAATTTAATTTTTATTCGTATAGTACATAATAGAAACATTAATTTGGTGTACCAAATTTTTTTCTTAAAAATGTTTTGAAAATTTGTATATTTTATAAAAGCTAATTTTTTTTAGAAACTACTACAACGACTTAAAGTTTTTGTTCTTGCATAAGCTAATATTTGCTTGAATCACATAGCATTCTGTTCTTCTTCTTAGCTCCAACTGCTAAAGGAGTTGTTTTAGTCATTTCAAAAATAAATTTTACTTTTTTTTTCTAAAAATTAAAAAAATATTTTTTTTAAAGGTTTGAAAATCAATGTTTTTTAAACTTTTTAGGAGCTTATTTATAAGAAATTTCATTGAAATCCGTTATGCCGATAATGAGAAATTCAAAATTCGAAAAAATCGTTCTATGGTAGGTACAGTCAGTAATATATAGATTTCAAATTTGTTTTTATTAAATTATGTATCGCAAAAATTAATCAAAATAAAAATAAAATTAGCGAAATTCCCGGAACCGTCTTCGAGAAAAATACGATACCATTTTTTTAAAATTTGTATGGAAGGTATCGTTAGTCTTAGATAAACAATTTTTTTTCTCAAATCTTGTAGATTATGTTAAGAAACTTTTATTTGTCAAGTTTGAAAAAAAATCGATTTTGAGGTTTCCGAAATATTGAGTTTCCAAAAAAAATGTTGAATTTTGAATTTTTTTTTAAATTCAAAAAATAAAAAAATTGAAAATTTGAATATGTAATAATATTAAAACTTTGGAGGGGCTTTAGCATAAAAAAATGATTTCAATCGGCTATACCGTTTTCGAGAAAATCAAAAACGAAAAAAATGGACCCCGGGGGGCTACCAAAAATAACAATGTTTTGGAAAAAATTTTCAACCATTACCTTAGTTTTAACTAAATGAAATTTTTCAATTTTTTTGTAAGAAAAATCTGTGGGACAGTTTTTGAGAAAAAAAAATATTTATAAAATTTCGAAAAAAAAATCGTATGGCAGGTACCATTATTTTTGGTTATAAAAAAAAGAAAAAACGTATGCGGGGGGGGGGAATGAAAACCCATATCTAAAAAGTTTGAAGAAAATCGACCGAGCTGTTTAGGCTGTAGTCGAACCGACAGACAGACAGACGGAGAGACAGACAGACAGAATTGCGAGACCCACTTCGCTATCATCGTAATGTCAGCTTTGATCAAAATCTCGAGTTCGATTTTTTTTCCGAATGCATAACTTGCCTTATAGTACATACCTATAAGTCGCAAGGAAAAATCGAGAACTTTCGAAATATGTAATAAGTTTTCAAAAAGAAAATTTATGAATGATTTTTTTTTTTCAAAATTTGAAGATAAAATTATTCAAAAGTTTGTAATCATAAAATATTGATTAAAATCAGATGAACCGATTTTGAGAAATTCGAAAGTAAGGTAAGAAAAGTGACACTATAAGAAGTACGATAAATAACAATTTTTTTTCAACCTTAATCTAATGGCATTTTTTGAAATAGTTTAGAAAAATATTTCTTATAAAATTTTTTTTTAAACTTCGAAAATAATCTGTAGCATTTTTATTCGTTTATTTGTTTTAGCTTAAGAAATGTGTGGATGAAACAATGACAAAATGCGATCTGCCAAGATTAACAGACAAGCAGACAGATAAGCGAGACTCACTTATTCCCTATCTTCCCTATCATCGTTATGTCAAGTTTTGGTCAAAGTCTCCAGTACGATTTTCATACAAATATACTTAATTTTTCAAAAAGTTTTCTTTTTTTTAGTGACCAGAAGTTAGTTAAATTATAATTACCCAATGTCGTAACGTTAAGTGTGTTGGATTGTAATTCCCAGTCGCAGCCACTTAAATCTACTCCACAGTAGGGTGTGTCACTTTTGTATGGCCGCAAAAAAGTACTCTGTTATTTTTAAATGTAATAGTGCCCAAAAGTTGTATTAGGGTCTGAGGTTTAAGAACATGTAAAATAAAATAAGATATCGGTCGTCTTTGGCTCGCTCAAATCGGTTGAAGTTGAAAAAAAAAAAATTTAATTTACAGTAATTTTTTTTGTTACGTATATTAAAAAAAAAACTAAACAAAATCAAGAAAGCATTTTTGTCTTTACAAAAAGATATACCACGATATTGTAGGTGGTTCCGTTGATTTTTAAGAATTTTTTTTTGTAAAAGAAAAAACGATTTCACATAAAAAATGATTTTTCTTCCTTCTTTTATTATTTCATAGTTTCTTTATCAAGTGTTCAATTTAAGCAAATATAAGCTTAAAAGTGTTTCCTTGCAATTATCTTTGACTTGGAAGACTAAAAATATTTTATATAATTTTTTTGTATCCACACGGTGCAATTTAAAACAACACATATTTCAAAAATCTCGAAAAATCAAAATTTTTTGGATTTCATCCTATTTTTGAGCGAGCCAAAGATATTAATTAAAATGAAAATTGTAAACGCAGGATTTAATTTTGATAAGCAATGCAACATTTAAAAGCTATTACATTTGAAAATACCATAGTTGAGCACTTTGAAACACACTCTACTCCACAGCCACTTCTTAGGAAGTCGCAATTTCTGCATGATACTCGCACGATATATATATAACTTCTCATAAAGAGTTCTTCTCATCTTATTCGTTTGAACTTGGCAAACTATTCTAGGTTCCCAACATGACATGTATTGTACATATATGAATGATTGAGAGTTCTAAGTTTCTGGGTCCTCCTCCTCCATGGGCTATTACGCCTCAAATGTATTGATAAGCTAGCAAAATGAATCAATAAAGTTGTTTATGGTGTAGTACTCTACATTTTCGGTGTTTTTTGTCAATCAACTTTGCAAAAAAAAGGGCAATGCGTAAATGTAAAACGAAAAATAGTCAAAAATTAATTATGCACAGGGTGAGCAAAAACCTGTATCAAATTTCAGAAACCAGGCTGTTACTCGAAAACCATTATGATTCGGTATGAACAAATTAATAAATTCTGAGAAGCCATGACCTGGCCTATCACCATATCAAGCTTAGACCATTCTTAATGGAACACCTTTTATATCTACAAGTTCTGTATGAAATAATTTAAAATTCAATTATAATTATGTATGTAGTTAAAAATTAGCTAAACTAACACAACTAACCGAGAACCCCTACAAAAAATACTTAAGTGAAATAACGATTTTTTTTATTTTATTCATTTCAGAATTCTTCAAAAATTGACATACCTAAAAAATTAAGTAAAGGAAAACTGCAAACGTATGTGAGCTGAAACAAACTGCACAATAATACAATGCAAAACGTTTGTCACAGCATAATATAGCAACTAACACAAATAAACCCAAAACAATTCTTTACGATGCTCAAATATTAATTTGTAAAATACTTTTGACACTAAGAACAGCATCATCAATTTTGGTAGAGTTAACCGTCCACGTAAATTGAAATATATATTCCATCAGCCGATCTGAAATTGAATAACAATAAAACTTTTGACAAAATCTAATTGTACGCATAAGAGCAAAAACAAAACAACATCATCGATAAGAAAATAATTTTATTCAAACATTTCCACTCTTTGATAGTGTGATTTAATTAAAAATCATATAAAATCGAAGTTCAAAGAATATACACAGAACAATAAAAAAAAATAGAGAGGAATACCAAATAAAAACAAAAAAATCAACGCAATCCACAACCTTCACCTCCTAATATTGATAAAATATAAAATACCTACTAATATTATTCTCAAAATGTTTAAACAATTAAAAATATTGACAAAGTTCATTTGAAACAAATTGAAAACAGATTCAAAGAACAACTCAAACCTTTCCACTCTAATCAAGTCTAATTGAACATCACGCACTTTCAACCACTAATACCAAAAAGAATTGAAAATTAATAAACTAATAAATTCACCACATTATAACACATACATACATATGGGTTTCGATAATACATATAGTAAAAACAAACGAGAACAATAATTTCGCGGAGTTTCCCATTCTCTTTCGTGCTCTATGATTCTCTCATCTCCCATAGAGAATAAAATACGGGTAGATATTTTAAAATTGAATACATAAAAAACCACGCCGCGCTGATCGTTAGCTCAAAAAAAAAAATGCCGACAGGAAATTCAATTGGAGAATCTTCTGTGTTTATTTATAAATAATTTATTATGTCTTGATCTCACCATACATTTTTTCTTGAGTGAAATGAACAGTTCAGTTGTGAATTCCACGCTCACGAGTGAAGATCTCCATATAACGCGGATTCTTACAGAAATCGAATAAAAGTCTAGTAAATTAGAACAGAAGTGAAGCCCTCTTTCTAAATTAAGTTACAAAAATATCGGAAAGATCTTAAACTCCAGATCGTCTGCTGATACTCGTGAAAAGAAATTATTCCATAAAAAAGTTCTTAAGGAAATAAAATCTGTTCGAGCGGTCATCGACTTAAAAACTGCCATAGATTTGTTTATATATCTGGTATAGTTATGTGATCTATCCAAAAAAAAGTTACTAAATTCCCAATCCAGTAAAATAGTTACTCTGAGTGCAATGTGTGTGTAAAATTCAACACAAAATTGCTGGAACAACGAAATACCAAACAACCATTACAGGTTGAATATTTTTGTGAAGTTATCTCAAGTATGAGACTTTGTCAGTTTTGTCGCTATGGAATCGAAAGCAAATCAATTTTAAATCCGGAAATAATTCAAAGTGAGAAATCAAATGAGAGACAATTTGGCACACAGCCAATATAAAAAAGTAACACTAATATGAACAAATATGGCAATAGACTTTATAATTTTTGGTTTTCTCTTGATATCATTCGTTATAAATTTACTGCCATTGGGTGCATTCTGGGCGACACCAGGCTTACGAACAACGGCAAATCGTTTTGTTATAAATTTATTGATTATAAACTTAATTGGATGTTGTATATTGGCACCTACATTATTTTTGTGTGGAAACATGTTGGACACAGTGCAAATTACCGACGAAAGTTCAGATGCCGTTGCGAAAGGAAAAACTGCTGAATTACATCCATTGGCGACACTTAGGACTGAGATGATGAAAGAGGACTCTGCAGATGGAACTTTTCGTAATAGAAGCGAGCGTTCAGAGATGACATTCCGATGCAATTCTACGTTTTGTGAAGAGCTGACAATTATTGAGGCAACAGACGAGACAATTCTAATCACCGAACTAAATGAGAAAAGCTTCCAATTAAGAGATAATCCAAAAATATTGGAATCAGCATCAATGATGAGGTGCTGGTCGATAGATCTGGCAGCTGCGTTGGGAGCATTATCAGTGCTTCTAGTGGTCGGAGATACATGGATGGCTGTGAGGGATCCCTTGCGCTATCACAGTCGGATATCGGGAGTCAAGTCATGGGCTCTGATCGGTGTGACTTGGGTTCTGGGGATACTCTTTGGAGTGATGTCGGCATTGAGAGAGATTGATTTTCAGTGTTATGGAGTGATCGAGAAAAAAAGAATTGGTTTGCCTGAACATATGCAGGTGTCTAGCACTAAAAATAGTACGATCTTTAGCATGGTTTTCGCATGTATCTATTTTATTGTGATTATTTTGCTGCCGTTCGGATTTATTTGCGGAATGTATTGGAGAATATTCTCAGAAGCCAAGGAAAATGGTGTAAGAATGCGTCAGAATGGCTCATCACCGCTGCTTCAAAGTGCAACAAATCTATCCCACAGTAATGATCATCAGAGAAATGTGTATTTACAAATGCAAAGAAATTCGATAACGAGCACATCGGCATATGATGGCTTACATTTAAATATTGATCGGAAAAGAAACCACAAAGATTCAACTGTTAGAATTGCCGATGAACAAAAGCCAACACTTCATACAGCACTGGCTACTCTTCCAGAGCCCGAAGAATCTTTAACCGCAGAGGTAAACATAAATGCGATTGCAGAAATCAAGAGGAATTACTCTGTCAGACAACTACCGATTTTGGGGAAATCTTCGCAAAATACCAATGATTGTAATCAGTTGAATAGGTTTCGACAGATAAGATCTACTCCAAATCTGCAAAAACACAATTCGGCATATGGAGATTCTTTGAATTGTCTAGAAACACCATTCCATCTTAGAGACTTGCCTCATCAGTCTCTTCAAAATTCTACAACGCATGCCTCACCTAAAACACTCAGCTACATGACATCCCTTCGCCGTCGACTTTCAAATGCTTCATCGCTATTCAAACAGCGCGAAGAGTCGCGAGCAGCTCGCATCAGTATTTTAGTCGTTATAATGTTCCTTGTATCATATTTACCTTATGGCTTCCTAGTATTACTACAAGATCGATTGATCGATCACTTTTCCCATTCAACGCAGTTAGCAGTGTTCATGATTCTCCTCGCAAATTTTAGCTCACCGGTAATCTTTGCTTATAGAAATAAGCACGTTCGTCACGGTGTCACCCGCCTCTTTGGCTTAGATGCCCGTTCTAAGGACCATCGCTTACAGTGCAAGGGTATCTTTATACGCTATGGCACAAAAGCTCGAATCAGCGTTAAACGAAGCAGCAGCAAAGTATCTGCATATTCCATAAATTCATGTAAATATCTAACACCAATCCTTAAACACACAAACAGAAATCGAAGTGAGGAGCAAAGGCAAGAGGCAAATACATTCCTATCAAGTGCGCAAGTGGAAAATGGCATACAAAGTTCGACAACGGAAAAACCGTCCATATCAGATGATATTAATGTTGTTGATACAATAGTTGGCATTCAGCCAGATGATCCTCATGAGAAGTTTTCCATTTTCAAAGTGTTTTGCAAAAGTTCTGGGGCTCCAACGTGTACGGCAGAATCAATGGACGTGTAGTTAGAAAAAAAACCATGCAAGGTACCTTGAAAGAATTTTTTTGTTTTAGAAAAAATCTTTGCTATATAATAACAAATGTACAACTTAAAGGTTAGTTTTATTTATTTACATCAAGAAATCTTTAACATTGTTAACAAAACCAAAAATTATGATAAGAAAAAACATATTTAAAATGATCAATTAAAGTCGATAACTTTTTTGTATTCAAAATTATAAATTAATTATGAAGGTATACTGATTGTAGATTAGGATATTTATTTTAAATATTTAGGTGAAATTTAATAACAACTGTCGGCTGTCCAAATCAATTACTACTACACAGAGACATATTTATGTATACATATTTCAAATATTTTAAATATTTATTTTAACTTTTTTAGTAAAATTTTCGTTTTCAAAAATGAAAATAACGATATAAGATACATGGTATTAGGTTCCATTTGTATAACACTAAATCACTAACGAAACAATATAAGTAATCTTCCGAAAAGTTAGAATGGGCCTCTATTTAAAACCTTGAAGAAACCTTAATCGGTCTTAAAAACGAATGAGATGCAAAATATTTAAGTGTGCGAAGCTACTCATAATTTTTTTAACTCTTAAAACACGCACAACCTTTATCACTTGAAAAGTTAAAAATTATGTTGCCCAGCTTTGTTTAGAAAAATGAACAAAAAAAAAATATGAAAATCGTTCTCTAAATTAATCAAAAAGTTTTTAAAGTCAAACAACCCTACTTTTGTATTCTTAACAAAACATAGACTTTTTTAAACAAATGGTAGATACTTGGGTGAATTTTTTTCTTAACTAACCAAACGAATATTTTATAAATACCTACCCATATCATACATATATCTAATATACAGGACGTCCAGTAAATAATGAATAATCCTAAAACCGGTTATATCAGGGGCCTATTGTACCATCTTACAAAATTGTGATTACAAGCATTTTTTTTAATAAATTTGTAAAAAATCGAGTTTTTTCATATTTAATTTTTTTTAATCACAAATTTGTACTTTTAATTTGTAGTTGGTGCAATAGGCCCCAGGCCTTAAGACCTTTCAGAAAAAAATATTAAAAATTATATTTCTCATGTTTATGATTTGTTTCATTTTTTTAAGTACGACTTTCCTCAAATGCCTAAAGACTACGAGCCTGAAGAAATGATTCATATTTTTATATTTATTATATTCTAGAATGTCTGTACTGATAGGAAGTTAGATTTAACATTAGTCATTGTACATTTCTAAAAATAATTTTAATTCTTTATATATAGAAATATTTATAAAAATTAAAATTAAATTTAAGTTTTCGATACAAAAATGATGAAATATTTGTTGTCACCAAACTTTGACTCAAAAAAAAAAAAAATTTATGAGAATCTATGTGACTTATTACTACTACTTTGTAATGAATTTTATAAAATTCTACAACATACTAAATTAAATCTTGACTGTCTCGAAAAAACAAGTCGTTTTTTCAAGTCGCTCCTCACTTGTCTTTTGTTTTTAATTTCATTCTTTTTTATACTCATCAAGTTTAACCTACTTTTTCACATTAATAACAATCGTAATCAATAAAAAATAAATAAATAATTTCTCATCATCTATTCCTGCACATTCGTCACTTGTTTGTACTTATCAATATAACAATAACAAGAAATCAATAAATTAAAAAAAAAATGTTATTACTCTTGCTTTTTTTCGTTAATTCTTTTTATATTTGTGTCTGTTATTTGTGACATATAATTGACCTACATTTTTTGTGTGTAATAATTTCAGTTAATAAAATCTACTCCCCATCGATACATTCTCCATTATCAATTCACGACCTTCATGTCTTATGTGAAAGAGAGCTCAACTTTCTCACACATATTCGCGGGATTATTCTTAAAGCAAACTCTACACTAAGCTTAGTAGTGAAACGATGATCCAAAGAATTCTCTGACTCTTACGTGATCCGATCTTTATACATAACCTTTGTTCGCCAACTTCTTGAGTACAACCGTCAAGTATGGCCCCCTTATCAACAAATTCATTATATCAAGAATTTAGAGCTTTCACTGTCATTTCCTACCTTTCGTCTTTCGAAGTCTGTCTTTGAATAATCCCTTAATTCCGACGCCGTATCGAGACCGACTTCTATTAATGAACTTAAATACTTTGGAAGAACAAAATTCTCTTCATTCATCGACTATTTTTCAGAATTGTGCACTGCACAACTCTCTAAAATTCCATTTCTTTCAATAGTAATTCCCGTAATTTAAGAAATCTACTGTACCTCATATTGCTCCAACGAGGATTTATTGTAATATTAACTGTTTTGACTTTAACCTAAGTTCACCTGCTTGAAACATCTTCTTAATAGTTCTTGCAATTTAATAGAGTTGGTTGAGCACTTCGGTTTAATGGTGATGAATGGAATTACTAAAAGAGATAGCAGAGGTGAGCTTACATTTATTTCTGGACAGGGTTGTTCTATGATAGATTACTGTTTGGCTGGAGGCGACTGCCTTAGAATTATAGACGACTTTGAGGTGCAGCCGCAAGTTATTCAGCCCACCTTAAAATAGTGACATCTATTAAACTTCAAAACTTCGATTTTTCTATAAGTGAACCAGTCCGAAAATATAAATGGGTTGATAGTCAGATAGCTGCGTACAAACGTAGACTCGATGCTCAAGTAAATAGGCTATCGAGCCATGTATCTTGGTCCTGTGAGCAGTCAGCTAATGAAATAATTGAGATTATTAAGAGTTCAGCCATGCCACCTATTCGCAAACAAAAATTTAATGCTGAGTGGTACGATTGGGAATGCATAAAACACAGACAAAAATCTTTTACAATGCTGAAAATTTTTAGGAAAACGAACTCTAATTTTTCTTAAAACTCTCTATCTAGAGGCGAATAAAGATTATAAGAGAGTATATGTAAGAATAAAAAAAAAACTTTTATGGATAAGTTAGCAGTAAGTCTATCAAAATGTAAAGACTCAAAATCGTTTAGGTCTAAAGTAAGATTATTAGGGGGCGCTAAACATTTTTCAGCAGCTAAAATAAATATAGAGTTACTAGCAAACCACTTCAAAGAACTTCTTAACGCTTCAACAAATTCACAACTCTTTCAATATGCTTTACCCTCAAAACGCTTCATCGATAACAAACAAAAACTTTATACCTTTTTCATTGATTTTAGGGCTGCGTTTGATACTATTAACCGCAACTCATTGCTTTATAAATTATCAAATTAAGGTATATCGACGAAATTTTTAAGGCTTTATAAACTTCTCCTCACCAATACTTGCGCTGCTGTGTCAAATTGGAACTCAATGTCGAACTTCTTTAAAACCGATAGTGGTGTGCCTCAAGGTTGCCCCTTAAGCCCTATTATGTTCGCTCTTTTTATTGATGATATCTCGAATGATTTACCAGGAGGTGTTAGATTTGGAAATCTACTTGTAAAGGTTTTACTTTATGCAGACGACCTTGTTGTTTTGTCGGACAATCCCCCCACCTTACAGTTACAAATTAACAGACTGAAAAGCTTCTGTGATAAATGGGACCTAAATATAAACACCTCAAAATCGAAAATTATGATCTTTGAAAAAAAAACCGTCGGCGTCGAAGGAAAAGCCCGCTAGAAGTATGGTCATTGGATCATGAAACTATAGAAGTGGTGTACGAATTTAAGTATTTAGGTGTTCTATTTTGTAGTAATCTAGATTTTCGTCCCCATGTAAAAGAAAAATGCTTGTCGGCAAAAACTGCAATAAACCTTATATGGAACAGAATATTCTGCAATAAATACATAGGCATCTCAGCTTAATTTGGAATTTTTGAAGCCACTATAAACTCATGCTTATGCTATGCAAGTCAAGTTTTTGGCTACCAACATATCGATGAATTTGAGATAGCGCAACGCTTTTTCTTCAAAAGAATTTTTAAACTTCCAAATTCTACACCAACGTACGCTATACATGTGGAATCAGGTATCCCTCCAATTTTTCTAAAAAATCTTAAGTTTAATGCTGATTAGTGATTACATAGTTAAAGTAATGCAAAGGTCAAATAAAAATCTCCATAAGCAAATGATGGATTTCGCATTCCGAAGAAATTTGTCGCCGTTTAAAGAATGGTATATGATATAGCAAATGCACACGGATTTAATCTTAACCTTAGTAGAACTTCTCTTGCTAATTGGAAAGATAAGTTTTATGAATGAATTGTGTTGGTCGACGATTCGTTGTATCTCAAGTTCTTGAATACGGCTCGTACTTCTCCGAGCAGATTGGTCTACAAGCAACTCAATCACACTTTGTTTATAAACAATTATTTTAATAGCAAACTTTCTGCAATTCAAATTGGTACCTTGTTTAAAGCAAGGACTGTGATGCTAAACTTGAATTATAAACCTCATAGAAGTGATAATAGCAGATGTAACCTCTGCAATCGAAATGAAACCGAAGATGTCATGTCAACCACTTTTTAGCCGTTTGCCCAATTCTGCAAGAAATTCGAAGGCTGTACTTTTCAAAGAGCTTTCTCAATCTCCAGGAAGCGAAACAAATTTTAAACGGAGAGTGGGGTTGGAAGAACCTTTACAGTTGTTTTGGTCAGGCCTTAGGTTATCGAAACAATTTTTTAGAGTAAATTTAAAAATTTTAAATATTGTATATTTATGTATCTTTCTCTAAGATGAAACGAGGAAATTTGTATTGTAAACTTGTTATTATAATTATTTATTATTATTTATTAATTATTTGTCTACATTTATTTTAATTTATAAACTTTTTTAATCTTAAACTTTTTTTTTTTTTTTATTCTCGAAAAATGTCAATTTCCAGGCAGACGGCAAATAAAGTTTTTGCCATGCTAATGTTCTGTATAGTATTTCAAATGTATATCGAGTTTTAGTCAAATAAAGAATTTATAATAATAATAAAAATAATAGTCCTTGCAATTCAATGCAATCCTAAAGTTACATAACAAGAGCTATATTTGAGTTTGATTAAAAATTAGCTTGTATTAAGCCTAATAAATTTAGGTATTGCCCCCACCATAATGTGTTATCTCAGGCAAATTATACAAAAATGACCCATCTGCGACAAACTTATATCTGAAGGGAACCCTTAATTTAGACCGCGGCTAACGTTTTCTTGGGGGATGAAATGTGCGTGAAATTCGGTTTTTGGAAAATTACTTCAGAACGCTCCAAAACTTACGGTACCTGCCAGTGGCGTAACTATAGGGTGGCAGGGCTGGAAAAATTCCACGGGCCCCCGACCCAGGAGGCCACGAGCTCAGAAATAACCTAACATTTTTAACAAAATTTTGTACCTAAGTACTTAAAAATTATAAATTTTAAGTACTTAAAATCAATCAAAGTGGGGCACAACTAAAGACCATATATATAAATTCAAGCTAATCATTAAAATTTCAACACATTCAAAACAAAAAGATTGAAATAACCCAAGTACCCGTGCTTCCTGACTTTCAGGGAAGAGTGTATATGGGGAGAATTTAGTTTATTAAATAAAAGATGAAAATGATTAAAAAATGAAAGATTTATTAAAGTTTAAATGTTTTTTTATTGTTGTTCTCGCAAGGCCCGCTGTCTCTATGCGTAGGCTGCAACCTTCGAGTTTAATGTGTGGCTAAATTCTCGTTTTCCCTAATCATCCTTTGCTTATTTATACTGATTTAAAAGAACCAATTTCCATCCCCACCATTCAACCACTTGATAATGAAATTCGGCATTTCCATATGAAAATGCATTCTTACGCAACCTCATATGAAAAGAGCATTTTCATCATAATTCCCAACATCCGTTGCCAACATGCATTGACACCAAATCAATATTGCATTATTATTATTGCCTAAGAGTTCAATGGATCATATTTCATTTATACTGGCCCAATACAAAACATATCCAATAGATACACGTATCCATTGTAGTTCCAGATACACACAGTCAATATAGTGACCTAGTGTATTGAAGTGCCATATGATGTCCATAGAACCCAAAAACAATGCATGTGCATAATTGTCATTCTTACTTTGCCTTACTTTTGGAACCTTCGTTCGTACCGGCTCATGTTATAGTCGTAGCTATAGTTATGACACAGAGCTGGCGACAATTAATTAATTGCCGTGGTGTTAGGTTTCACCAAGTGGGCTCTCGAAGATGACACATTAATGT
The DNA here is from genome assembly GCA_911387755.1 of Chrysotoxum bicinctum. NCBI lineage: Eukaryota > Metazoa > Arthropoda > Insecta > Diptera > Syrphidae > Chrysotoxum > Chrysotoxum bicinctum. The sequence continues at coordinate 56,785,151 of OU426988.1, read as the reverse complement.
GCCGCAGTGTTGTGGATCGGTTGCGCGAATTACAAAGAAAGATGATACCGTACAAGATCGTGTGTGGTATCTTGGGAATGGAAATGAATATTTATATGATATAAGGCTGTCAGAGTGGTCGCATGTAGTGGATCACTACATCCCGCTCCCCTTGAAGAAAGAAAATTATACCTTGAAGAGGTTAATTTTCTGTAAGGTTGCGAAAGGATGATAAGGTTACATTTTTGGTATAATTTTGATATGGTTTAAATAATATTTTTATAGTTTTTTTTTTTTTTTTTTTTTTTTTTTTAAATTTCTTTTTGTTTGACATTTAAATTTTAAAATATTTATGTCTTAATTAATAACATAAAGTTTTATATTTGAAGTTTAAGCATTTTTTTTTTTTATATAATTTTTTTTTTTTATAGATTCTTAAGTTTTACTTACATAATTTTTTTTTTTTTTTTTTTTTTTTTTATTAAAAAATTTTCATTTGTTTCTTAAATTTTTAGATATGATTTTGAGTATGTTTAAATATATATTTTTTTTTTTTGTACAGTAACATAATAATAAGTTTTTGTTCTTAAAGGTAGCTAAATTATAATTTGTAAATATTTGTTTCTTCAATTTTTAGAAATAATTTTATAATGTTTAAGTATATGGATATACTATTTTTTTTTTTTTTTTTTTTTTTGTTTAAATAAAATATATATATATTTCTTTGTTTTTAATTGGGTTTAATTGGACCTAGGACAAATTTTGGAGAGGGTTCGGGTTTTGAATTAAAATTTGTTTCTACTATGGTATCTTTAGGTGAGGAGGTTTCATTAGGAAAATTGTCATGGGTCTGTAAGTCTGTTTGTATTTTGTCATTTCTGATTGTTTCTGTTTTTGTTTCTGTTTCCGACGGAATTGGTTTCAGTTTAATTTTATATTTGAGGATATAGATAAGAATGATGAGTAAGGCAGTTGCCATGCTGTAGATAAGAGTGTAATGATGTATGTCGTGTTTGTTTAGTGGTTGTAATTTTTTGTTTTCTTCCCTTTTTAGGTTATCAATTTGTTGTGATAACTCTGTAAGACTATTATCGTCTTCATACTTAAGTAATTTTAATTGTTTCTTATTTGATAACTTTGGTGGGGGAGAGGAATTTGGGGGAATAAATGAATTTTGCAGTATAGTATTTTCTGAATGTTGACCAAAAATTGTTAACTCTTCACTACGTAGGTAGCATTTTCCAGTGAATTCTATTAATCCTGTTCCCTTGAATTTATGGGATAGGGGATAGTTATTTAGTCGGTAAAAAGTTTGAGGTCGTTGTTATGGATAACTTTTGTTTGATTTCGTACTTTTATTTCAGTCGTTTCGTCGGAAATTATTCTACATACCTCATGGGGACCTTCCCAAAGTGAGGAGAATTTGTTTTTTCTCGTATGGTTTTTTATGAGAACTTTGTCTCCTACATTAAATTTCTTTTGTTTCGAATGTTCATCATAATATTTTTTTGACTTTTCTTTATTACCTATTAGAGTCTCCTTAGCGATATGAAATCCATGCTGTAGTCGGGACTTTAGTTCATTCACGTAATTTTCGTAGTTGTAAGTTACTTGCGGATTTTTTCCCAAAATGGTAGGAATCCTAGCTGGATAACCATACAATAACTCATGAGGCGTATAGCCAGTGCTGCTATGGGGAGTTGTGTTGAACACGAAAATAGCGTACGGAATCCATGTGTTCCATGAAAGAGGATCACGGTTAACGTAATGCCTCAGGTATTCAGCTAATGTTCGATGGCTACGTTCGAGAGCTCCATTAGTTTGAGGGTGGTATGGGGTAGTTTGAATTTTTTTGATTTTGAGAAGCTTGCAAACTTCTTTGAATAATTGACTGAGGAAGTTTGTGCCCTGATCCGTAAGGATTGCCTCAGGAAATCCGAAGCGACACAAAATCTTTTCGACAAATTCCCTAGCTACGGTAGAAGCTTCTGCATTTTGTAGAGGCATAGCCTCGGTAAATTTGGTGAGGTCGTCTTGGAATGTAAGGAGATACTTATGGTTCTCGTAACTAATAGGTAGTGGACCAACAATATCCAAGGCTATTCTCTCAAACGGAGTTGAACTTGTCGTGGTGATTTTCATGGGAATTCGTGGATTTTGTATAAGCTTGTTTGTTTGACAGGATTTACATTGGAGTATGTAGTTTTTTATGTCTGAGTTCATGGTTGGCCAAAAATATTTTTTTTTTTTTTTTTTCGTAGTTCTTGTTATACCTTGATGACCTCCGAGTGGGGAGTCGTGGAAATCATATAATACCGTTTTAATAGACTCGATATCATCCAAAAATATCTTTTCATTGGTAAAAATGTGAATGATTTTATTTTGTTTTTGAAAAATACCTGTAAGAAGTGTTTTAATTTTAATTTTTGATTCATTATCCATGCAGGGCAATGAGAATGCAATCGACTGTTCATTGATATTTAAGTTGCTAACCGAAGTGAGACATTTTTTTATTAGTTCCATATCTTTGTATGTTCTAATTGGGATAGGTAAAGTGATTATAAAAAATGTTTCTTTATTATGTGGGAATGTTGTGAGTTCTCCTATATCAGGTTTAATATAGTTTGGACATTTATTTTGTAGGTATTCCTCATCTGTTGATTCGATAATTGGAACTATTAATACTTTTATTTTAACTATTTTGTTTTCAAAGATTGATCCTTTATCTTCCAAAAGAGTGAATGTTGATAGGTGTTCTATACTATCTTCTCCGTTATCTTGCACAGTTTTGTGGTTATTCTGGTTTCTTGCTTGATTACGAGTTGTCACTAGGACTTTACTTTCATTGTCAAGCTTTACTCTACTGAGGGCGTCTGCAATAACATTGCATTTGCCTTGCTTGTGGATGATATTGAAGTCGTATTCTTCCATCAATATACGCCAACGTAATAATCTAGATGTGGGGTTCTTTTGCCCAATCAACCATAAGAGATTGTTGTGATCAGTATAAATGGTGAACTTTCGCCCATAAATATACGGTCGAAATTGTTTGAGAGCGTACACTATTGCTAGTAGCTCTTTTTCTGATGTGGTGTATCTGGTTTCTTGGTCATTTAGCGTGCGGCTTATAAAAGATATTGGCCTGTCTTGTCCAATTTGACCTTGGGAAAGAACTGCGCCTAATGCTAGATCGCTGGCGTCGGTAGTGACAATAAATTCTGCTGTGAAATCAGGGTAAGAGAGTATTGGAGGTTCTATAATTTTTTGTTTAAGATTTCTAAAAGATTCATCACAAAATGCATCCCATTTGAAAATAACATCTTTCCTTAAAAGTTTTGTCAATGGCTTGGCTAGATGAGCAAAGTTAGGAATAAATTTCCGATAATATCCTACGAAGCCTAGAAATGACTTAACATCTTTTGGTTTCTTAGGAATGGGAAAGGTTCTTACTGCCTTGATTTTTTCGGGATCGGGTTTGATTCCATCTTCCGAAATAATATGTCCTAAGTAAATTAATTCCTTTTTTAGAAAATTGCATTTATCTGGCTGGAGTTTTAGGTTATGTTCCCGTAGACGTTTTAATACAGTGATGAGTTTTCCATTGTGATTGTCAAGATCATACCCATAGATAACTATGTCATCTACGTAAACAAAACATTCTAGGCCTTGTAGACCCATAAATGGTGTACTAAAAGCAGTTTTTTCTTTGTCGGAGTCTGCCACCAATATTTGGTGAAACCCTTTAGCTAAATCCAAGGTACTAAAATATTTTGCTTTACCTAATTGGTCGAAAATGTCTGTGATATTCGGCAGAGGATATGCATCTCCGATTGTTTGTTCGTTAAGTTTTCTAAAGTCTACAACAACTCTCCATCTCTTTTCACCAGAAATGCCAGACTTTTTCGGAACTAAAAGAAGAGGTGAATTCCAAGGACTAAAACTAGGTCTGATTATTGAATCATTCAACATTTCTTTCACTTGCTTGTGAATTTCATTTTTCTGACTCTCGGGGAGTCTATAAGGTTTCAGAAATAATGGGGGATTAGTGTTATTTGTTATTATTTTGTGTTGTATTGTATTCGTGTAGGTGAGGTGGTCGCCCTTTAAAAAGAACAGATCATTGAATTCTCTACAGATTTTTAGTATGGACTTTTGTTCTTCTCGATTACAGTGGTCTAATTCTATTACGGCTTCCAAGTCTGAAAGTCTTTCCTGTAAACGATCTTGGTGACCATTAGGTGAAATAATATTATAATCGTTAAGGGTATCCCATTCTATATTTAAGTCATTATAGTTTAAAGTTTTCTCTTCATCCAAAATGTTCATTAAGAGTATTTTTATTCTGTTATTTTTAGGTGTTACTATTGATTCGCCCAGATATATTCCAGGGGTAATTTCCTTCTTTCTTATTATTATATCTTGTGAGTTTAAAAGTTTGTTTTCAAAAGGGATTTCTACCAATTTTTGACTACGTTGCTCAAGAGTAATGTTTATAATTTTTTTATTTTTTTCTTGCCCAGTCTTATTTTTTGCTGAGATGTCTTTTATCTCAGTCTTACTTTCTGCTGGTTTAAATGTATTTTCTGCTATGGTTTCTTTTACCATAGGCTTATTGTAAATTATTTTGCCTTTGACCTTCTTCGAATGAAGTTTTTTGCTAGCAACTTTATCGAAGTCTTTTTGTGGCGAATCTCCTGACCCGACCCGAAGGCAAGCGGTATCATTCAACGATTCCCATACCTTTTCTGTACTTCCTGCATTGATGTCTGTAAGACACTGAGGGGAGTCAGAGTCAGTATTTTTAGACCCTTCCGTCGTGCAATCTTCTTGAAGGTTTGTTTTGGCTTTATTTTTGTATTTTTTCTTGAGCATAGTAGTTTGAGCTAAAATTTCAGATTTAGGTATGAAATGGATTTCTTGATTTGCTTCTGACACATAAGTTTTGTGATCAGGAATAGTACTCAGTACTTTCCCAAAACTATGCACCATAGCAGTAGAGTGGTTATCAATAAAAGGGAATATCTTTATAAAATTTTCATCGTAGTTAACTATACATGAATATTTCTTCAAAAAATCGTTACCGATGATGCCGTCAAAATCCATGTCAGTGCTTGTATCTAGAATATGAAAGGGGTGAGTAATTTTTATTTTATCTTCATCAGAACCGATCAATAGACTCTCATGGGCAATTCCAGTACTTATTACCTTATGGCCGCCCATGGTTGAAATTGTCATATTTGTTTTTTCGTTTTTCATGGGTTGGGTGGTAGGTTTTTTTATGATACTGATTTCTGCGCCAGTGTCGATAACGAGATTTCTATTTTGACCGTCTGTGAAGGGAATTCGGATGATTGTTAGGTCGTTATAGGGAAGCAGTTCGATGACTACGCTTGCCACTATTCTTGTGTTTGGTGGATTTCGGCTTGAATGTGTTGTCGGGATGGATAGCCGGTCTGATCGTCCCGACAGTTTTCGTTTCCCGTACCGTTGACAGAAAAATGGCTTTCGGGTAATACGTGGTGGAAATTCACCTGTCGCTTTTCGCCATTTTTATTCCTGTCATTATTTTGGGTACCTGTAAAGAGGTTCTGCCTGAAAGGATTTTGGGGGTTTATTTGGTTTGATTGTGAGTGTATTTTTCGCAGTCTACACTCACTTTCCGTGTGATAATTTTTTTTGCAATAGTTGCATTTAACTATTTCTGTTTTAGGAGTAATATTAGGTAGGGTCTTATTGCGGTAACAGGTTTGGGCAGAATGTCCCAAGATCCCGCAAATTTGACAGGTGGGTCGGGAAGAAAAGTTTGAGGGTGAGTTTTGCTGGGTTTGTGTTTTATTTCTAAACGACGACATTTGTCTTTCCACTCTTGCAGCATGGTTTTCTGCAAACTCGATTGCTTTTTTTAGATTGGTTTCCCCATGGGCTTGAACCATTAACCTTAAATTATGGCTACTGAGGCCATCCTCAAAAGTTTGAAGAGCCAATTTTTCATTTTCTTCCACCAAATAGCTTCTGACGGATTCGTCGTTAGTATTAGCGAACGTCGCTGAGTTGAGGGAGGTTAAGAGTTGACAAACTTTGTCCCCGAATTCTTTGACCGACTCTCTAGCAGTTTGCCTAGCTAAGAGCAACTCATTTTGCGCGACGGTACGAGTTTTAGTTACTTTAAACTCATCCTCTAGTTTTGTAACCAGATCGCTCCATTTAGTGAATGAGTTGAACTGTATGAGTTCGAAAGCCGGACCTTGTAGCCTCGTTTTTACTATTTCGAGGAACGTACTATGTTCCTCTTTTTTACATGACGAGAACAGTATGTTCCCGCATGCGATAAATTTATTTAGGTCAGTGGGGTTACCGTTAAAAGTGGGAATGATATTGAAAATATCACTTATATTAATACGGAACTCCATTATATCGGATTCGGATTCAGAAAAAAAAGGTAGTTGAAAAAAAAGATCTAGTCTTTGTCGGTCTTGTCGTGTGGAGACAATTTTGGAAAAATTTTTTTATATATTTTTTTTTTCTTAAGGGAGGGATAAGGCAGAAATATATATATATATACAAATTTCAAAAAAATAATTTCTTACTTTTAGGTTGTTGTTATTATTGCTGTTGTTTTGTGGTTGATGCCGCTGATGTTGTTATTATTGCTGTTATTGTTGTAGTCGATGCCGTTATTGTTGTTATTATTGCTCCAGATGCTGTGGTTGTTGTTGTTGTTGCTGCTGCTTATGTTGCCGTTGCAGTTGTTGTTCTTTGTTGCCAGGCAGGCTTCACGCCCTAAAGTTGAGGATTACGGCCTGGTCTTTTATCACTACCTACTGTCTGCCAAATGCTTAAGCTCTAAAGCTAGCAAGGTCTTACGCTCGTAGGATTTCTAACACTTTAATCACAAAAGCAAAAAAAAAAATTTTCACTTCACTTTTTAACGTTTTTTTTTTCTGGTGTGTAGCCCCAGAACGCATCAAGAGAGAGGTCTCTTGTATTGGCAAGGCTAAATAACTATGGTAGGGGATTTTAAAGTATCCCACCGCTGCCACCATGAAATAACCCAAAATACCCGTGCTTCCTGACTTTCAGGGAAGAGTGTATATGGGGAGAATTTAGTTTATTAAATAAAAGATGAAAATGATTAAAAAATGAAAGATTTATTAAAGTTTAAATGTTTTTTTATTGTTGTTCTCGCAAGGCCCGCTGTCTCTATGCGTAGGCTGCAACCTTCGAGTTTAATGTGTGGCTAAATTCTCGTTTTCCCTAATCATCCTTTGCTTATTTATACTGATTTAAAAGAACCAATTTCCATCCCCACCATTCAACCACTTGATAATGAAATTCGGCATTTCCATATGAAAATGCATTCTTACGCAACCTCATATGAAAAGAGCATTTTCATCATAATTCCCAACATCCGTTGCCAACATGCATTGACACCAAATCAATATTGCATTATTATTATTGCCTAAGAGTTCAATGGATCATATTTCATTTATACTGGCCCAATACAAAACATATCCAATAGATACACGTATCCATTGTAGTTCCAGATACACACAGTCAATATAGTGACCTAGTGTATTGAAGTGCCATATGATGTCCATAGAACCCAAAAACAATGCATGTGCATAATTGTCATTCTTACTTTGCCTTACTTTTGGAACCTTCGTTCGTACCGGCTCATGTTATAGTCGTAGCTATAGTTATGACACAGAGCTGGCGACAATTAATTAATTGCCGTGGTGTTAGGTTTCACCAAGTGGGCTCTCGAAGATGACACATTAATGTGCCGCAGTGTTGTGGATCGGTTGCGCGAATTACAAAGAAAGATGATACCGTACAAGATCGTGTGTGGTATCTTGGGAATGGAAATGAATATTTATATGATATAAGGCTGTCAGAGTGGTCGCATGTAGTGGATCACTACAAGATGTCGATTTTCAGAACGCATCATTTTTTGTCGCTGTACATTGGTGACGCGGGCGAGCTAGTGACGGTCGGGGAATTCCCTCATTTTGTTAACCAAATAGCCTGGAATCCGGTGACACAGAAAGTTCTGTCATCGTGAATTTGAAAAATGCATACATATGTAAATCGATAGTAAACAATTATACGAATAAAATCAACTTAGTATGCGTTGACTAAGTAAGCCGAAAATATGTTAAATAAAATTTATTATTATAAAGAAGCAAAAATGTGTCTTATTGTTATCGCGGATTTTGATGAATTTTAGTTCATTCGATATTACGTACAATTTTTTCACTTTACAAATTGCAAATTTTAAATGACACTGATTTATTAAAAAAAGCTCTAGAATTTGTTCAACATTTGCCAGGGAACTTCTCAGTTTTCGGTCCACTTTCAGAGATGAAATAAAAAAGTCTTCGTGTATAAGAGAACTTGCTGATTTATTTATTTTTAAAGAATCATTTTATGTCGTGCAGCTTTCCTGAAATATGTACTATATTAATGTTATTTGTTACAATTCCTGTGGCTAGAGCTAGTGCTGAACGATCATTTTCGAAACTGTGTAAAATTAATAAAAACCTATTTAAGAAACTCTATGGCAAAAGACAGGCTTCGTAGCTTGGCTTTTCTATCTATTGAAAATTCTATGGCCCGATCTTAAAACTTTGATGATGTTATAGATACTTAGCGGAACAGAAAGCTCAGAGCAAAGAATTTTATTAATAAAAAAATCTTATTGAAAGTAAATTGTTATTTCATTATAAATATTTGTATAAACCTATGCTCCTGAAAATAAAACTTATTAGATATTTAACTAAAATACACATAATATTATTAATAGTTTTGGGTAACTACTTACATCATTGGTTTATTAAAATTAAATTCTAACATGACTCTTTTAATATGACGCCGAAGGGCCCCATCCAAAAAATTTGACACGGGCCTCAGATGGTATAGTTACGCCACTGGTACCTTCCGCACAGCTGTTATGCAAAATCTTATATATAGGTGATTCTACAAACAATGGAATAAAATGTTACAAATTTCGACACGACATTTTTGGAAGCCAAAAGTCGTAAGAGTTGTTCTAATTGATCATTAGAACGTCTCTTTGCGTTGTTGAAAGCGGCCAGTTAAAAAAAAAATGACGATTTTAACGACATTTTTTGAAAAAAGGATGTTCAGGGCACTGAGATTTTTTTAAAAAGACTGAAGAAATCTTTATTTTTTTTTTTATTTTTTCTGAAATATGACTTAGGTATACATTTAAATATAGAAACTAAATTTAATCAGTCTTCATAAACATATAAATTCTTGGTTAATATATATAACTTAACATTTTATGAAGAGAATATAATATATTATATATAAAATTAAATAATTTTTTCTATTTAGAATCAATTTAAAATAAATTGTATTCTTTTTAAAAATATTCGCAATGAATTCGAAGTTCAACATAACTAAAAATTTCTCAGGTTTCTGAATAGAATATCATTTGTTCATTTTTTTAGCCAGGGGACTGAGTTTTTTCATGGTTTTTGCGTAAAAAACATATTTAGGTTTTACTTAAAAAAACAAAAACAAAAAAATATATAATATTACAGTTTTATAAAACCTATACTATACTACTAATAAAGATGCCTACTTACATACAAACTTGTTTTAAACTCTCCAGAGGACTGAGAAAGTGAACGGACAATCCACGACTTCTTGCACAAATGTCATAACACAATACTAACATAAGAAACAGAATCGAGTTGCACCACGATTTTATCGTAAGGAGACTTGATACTTCAAATTAATTTTTTTTTGTAATAAAATCTATTACTAAAAAATATTTGTTTATATCTATGTCCTAGCAAAGATGTATTATTTGGCGTAACTTCGGTGGGGTTCATCTTAGCATGAGACTTTGCGAATACGCAAAGTGGACTGAGAATCAGACACATCGAAGAATTTTTTGAGCAAAATAAAATAAGGTCACTCTAATAATATTGTTCGGCCAGTTAGATATCTATCAGATTTAATTTTATAAAAAAAATTCAGATTAAATGATTGAACGGATTTTAAAATATTTTCTTGCAGCCGAAAATTCCATCGCTTGTAGGGGAGAGTGGGGCACATTTGAACACGGGGCACATTTGAACAATGGTTATAAAATTTTACTTAAAAAAAAATACTGCGCTATTTTAAAACAGGAACAGATTGTTTTGGAGGAAAAATAAATTTTAAACTAAATTACGGTAAGTTCTTTACAGGATATATTTCAGTTAAAAAAAGTTTTTTTTTTTTAAACATATTTAAGACATTTAAGAGAAAATTTAATCAGCTTCAAGCAATTTGTTATCTGTTCTATAGGGCAAGTATTGGTTTCAGGTAAAAAATGTATTTGTCATATCGTCCGTCAGTCTCTGCGTCTATACGTTCTCTGTCTCATTTTTGAGCTATTGAACAGCTATTGACAGGTCAAACAAGTCTTGAAATTTTTGTAGCTTTAACGAAAATATTCTAGTTTAAGCTATGTTTAATCACACAAATTGAAGCTTAGGCTTGGAAACCAAGCTTAAACTAAATGAACTTGGCTATTTAAAAAAAAAAACATCGGGTATTTCAATAAGAGCGCTACAAAAGTTTTTTTAAATAAAACAAAAACGGTTTTGGATATCAATGAAATTCTTTATTCCTGTGAAATTACGTACGATGCCATTATGTATGGAACTCGATTTCTTTTGCATGACCTCCACAGGCACGCTTGCAGAAGTCCAGACGCTGAACCCAATTTTCGACGGTTTTCAAGCATAAATCGGCCGATAATGCTGCAATTCCACGTTTGATATTCGTACGAAGTTCATCAATCGTCGCTGGCTTGTTGGCATAGACCATATACTTGACGTAGTCCCACAGGAAATAGTCTAACGGCGTCAAATCGCACGACCGAGGCGGCCAAGCGACTGGACCATTTCGTGAGATAACACGTTCTCCAAACTTGGTTTCCAATAAATTGATTGTGACATTCGCTGTGTGGCTTGTGGCGCCGTCCTGTTGGAACCACATGTCCTCCAAGTCCATATCATCTAATTGGGGCCAAAAATATTCGGTTATCATTGAACGGTAGCGATCCCCATTCACAGTAACGTGCTGGTCTTGATCATCACGGAAGAAGTACGGCCCAATGACGCCGCCGGCCCATAAACCACACCAAACCGTAATTTTTTCGGGATGTAATGATGACTCATGGAGTACGTGTGGATTACTGCCTGAACAATACCGCATATTTTGTTTATTGAAGATGATTTTTCGATGAAAATCCGAATCATTTTCAAGTTGCTGCTCAGCCCAATTCACGAACATACGACGCTTCTGGTGGTCAAGCGGCTTCAGTTCTTGCGTCAATTTAATCTTGTAAGGATGTAGGCCAAGATCTTTTCGCAAAATTCGCCACAACGACGTCACAGAGATGCCCAACGCTTAAGAACGACTTGTGAGAGACACATTTGGGCTTTCTGCAACTGAAGCCTCAGCGGCAGCAATATTCTCGACACTACGGGCACTTCTTTGTCTCACTGGCACGGAAACATTTTATACTGTGCCTGTGGATTCAAATTTTTCCACTAGACGCTCACTTGTTGAACTGCTAGGACGATTATGACGACCATAAATTGGACGTAGCGCTCTTAACGTTGAGGCCACTGATTCCGAATTTCGGTATTAAATTTTAATAAATTCGACTCGTTGTTGGCTCGTATATCTTTCCATTATGAAATGGCAAACCTTACTAAAGAGAAATGTCAAAAGAGCGGCAAGAAGTATGGCGTCGTTTGCTGTCCCATGTCGCTCTACTTTTGTAGCGTCCCTGTTGAAAAACCCTTTATTACTAGAAAACATCTTTAACTAGCTAGCTTAAGCTGATTCTTATTCACTAAAAATCCAGCTTTTACTTAAAAATCCAAGTTTTAGATTTAGTTTTTTTTTTCTTATTAATCTTTGTGGATTTTTGTTTTTTCTACAGATACATGAATATGATATAAACAAAGTATTAATTTTGATTTTTATTGATAAGTTCTTATTAAAAAATTAATATAAAAATAAAATTTAAAAATTCTTTTATTCAGTAAAAAAAATTATATCACTGTTCAAAAGTGCCCCTTCCAAGTTCAAAACTGCCACATACATATATTGGTTGGAGATAAAAATTCAATATAAATATTTCGTTAAATGGACCAAATATTTTTCTAAATTGAACGTCAATACCACTGTGAATAAAATATCAAGCCAATTACTCGAATATTTTAGGTTTTATCAGTCTGGAAAGCAAAAAGTGTTCAAATGAGCCCCACTCTCCCCTAGAATCACCCATATCTCGAAACCGGCTGTAACGATTTTGATAAAAAAAAATTGGTCAAAAAAATTTAAGGGAAAAAATAATATTAAAGGTGCCTGTCAAAGAATCGTTTTATGACAGGAGCTCCTTTACATTTAAAATAATAAATTTAAAAAAAAATCGAATTTGACTTTCTCAAAAACATCTCAAATTAATTTGGCCTAATATTTTGTATACTGTAGAACCATACTAGAGAGTTGTGGTTTAAATAACTAATCAAACTAATATTTTTGATTTAAAACATTTGTTTTTAAATCTAAAAAAAAATATTTAAATTAGTATCTACCAAATATTTTACACCTTCTAGCAAATTAAATAAAAATTGTTCCTACAACTACAACCAAAAATATCAAAAATATCTGTATACTCGTATCACCATTAAAACAAAAAAGGAAATTAATCCTCTGATTGTTTAAATTATGACGATATACCCTTTCGTACGAAAAGTTCCTTTTTATTTTCGACTTAAGTTAAGCCGATTTAAATTATTTTTTTTTTTTACAGAATCTTCAGAAAATATTAAAATATTCAAATAAATATTTTTTTGTTATGCAAAGCACTAAAGATTAATTGTTAATTTTTTCTGCAACGGATAATTATTACGATTGCATTTAAATGTCTTAAAATTGATTTGGAACAGCAGCGGGACATAACTGCAAAATAAAAACTGTACAATATGACATCATAAATATAAAAAATATTTAATATAATATAACATGGCATTTTAAATACCTAATAAAGAAAACAGTAATAATTACATAGAATTCTAAGTAAACAACAACCAAAAACCAAAGCGAATTTTAAAATAAAAATAATCATACAATAATATAAGCACTTTAAACACCAAAAATATAAAATATAAATAATTTATTTTGTTACTGTTAGATTTTATTGTTAGAAAATAAAAAAAAAAAAAAACGATTTATTGAAACAAAAAAAAACATTACTTTTTACTTTCTGTAGGTATATTTTTTTCATATTGAAAATATATATTTTTATTATCTGTTGATTTGTAATATATAATATATTAATAAACAAAATAAATTCTTACCATCGCTTATACATACCTCATAGATCTTATATAAATTTGTTTCTCAACACAATTAAAAGAAAAAAGTATTATAAAAAATTTTAAAATAATTTCATAGGTACTTAATTTCTTATTTATATCTGCAGACATTAATTGTTTTTATTTATTCAGGTGCTTCTACTTGTAAATAAATGAATTTGTATATCTAATTGTTTTGTTATTCATACCTTAGTAAGAGATTGAATTTAAAAGAAAAGAAAGAAACTGAAAAGAACCAAAATACAATAGATTTAACGAATTGTGATGAAACCTTATGTTTAAGAAACAAAAAGAGGAACTATTTTGAAAGGTAAATAAGAAAATTAATAAAAATTTCATGGAAAGTTTATGAAACCTCGAAACATCGAATATTGCGTAATTTTATTTTTTTGTCCGCAGTTTTCTGGGAGCTATGTTATATTCAAAGAGTAAAAAACAAATGCAAACAGTCAATACAGATAAGTATACACCTACGGAAATTTGGCAAATTTGACATTCTGTCAAGAGGGAGGCATGATTTATTGTGACTATGGTTCTGGGAATATTAATATTAAATTAAAAAAAAAAAGCGAATAATGACGACCGCCACGATAGTGTTGTCGATAACTTGTCGTTTCACACGTCATTTATATTTGGACTGAATCCAAAGTTAAAGCCAAAACACCTAAGTAAATATTACGGAAATATATTTTTCGGTCTATAACTTATTGAAAAAAAAAATAATTTATTGGAGGTAATATTAAAGCAACGAACCACGAGAACCTTGTACATGATTTGAGCTCTCAGGCCACTCACCGCTGCTGAAGAAAGTAGCAACATTTTATTGATAGCTATTTAAAAATATAAAAAAATTCGTATACTTATAAAAATTATAGTAATATCATGAAGACGAACGATTGGGGCGGCATCTTAAGCGTCGTCGGTGTATCCAAGTAATTGGAAGGAATTTTGAACAAAATGTGCCTCTTGTGTTGACGTGTGAGTTTTGCACTATTCTTTCAAGAACGATGTTGAAAAAGTCGCACGCCTTGCCTGAAACCTGAAACCTTTTTTGACATCAAATGCATCGGATGGAGCGTTCTACATCGTCATCCTGCACAGACGGTTAAGTTTGTCAGGGATGCCAAAACCAAACATTGCTCTATATAGTTCGTTCTTGTAAATGGTATCATACGCAGCTTTGAAATCGTTGAAAAGGTGGCAGGTGTCGATTTGTAGCTCCTAGGTTTTTTTCCAAGATCAGCCGTAATGTGAATATTTGATGGTGGACTTTCCTGGTCTAGAGCCGTGCTGATATGGAGCTATCAGGTTGTGATGCTTTTTCTTCGTGGCTGAGGTAAAACTCGTCAGTGTCCAGGGTTCTTCCCAAAGAAGCAACAAACTTGGGTTTGGAGGATCTAAAGCTCCGAATGAAATAATGTTTTTTAATACTCCAAAACTTTCAATTAATTTATTTCGTGGCTTCGTATTCATAACATGGTATTTCATATACTTTTATTAACAATATTCATTTTCTTAAAATAAATAACACGATATTTCATATAATACAGTATTCATAAACCTAAATAACTAACACGGTATTTCATATATTGTGTCCCTAGAACGCAACCTAGGGAAATAAACGGGTGGAACTCTATACAGAGAACCTGTCCAATGAGCTGCCTTGAAGAGGAGATCAAAGGAAAGAAACGGGTTCGGGAACCTTATCGGAAGCCCTGTGTCCCTAGCACGCAACCTAGGGAAATAAACGGGTGGAACTCTAACGAGAGAATCTGTCCAGTGAGCTGCCTTGAAGAGGAGATCAACGGAAAGAAACGGGTTGGTTTAGTAAATAATAATACTCTTAATAATAATAATAATACTAATAATAAATATTCCCCCACTCTAGCTAATACTCCTAATAGTCCTAAACAGTGTTGTTCCTCTACGTGTCGACTTTGATTGTCTACATTAATGCGTAGACAATTGTGTCGACAATGTAGACAATGTAGACAATGTCGACTATGGTGTCGACAATGTAGACAATGGGTGATATGCATAAAACGGAAGTATTTACTACAAGTAAAAGATAATAGTAAATACTATAACTTAAAGCAAATGGTTAAATTTAAAGTATTTACTTCATTCCATATGCATAAAGTTTAGTACTTACTAACTGGCAAATACTTTCAGTATATACTAAATTCATCCAAGTAAATACTAGAATTCATCGGAAATTGATAGTAAATACTTTTTTTTCTTATCGGGTTAGTAAGCAAATAGTTTTTTGCCAGATTAACCGTTTAATCCCTATATTAAATTACTGTTGCCCTTCTTGTTGTTTTGTAAACATCTGTTCATGAAATTTTATCAATCATTAATTTATTGAAAGTCGACTGAGCAACAATAAAGAACGAAGGTTTGTCAATAAGCCAAATGCACCTAGTTTTTATGCGTATTTTAAAAGTACATAGTGTTCTTATGAAGTAGTCGCAGCAACCGGCAGTAAATAAAATGCACGACTGGGTCGCATGAACTTGCTCCTATGTAATAGACTAGGAATTTTAAAAACGAATGTTATTAGAGAAACCTGTTCATAAGGACAAAATGAATTTTTTAAATTCTTTTAGTAGTAAGAGATAAAAACAGAATGCTATGCAAATATGAATTTATGCAGGAATAAAAATTATAAGTCGTTGTAGTGGTTCCTTAAAAAAATAAGCTTTTATGTACAAAATTTTTAAAATATTTTTAAGAAAAAATTTTTGTACGCCAACCTTAAGTTTTTATTATTGAACGAATAGAAGTCTAATTTCCAAAAAAAATACTACGCCGCTCTTGAGATATCGAATTTTTCAAAAAAAAAAATGATTTTTTTTTCTAAAAATTGAAAAAATATTTTTTCTTAAGTTTTTAAATGCAATGTTTTTTAACCTTTTAAGGAGCTTTTTTATAAAAAATTTCATTAAAATCCGTTATGTCGATAATAAGAAATTCAAAATTCGAAAAAATCGTTCTATGGTAGGTACAGTCAGTAATATCTAGATTTAAAATTTTTTTTTATTAAATTATAGATCGTAAAGATTAATCAAAAGAAAAAAAATTTTAGCGAAATTCTCGTAACCGTTTTCGAGAAAAATGCGATTTTCGAAAACCATTTTTTAAAATTTGTATGGAAGGTACCGTTAGTTTTAGATAAAACAAAATTTGTTTTCTCAAATCTTGTAGATTATGTTAAGAAACTTTTATTTGCCAAGTTTGAAAAAAATCGGACATGGGGTTTTCGAAATATTGAGTTTCCAAAAAAAATTTAAAAATTGAAAATTTGAATATGTAATAATATTCAAACTTTGGAGGAGCTTTGGCATAAAAAAAATTACTTAAATCGGCTGTACTGTTTTCGAGAAAATCAAAAATAAAAAAAATGGACCCAGGGGGGCTACCAAAAATAACAATTTTTTGTAAAATTTTTTTCAACCATTAGCTAGTTTTAACCAAATGAAATTTTTCAATTTTTTTTAAAAAAATTCTGTGCGACAGTTTTTGAGAAAAAAAAATATTTATAAAATTTCGAAAAAAAATCGTATGGGAGGTACCGTTATTTTTGGTCCCAAAAAAAAAAGAAAAAAACGTCTGGGGGGAAAAAATTAAAACCCATATCTACCAACTTGGAAAAAAATCGGCCCAGCCGTTTAGGCTGTAGTCGAACCGACAGACAGACAGACAGACAGAATTGCGAGACCCACTTTTTGGTCTTCGATATCATCTTAATGTCAACTTTGATCAAAATCTCGAGTTCGATTTTTTTTACGAATGCATAACTTGCCTTATAGTACCTATAAGTCGCAAGTAAAAAAGCGAAGTCAGAGGCTATGAAAATATTCATAAATGAAAATAAATCCTTTGAGAATAGAGTTAAGACTGTAAGTTTTTTATGGTTTCGAAGCTACATAGTTATGTGTTTAAATCAAAAAAAGTATGTACTTTTCAATTTTCATGTTGCTATCCTTTGACTTTGAAAAAAAGAAGTAATTCCTACAGAAAAAAAGTACTTGCTACTTTTTATGCATACGGAATAAAGTATTTACTGAAAAAGTTCATCCGAAAAAAGTAAGTACTGTGGCCTCAAATAAATACTTTATTTTCAGCATTTACTGCATTTTTATGCATATCAAAAAAAGTAATTACTTACAATTTCTCAAGTAAAAGCATTTACTATCTTTTATGCATATCACCCAATGTCGACTATAGTGTCGACAATGTAGACAAAGCATGCCAGCCAATCTGTCATTCTTGATTTCTCTGTCACATTGTTTACTTCATTTAAGAAAATTTCAGGTGTTAATTTGAGTTTTTATTCAAATATTGGTCGACGAAAAAATAAAGGTTTCCATCACCTAGGTTTTCTTTTAATGGAAAACAATAACAAATTTGTAGCATATTGTACAGTGTGCAACAAAAATCTACAAAATACTGCACAGGTAAATAAAAATTTGTTAAAAAAAAGTATATTCATATCTTAATAATAATGCCTTCACATTCATTTAGGAAAGCAATGCCTGTAAGCAATCCCAATCACCTGCGACATCTTAATCCGGCGATGTCTCTATGATTGTTTTGATTGATGACAATGATTTTGGCTCGAGCTCTGATTTATCAGACGAAACATAATAAGAAAAATTTAATGTCTACGTTGTCTACATTGTTGACATTGGCATGTAGACAATCAGGAATTGTATACGTTGAATAGTCTACACGTAGACAATCGTGTAGTCTACATTTTTTGTCTACATGGAACAACACTGGTCCTAAATAATTTAGCTAATGAAACCCTACTATTTTATAAAAAAAAATTTAGATTAGCTTCACCGATGCGGCAATGCCTATCTGTCACCGAAACGCCTTATACAAGGTTTTTGTTTGCGGCCCGATCTTAAACTTTCTATACTCTAGATTGGTATTCGCACTGAACGAGAATAAAAGACAATTTTGTCATTTTCCCAACGACCACTTATCAAATCTACGGCTAGGAGTCAGTGTGAAATACAAGAAATAAACGGCAAAATTGTACGTGTATGAAAATGGGTGTTGATGACATGACTCCAGATACACACTGAATACGTGTAATATGATTATAAGTAATATAAGGCGGTATGTAGACGTCGTCGTAGCGTTTTGCCCGGTAATATGATTAGGGGTCGTTGGTGTCGCAGCATTTTGCTCGGTAATGTGATTAAATTGTTTAATAATTGTAACGCTTCGTTACAAGGTTCTTGACGAAAGGCTTCACATAATACGGCAGAAAGGATATTAAACGCAATGTTCAGGAGACTTATACCTCTGTAGTTGGCGCAGTTCAGAGGGTCTCCTTTCTTGAGGATCGGACAGACAATACTGAGGACTGAGGTTCCATTCATTGGGCATGCTTTCTTCCGACCATATTTGGCAGATGAGCTGGTGTATACTCCCAACCAAGTCATCGCCTACCGCTTTGAACAGTTCGGCAGCGATGCTGTCAGCTCCAGCAGCTTTGTTGGACTTGAGATTCGATATAGCTATCTTCACTTCGTCCAGGTCAGGTGGGCGGTATTGTTGGTCTGCGTCACCTAAGTAGAATGGTACTATCTCTATAGCAGCGGCATTTTCTTCTTCATCGCCGTTATAAAGATTGGAGAAATGTTCTTTCCATATTATCAGCATGGACTGCGATTCTACTACG
The DNA here is from genome assembly GCA_911387755.1 of Chrysotoxum bicinctum. Taxonomy (NCBI): domain Eukaryota; kingdom Metazoa; phylum Arthropoda; class Insecta; order Diptera; family Syrphidae; genus Chrysotoxum; species Chrysotoxum bicinctum. Next base: position 56,766,062 of record OU426988.1, on the reverse strand, counting down.
ATGTTCCCGTGATTATCCTTGCAGGCTTCGGCTCGGGGATTGTATCCTTGTGATGTTTTTTTTACCTTTTGGTAAAACTTCAGAACCTCATTCCTGCCATGGCATCCTTCTTTTTCCTCGATCAAGCAATTCTCATGCTCCTTCTTTTTCTTTCTTAGAAGCCGGTGTTCTTCTCTCCTCTTCTGCTCGTAAAGCTCGCGAGCAACTCTAGTCCTTCTTTGCAGCGCCGCTTTATATGCGTTTTGTTTAGCTGCATGTGCTAGCCGGCACTCATCGTCAAACCAGGGGTTTCGTTGTGGTGGTCGTGTAAAACCCAGCACATCAGAGGCGGCATTTTTGATGGCTGCTTGGCAATATTGCCACTGGTCCTCAATACTTGATGCTGGCGGCAAATGACTTCTTAAGAGGTTGTTAGAAACTCGATCGGAAAAGGACCTTGCGATCTCTTGCGATTGTAAACGTGCAACGTCGAACTTCCTCGCAGTACTTCTTTGTTTTGGCTTGGGTCGGGATATCCGCAGCCGAACCTTGGCTACAACGAGGTAGAGTCCGAGTCGATGTTAATCCCTCGGAACGTGCGGACATCCTCTATTCTGGAGAAGTGCTTTGAATCGATCGCGAGATCGCCATGTCCCTTTGTGAATATCAAGATAACTGCATACTTGCTACAAGAACTTGTCACCCCACTGCGAAGTCGATCAGCCTGAATCCGTTATCGAAGGTGGTGTCGTGGAGGATATCTTCCAAATGTGTCACCAAATATGTCTTCTCTTCCTAGCTTGATATGAAAATCTCCAAGGACAATTTTAATGTCATAACGAGGGCACTGCTCGTATGTTTTGTCCAGGAGCTCGTAGAATATGTCTGGTGTCTTCATTTTTCTCCTCTGTTGGAGCGTGCGCGCAAATCAGGCTAATGTTGGCGAACTTGTCCTTGATGCGGATTATTGTGAGGCGCTCGTTCACACAGTTGAAACTTTTTGCCTGAGCCTAGTTCCAACAACAAATCCGCATCCAAATAAACGCTGCTTTTTTTCTCCGTAGCATTCACCGTAGTAAATAACGCAGTCTTTTAATTTTCATCTCCCCGGTCTGTCCCATCGCATCTCTTGGAAGCAGTTTAGGGTTTCCGCTAATTACTCGGCTGCACACGTGGTCTATTAACGGACCTAACATTTCACGTACAGATCCAAAGTTCGTTATCCTTATTTCGTTTGCATGGTTCGTCAACAATGAATCCGTCCGTATCCGAGGCTTGTTATTGCTTCGCAACTAAGTGGCCGGGAAGTCACCCCGACGGCACAACCCCCACCTGGAGGGCCAGGTCCTTAGTATGACTCCAAGAACGGGGAGCCGGATAAACCGCTCCTTACAGCCCTGAGCTCCGAATACGTCGGAATAGCCCTGTAAGGTGTTCACTAAGTAGTTCAGCCTCACTGGAACTGTAGACGCCTAGGTTGATTCCATCTGGGGAATTCCTCCGCTGTCGCCTGGATGAAAGGAGAGATGCCTTAGTGGAAACACCTCTCCATCCTCCCACCCACCCCCACTCGTTTGCTACCCCCAACAACATCCCACTGGGGTTGTGACCCAATCTCCAGTCAAGCTACTAAGCTCCCGAGGAGGTGAGGGTAGGAGTCGATAGACTCTAGACAGAGGTGGGTTTTTAGAAAAACTTGTGGACGCTTATGTCCTCTTGGGTGCACGTGTCTACCATTCGAACATCTAACTTTTTGAAAACAATTTCTAATTTTCACTTGTATGTTGTTTTTAGATTCTGAAGACCCAAATTTTCAATGCAAATCTATTTCTCAAGCAAACAAAAAAATATTTACTAAAAGTTCTTAGATTTCGATTCCTACATCACCAATTTAAAACTAGCTTTAAAACAATTTAAATCCCAGTTCATGAAATGGGATCGTTCACACCAAATGAAAAAAACTCTTTTTTTTTTCTTCTGAAAAAAATTGACTCAGTCAAAATTTTTCGTTCAAAAAATATACTTCATCCGCTGGACATCCTGCACTTCCAATAGTATTGAGCAGACAAAACGAAAGCACACTGCAGAGTTATATTAAGTACAGTTCCAACACCTGAACTCAAATGAGCTTACGATAAACAAGAAGCAATATCATCCCCGGAACTTTTAACATTTAAAATTACAAAGTTTTAATAAGTTCAAAAAAATGTCTACCTAAGCAGATTGATAAGATGATGGTGGAAGCTACGAGTAAATTGTTTAAATTGCATGGGAAGTTATGCAAAAAAATAGATTTCCTCCTTATAAAGATGTTCAAAAAGACAAACACAATTGCTACGTACAGAACGTACAAGTCACTGAAATTAATGTCCAAGTTCCTATTTCTTAGACCATCCACCTGAACAACAACTAATCAATCAAACTTTTCGATTCCCTGGCCGCTGGCGATGATAGCATGGTCTTACAGTTAATTTTTTACTCAAAAATCAAATATTAACTTTTCCAAGGTTTCGTTGTCTTCAATACAAATTCAAATCACAGAAATATTCTTATCTAAAAGTGCTAGAAGCCCTGTTCTAATGCTTTATTTCATATGGAAATAGCCTTTAAAAAACTTATATTCATTCCAAGGATAATAACTGAATTTTGAAGGGGGCCAGACAAACTACTGCCCCTATTATGGATTACAACTCAACTTAGTTGAGTTGTCATCAACACAACTCAACTCTTAGACAACCAAACAAATTTTTCGTATTATGCAAGTCAACTAAAATCAGTTGTTGTTGTAATGAAAAAATACGTTGCCGTCTTTTAGGAGTCGATTTGCTGTCAAAACCAGCTGCTCAACATGAAATACATACAAAACAAAACCAAGAATAAGAAATTGTGTGATGGAAAGTTCTCTCGATTTGTTTTCGGTGGCTTGGAAGATGAAAATTTCCTTAATGTAGCCAAAATAAAAAAGAATATTCGTATATTTAATAAACTCATGTACACTTCTATTCCTTAAGTATGCATTTTTTTGATTCGAAATAGTTTTCCTAAAACAACCAACGTTCCTCAGCGATTCCACCAATTGTTAAACTTGCTACTGCTCTTCGATTGATTGAGGAACTCATTTGTGGAAAATGGCTAAATGCTCAGCTAACATAGAGCAACAAGTCGTTCAAATTGTGATGGCCATGTAGTTTTCAAACTAAAATACACTCATTTCATTCTATTTTTGTTAAAATTGTTGTTTAACTTACTGTTTTGTGTCCATATTTTTTATCCGAATGCAGATTTTTTTATTAAAATGTTCTACACAACTGCTTCAAACCAGTTGTCTGATTTTGGCGCTTATTACAACTGAAGCACAACCCAACTTACTTACATAATACGAAGAGACAACTGAAAAGTCGACCATTTTGTTAGTTGTCTGCTAATCGACAACTGGTTGTGCTTTGACAGTCAACTGGTTGTGATCGATAATACCAATTTTAAGAATTACAACTAAACTATAGTTGAGTTGTCTTCCATAATAGGGGGGTACTTTTAAGTGCTTTTAAATATCTCATTATCCTGGAATTTAAATGTCAAAAAATTAAAAAAAAAAATTTTTTCATTTTTTATATTGTACGAGTTATATCTCAAAAGCGTGAATAGATCCTTTTAGAATATCTCAAAAATGTGAAGTGCAGAATAAAGTCGCCAAGAAAGTTAATTTTCGGTCATAGGTAAGCAGAAAGTTATTTTTTTTTAACAAGAAGAATTAATCGATGTAATGTTTTTAAGTAACCGATTCCATTTAAACATTTCTGAATTGTCAAACGGTACAAGTTTCAATTAACTACTATAGTCTAAGAGCCGGTAGCAAATTTTGGGAGTGGACGTCTGTATAACCAAAATTCATATTATGGTCATAATGTGTGGGTATACGCATTACTATACCAAATCCAACCGTCTGTCGGTCAGATATTTTTTCAGCCGGGGGAGTGTATTGAAATTTTATATTTAAGTGGAAGTCCGTATTTACTAGAAACAACTTAAATCAACAAAGGTTTTATTAGGAATAATAATGAACAGAAAATATTTCATGTTTTCTGTTTGATATTAGAAACAGAAAACACGATTACAGAATCTTAAGTGTTTTTGAACAAAGTAATTATATTAAATAAATATTTCTAACACTCCCACTTTTATTAAATGTGGTTTAAAATTTTTTAAACTATATAATTGCTTATATCTTCCATACCAATAAGTCGTCTTAAAAATTGAAAACGTTCACGAGGTAAGCTTTTCGTTAATAAATCAGCTAGTTGCTCATTGCTGGATCTAGAGTACGTATTCAGCAATGAGCAACTAGCTCGAATACGCCATCTTCAAATTTGTTCACGTATAAAATGATGCCTTACATACATATATGTGTTTCGTTCGTTTATGAAACTCCGGGTTGTGAATAAGTTTCATTGCACTTTGGTTATCAACCAAAAGTTTTGAAGTGAAAATACAAACTGAAGATAAACCAGCCATCAATTCCTTCATCCAGATTAATTGCTTCACTGCATGATAGGCTGCAACATACTCTGATTCAGTTGTGAACAATGCTACAATTTGCTGTCGTTGTGAACAACAAGCAAGAGGTCCAGAACCAAGCTGAAAAATATAGCCAGAAGTGGATTTTCGAGTTAAAACATCACCTGCATAGTCAACATCGCTATATGCTTTCATTTCTATAATGTTGTTTCCAACTTTATATATCAGACCGTAATCTTCAGTTCCTTTTAAATATCTTAGTATTCTTTTCACTTCATTCCAATGTATTTTTGTACGATTTTCAAGATATCTGCTTACGTAACCAACAGCAAAAGAAATATCTGGTATAGTTCCTATGGCTAAGTACATCAGGCTACCAACCAGTTCTCTATATGGAACCTTTTCCAACAAAATATCAGCATTTCCTGGATGATCAGCTAAATTTAATGATGCGTTTGTGTCACATGGTGTAGACACTGGATTTGCGTTATCCATTTTGAACTTCTTTAGTATTCTCCTCGTGTATGTTGACTGACTAACTAAAATCGATTCGTTAGCATCCCGATAAATTTCAATTCCAAGATAACATCTTAAATCTCCAAATGTTATCAGAAAATGCTCTTCAAGGTAACTCAATAACTCCTTGGCATACATCTCATCAGTTGCTGCTATCAATCCATCGTCAATATAAATGGCCAACATAATTTTCTTTTTGCCCTTATGACTGGTGAAAACACATGGATCTGCTTTGTTGACTTCAAGTCCATATAATTTTAGAAAATGCGAACATTTTTGGTTCCAGCAACGTGAAGCTTGTTTTAAACCGTAAAGGCTTTTTTGCAATTTACACACCCTGCTTGTTCCGTCTTGATATCCTTCAGGTTGTTGCATGTATATTTCGGAATCTAAGTCACCATACAAAAAAGCAGTTTTCACATCAAATTGCTTCAGTATAAGTTTTTCTGAGGCCGCAATACTCAATAATGTTCTGATTGAGTCAAATTTTACAGTTGGACTAAAAGTCTCGTTATAATCAATACCATTCTTTAGTAAATAACCTTTGGCTACCAATCTTGCTTTGAACCTTTCGACTTTTCCACCAACCACATATTTAATTTTGAAAATCCAACGATTATTTATTGGTAATTTACCTTCTGGGAGTTCGGTAAGATACCAAGTTTGATTTTTCTTCAGTGAATGAATTTCATCATCCATTGCTTCTTACCACTTTCTAGATTCTTGACTTTCGATTGCTTGGATGTACGTTGTCGGCTCTGAAATTATAGCAGCAAAAGCATCTCCGATTTCGTAGTCGTTGAATTTAACAGGTGGACGAATAGAGCTCCTATCTCGAAGAATATACCTTTGTTCAGTTCCAGCATCGATTTGTATTTCTTCTTGATTGCTTTCAGTTTCATAAGATATAGAACTATTATTTAAGTTGAGTTGATCGGTTCTAGCAATCGGTTCTTCTTCAATAACTTCAGCTTCCTGAAGTTGATCAATAGCTTTGAAGCTATCGAAAACAACAACAGTCTGGTTACTGTCACTATTTGTCCTTGTTCGACTATCGGGAAAATCATCCTCTTTGAAAATAACGTCACGACTGATTTCTATTATATTGTCTTCCTTTAACCAGATTCTATACCCTTTTAGGTTTTCACAATATCCAACGAAAATCCCTTGCTTAGACTTCTTATCCCATTTTCTACTTTTTTGTTTTGCTATATGAACAAAAGCCTTTGACCCGAAAACCTTTAAATGATCGTTGTTTGGATTTTTGCCACACCACAACTCAAAAGGAGATTTTTCTGGATTACTGCTTTTCCCAGTTCTATTTAAAATATATACTGCCGTGTTAACTGCTTCTGCCCATAATTCGAGTTCCAATTTTTTTTGCATGAAGCATAGTACGCGCTGCCTCAACAATTGTTCGCATTTCTAGTTCTGCACATCCGTTTTGCTCAGGAGTGTATGCCACTGTTTGTTGATGCTGTATGTTATTTCTTTTTAAAATTTCACTTACATCCATGTTTACATATTCTGTACCTTTATCAGTTCGTATTATTTTTACACAAAATCCTGTTTCAATTTCCACGTCCTTAATGAATTGATAAAGTAGGTACTTGCTTAAGCTCAGATTTTTGTTTTAAAAAATAAACTTTTCGATAGTGCGAGAAATGATCTTTAAACAATACAAAGTATTTGGCACTTCCGATACTCAATTTTTCCATCGGGCCGCATGAATTAATTCTCCTGGATTTTGAACCTTTGTTTCCCTTTGTCCAAAAGGAAGACGGTGTTGTTTCCCAAAAACACATGCTCCATAAAAAAGATTTATCTTGGAGTCTGAAGTGCGAATATTCATTTTGTTTAAATTTTTGATAACTTATTGAGGAATGTTTTGGTGTCCCATTCTTTCATGCCAAAGTTTAAAGCTGTCACTTGTAAATACATTTACCACTGCATGTTCCGGAGGCACGTAATCGCTTTCGACTTTGAACTTCATTTCAAACATTTTACCACGCCTTTCTCCCACTGCAACAACAGTACTCTTCAAGTAAAATTCGCATGACCTCGCTTACGAACGCTGTACGATTTGGTTTCTTAGAGCCATCATTATTTTTGGAATTTCTGGATGGACAATCCTTCTTGAAATGTCCTCGTTCATGGCACAAAAAACATTTGTATGTTGATTTCTTGTCAAAAGCTGTGCGACGAACTGAATGAGTCAAACCTTTTTTGCTACAAAAGCTGCTACATCTCCCTTGGTATCATTTTGTTGAACCTGCAATCTTGATTCTTCCATCATAAGTCTAGCCGTTTGATTCAATAATGTCTTTTTTTTCATCACTGGTTGACTCCCACCCACTAAAGAAGTGGTTGTAGCGTTCCGGAAGTGTCATCAAGATTTTAGTAACAATCATTGATTCGGATACTATTTCACCAGATTCTTTTAGTCGCTGAGCCATTTCTTCGACTTTGGATATATGACATGCTAAATCTTGTGAAGATTCGAGAGAAAGACTATAAAATTGTTGTTGCAAAAGGTGTAAACTTGTTGACGATTTCTGTTCATACACCGTATGTAACTTGTCCCACATCTCTTTAGCGGATATGCAATGCATAATGTGTGACATAGCTTGTTGTCCAACTGTAGTCGCAATAACTGTTTGACCTTGGCTATCCAACTTTTTCCAAGCTGTAAGTTCCTTCTTGTGTCTTGCTTCAGACTGTTCTGTGCTTTCAGATCCAATCACTGATAAAATGGGTCTTGTAATTTCTTCGGTCACCACATCGAAAACCTCGGATGCGTTGAGAAGCACCTTTACTTGGAATTTCCAGACTGCCCAACCTTCACCTCCTTGAAGCTTGTTAATTCTATTCAAATCACCGTCCATTACTATTTCGCGAAAAGTTTGAGTAGTACGTCTATAACCCGCACTTCCTTCTCAAGCGACTATAGCTGATCCTGCAATTTGTTTTTTTTTTTTGAAAATGTTCGTTTTCTTCGAAAAGTTTCTTTGGTTCGTTTGTTACACCCCTTTTTTAGAATCTTCTTCCAAAAACAAAATTTGCGACTTTGATTTTATTTTCTAGAGAAAAGTTTCTTTGGTTCGCTTGACAGCACCCCCTTTTCTAGAATCTTCTTCCAAAACAAAATTTGCGACTTCGATTTTATGTTTCCTGTAATTATCTATTAAGTATGGACTGGGCCCATAACCTATTGAAATTTTATATTTAAGTGAAAGTCCGTAATTACAAGAAACAACTTAAATCAACAAAGGTTTTATTAGGAATAATAATGAACAGAAAATATTTCATATTATCTGTTTGATATTAGAAACAGAAAACACGATTACAGAATCTTAAGTGTTTTTGAACAAAGTAATTATATTTAATAAATATTTCTAACAGAGTGGGTGGGGGTTCGAAAATGGTATTTTTTCCGATTTTTGTGTAGAAGGTATAACCACTTTAATTTATATAGAAACAATAAATGATTGTTGATTCATTTAAAATATATAGGCCTCAGACGATTCAGTTTCAGCCTTCGCCCTGACAGACGACTGTTAAGTTTTGCAAGAAAATCAACTTTTTAAGTGTTTTCCAACTAAAAACCGCAAAAACTTTTTTCTTTTCAAATATAACCAAATAAATAATACACCAAAAAATCAGAAAAAATCTCCTGATTATCAAAGTGTGTGCCCCAGACGTTTTGTTTTCAGCCTTGGGTGTATTTAAGAGATCATTGTCTTACGTAATATTTGGTTCGTTATTTGATAAGCTATTCCAACTGTGTCGTGAATTGTGTTTTTTCCACTGCTTGTTTCGACATATGTATCGATTGATCGATAACTAAAGTTCACAAATTTAATTAGGTAACCAACGGCGAAAGCAATCAAATCAATTGAAAAAAAAAACGAATGATTTTTGATTTGTTGTTTGCGACGAGCGAAATTTATTTAGTTATTTCCCCTATTTTGTCTGAGATCCAAAATGATCGAGAAATATTTCTGCATAAGCGATAAACATGATACATTTCTTTACAGAATACGGTAAAATTTGATTTATGAAAGCTGAATATAAACTTTAAGAGAACGAAAGAGATTAAGCGTTACTTTGAACAGGATTACAATAATTACTTAAATAGACATAGGGTAAATTACGTTAAGTTGGGCATATTTGAACAAAGAAAAATATAAACTTTTGAAGAAATTATGAAAAGTATTTTTAATCAATTTAACACTTTAAATAAAATTTTAAACAGTCTTAAACATCGATCATAATAATTACCGAAGGCAACACCGGTACAAACTTCTTCTACGTTAAGTATTCCCTGAGGAAGAATTGAGGAGTCTAAGCGATCATTTGAAAATGCTAGCTCAGTTTCCAACTCCTCACTCAACACTCAATAAAGTGATAGTTAACACAATGTCCGAACCTATTCAAAATCTCAATAACTTTCCTGCTGCCGGTAAGGCTTTTCATAGCTTGGCCTACAAGGAAAAGTTCATATTTTATGTTTATATTTGTATATAATTATGTAAGTTTCTTTCTGTAAAAAAATAATATTTTTTACTAACGAATTACATATGTACATCACTTTTTTTAACCAAAAAACTCAATTCTGTTGAGTAAAACCTAACTAAATAGTAGTACAAACCTAATTGGATGTGCTTTCCTGGTTTAACAAAACCTCTTGTCACAGAATAAATTGTGTCATTGCAGAGGGATTTTACCCTTGTACTAACATCATCAGTTTTTCGGCAACGAGGGTCTTGGCCTGTAAGAAGATATCTGAAAAACTCTTCAAGTATCTGAGGTATCTTAACTTCATTCTCTACAACAGCCTTCAGTGATACTTGATCAGGCAAGACTGTATTTTCTAATTTGATAATTTCTTCTCTTATTTTGTAAGCAATTTTTCTGTGAAGATACTTTACTTGGTAGTTTAAAGCAGTATAATATTATATATGTATAAAAGCACCTGAAACTCTATTGGTGTTTAATCGATGCAAATGTCTCACTGAGTATAATTTTCCTGAAAGTCATTAATGATTACATCTAATGCTAGTATTTGGTTTTGAATTTTTCTTATTACTATTTTGCCTTGGTAATAGGAAAGTATTTTCTTCCTCAACCAGTTTTTTGAATAAGTCTATGACTTTCCTTTTTCGCAAAGTTTCTGTTGGTATAAATCAGCGACGTCTTCAAACGAGTGTATTTCATTCAAATTCAACAAATGATCTTCAAGAAAGGCACAAACACCAAAAAATGCTTTTTTATGTGCTTCATAGAATCCTGATGTTTTTGAAGCCTTTTCCAGATTCTTAACTTCTTGCATAAATCTGGCAAGACATGTTTTGTGGCTTTTTGAGGCATCTTTTTCAAAACCGTTTATCAATTTTTGGTAAACAGAATCGTTCAAAGTAAAATACTCGTAGCTTTACAAATAACAAATATTTTCGAGCTTTTCGAAAACTTAGTATTTTTTTATGGCATTTTTTAAAGTGACTTTACTAAAAAAAATTAATTTTCCCACATTGCTTTGGGCTCTCAGTGATTTTTTGGTGTATCATTTATTTGGAAAAAATTCAAAAGAAAAAAGTTTTTGAGGTTTTTAGTTGAGAAATGCATTTGAAAATACTTAAATGGTGTCTGAGAGGCCTATGGCTGAAAACAAAATGTCTGAGGCCGACATTTTGATAATCAGGAGAATTTTTCTGATTTTTTGGGGTTATTTGGTTATACCTTGAACTTAAAAAGTTGATTCTCTTGCAAACTTAACAGTCGTCTGTCAAGGCGAAGGCTGAAACTGAATCGTCTGAGGCCTTTATATAAATTAAAGTGGTTATACCCTCCACACAAAAATCGGAAAAAATACCATTTTCGAACTCACACCCCCGCCCGGCTGAAAAAAAAATCTGACAGACGGTTGGATTTGGTATAGTAATGCGTATACCCACACATATGAATGACCATATGAATTTTGGTTATACCTCCACTCCCAAAATTTGCTACCGGCTCTTGGTCTACTACTTTAAGTATAAAAACACAAACAGCCATCAAAGCAGCATTTGTTTATTAATACACATCTTCAAATGGCCAATTTTCTCCCACTGCACTGTGCGCCGGGACAGAACGCCAATTTTTGTGGACTAAAGGTCGACAAAAAGGAAGTTAGAATCAATATTCTGTTTTAAGTCCAATTAAATAGTGCTAACTCTTCTACTTATCTGATTTATTTCAGTAGTTTTTATATCGAGTTTGTATTAAAAAATACCGCCACATAGAAAAAATACCATCAGGCCAGATTCATAACCTTCCAGCGTTAATGTATAAGAATTTTAATTTTGGTTGGATTTTTTTAAAGAATCTTCTTATAAAATTTTATTTCAATAATTTTTACAATTAAAACACCACCAATATTAATATAGCTGTCATCACTTCTTTCGATGAGAACCATAAGTTTTGTTTCTCCATAAATTTGATTTTGCCTTTTTTTTTTGGTTTTTGTAAAAGTTTCCAAATTTTTTTTATAAAAATCAATATCTTCAAAACGTGTGAAGAAATATTTTTTGAATTTAGTCCCAGATTTTTTTCTTAAGAATTATCAAAGAAATTTGTTATATACAAAATTAGTTTTATAATTAAATGATTTTTGAACTTTGTTTGCATACTTTTATACATAAAGGCAATTTTTTGCGTTTGAAAAAATGTATCTCATAAAAACCATGATTTTTATTTATCCTTGAACAATTTTTAAATTCCAAAGTAGATTTACATATTTACAAGAGCAAGTACGTGCGACCAAGTCATTCATTTAATTTCTACTGACTTTACTAAAGATTCTTTGAAGGAGTCTGGAGTCAGGTATTTCTCGTTTCTGTATTGCCCATATGCAGTTCGAATTTGTTTTTCGATAAGTTTTCAATATATTTTTAGAAAGTGAGTGCTTTCTTAATGTGTAAATCGAAGGAAGCTAGGAAGCGCTTATCAATAGCTAAAAGAATCAAATTCATCGATGATTGCAGTGCTGAAGTTTCCCTTAAAACAATTTCGGAGAAATATAAAATTCCGACGTCTACCATCTGTACAATAAGGACCCAAAAACCTTTGTTTTGGAGGAGTCTCAATCCAACCAAAAGTTGAATCTCTGAAAGGTAGTCATTAAGAAAAGGTGAGTACCCACGAAACAAATGAAAATAAAAATGCTTTGCAACGTGAAGTCATGTTCCTATAAGTGGCTCCAATCTAAAGGCCAAAACACAAGCCATACACAAGAAGAAATATTCGAATTAAAATTTCTTTGCAAGCGATAGATGGCTTACTAGATTTTAAGGAGATTTGGAGTTCGTTTGCTCAAGATAACGGACAAAAGTTATCCTCTCAATCTGAACTTGTAAAACCCTTTAAAAAGTCATTGGTAAAAATAATTGACTGACATCAACTTTCTTTTGACGCGGACTTTCTTTTGAATGCTTTTTTTTTTTTGATGTGTAAACATCTTTCCCGGCGGTAGAGTGAATTGAAAACGTGTGTAAAACTTATACGTCCCGTGTAACCCGTTACGGTTACACGTTCCGGTTACACGTTACGGTTACACGGTTACACGTTACGGTTACACGTTCCGTGTAGCAATCTACCTTACCGACGACTGCATTTAACACCATGTTTACATTGTTAATATTGCGTACTTACGACATCGTGTTTACATTGGAGACTTTGAGTACTGAAATCTCGATTTTATTACTTTCCATTGATGGCTAGAACTTAATTCAATCCCTCAACATTTCTTCACCTCTCGACCAATTAGGCCTTTTCTGCCACATTGGTTATTCTGCTATAGATTTTCAGTTATGAATCATAAAAGATTTCCACCTTAAAAGATCTTTTATGATTGGTATTCAGAGGTTCGAACTTTTATAAAAATCTCTTAGGCTAGCCGCGCACTGGCAACTGTGATCGAAATCAAATAGTTTAATCACCACTTGAAACAGAACCGCGCACTGCCAACTCTTTACTCACGCTCACACTCTTTTCTCTCTTGCGCTTATGGAAAACAGCTCAACTATTACGAACTAATTTTAGGCAATCGTTTAGTTTGTGTCAAAATACAAACTTTTTAGTTGCTGGAATCGAGTTGCTCTAAGTGCGCGGTGTCCCAAATAAGCCCATATGTTTCATTTTAGCCACTAAACAGTTGTGAAACTAAAAATTGAATGTGCGCGCCTGGCCTTAAAAGGATCGAAATACTTCGTCGACACATTTTTGTATGTTATTATTCAGTTTTTGTTGTTAACTATATTGTTTTTGATCCCATTAATCTTAAATTCACTTTATAATTTTTTGATTATTACATTAAAAGTATCCTAAACACAAGTAATAATGGAAAATGAACAAGAAAAATGTGTTTGGACTCGTTCCGAAATCATTATTTTACTAGAAATAAGTAAAGACAACAAAACAGTTGATTATGTCAATACGTTTTTACAGGACATGGTCCAAAAATACATTGTGTTTAGGTGGAAAGCTTTATGTACAGCTATGAAGAGATATTTTTGGATTTAAGTATAAGTGGAAGGGATAAATTGTGGAAAAATAGTGGCTTTCATTTGAATATTACCTTTGACACACACCACGAACTACTTCATCGAAGCATATTGTCGATAAGGTTTTTTGGTCGTGTGAAATGAATATGTGTGTGTATAGCAGTGCGAACTCTGGGAATCGAAGTAGTATGCCGACATGGCGTGTAAAAAGGACCGAACTAGTTCGTCGATACAATTTTTTATGATGTTATTCGGTTTTAGTTGTTAAAATTTACAAATCGCCTGAAAAAGCAAGAATAAAATTCAATCTCCTAAAGCAACAATTCAATAAAGCTCTGATCAACACAAAAAAGTGGTTCTGGAGCATTAAAATTCAAATATTTTTCGGTCATTTTCACTTTTCACATGGTGCAATCCTTTAAATACCTTGGGTCAATAGTAGCAGCCGATAACAATATAGAAGAAGAAATACGCAGGCGGCTTCTCAAATCCAACAGAGCCTACTATAGTCTGTCAAAGCTCTTCAAATCCAGAAATCTCACCATAACTTCAAAACTGCTGCTGTGCAGGACCATGGTCCTGCCAGTACTCACATATGGATCCGAGACTTAGGTGCTTAGCAAAAGGCACTCCGACCTCTTAGCTGCGTTCGAGAGAAAAGTCTTAAGGAGAATTGTAGGCCCCATATGTGAGGAAGGACGATTCCGGAGACGGTACAATCATGAACTGTACGCAATCTACCTTGAAGCAGATATCGTGACAAAAATTAAGCTCGGTAGACTCCGGTGGGCAGGGCACCTAGCTCGCATGAGCGAAGAGGAACCTGCTCGGAAAGTTCTTTGTGGTACATTCTATGGTAGACGACAGCGTGGTAGACCATGCTTGCGCTGGAGAGATGGCGTAGACCAGGACGCCCGAAGCCTTGGGGTGCGCAACTGGATGGCGTCGGCTAGAGACCGGGATAGGTGGAGAGACTTGTTGAAAGAGGCCAGGACCGGAACCCGGTTGTCGAGCCGATGATGATGATGATGATGATGATGATGATTTAAAATCTTACAACTCTACCATTTAACAGCTGATTTTGGCATTTACTTCGTCGGCGTATTGGCGCGTAAATGCCCATACAAAAGCGAAGTACTTTGTCGATTAGGTTGATCGATGTGGCGTGTGTGAGGGGTATATATCTAAAGTCACAAACGAGTACGATTGCATTGTAATTGGGTACGTTCGATAACAAAAATTCGGCACTCGGACGAACGTTGATGTTTACACATCTTAACCGTGAGTCCTGGCACTCACACTTTTTTTTTTTTATAATCTACCTACGCTCAAGGGATTATGATTACCCTTTAAATGTTTCAACACAGCGTGGGCGTGAAGTTAATGAAGAGAAAGAAGGATAGGAAAGATGTGTGGCACGATGTTCTGAGACTATTGGTGGTTGTCTCAGATATTTTTATCTCCAGGGATGGCGGCTTAGCTAAAGCGGAGAAATGCCATGTTTTATTTCTATGTCGCTTATAATTCACATTATTTTATTCGTGTTCATCCTTGTTGGGCATACTAGTTTAACTCAATTACATGATGTTAGTGTTATGCCTGAACAACATGTAATGAGTAAACCAGCAACCCATTGATGACAATTTTTAGAAGGTTTTTAATGGAATTAAAGCGACATAGACGACGGCAGGGATTGAACCTGTGATCATTAGGTTGACAGGCGTTTTAAGCATGTTCCAATGAATAAGAATCCAAGCAAATAAAGCCATTCATCATTAGCAAGACCCCTCCCTCGTTTAAAAACAATTATGTCAATTATGTATATCTATATTTTAATATGTTAACACTTTTTTTGTAGTTCCTTTTTAATATACTCGTACTTAAACTGAACGCACGACAATAAAAAATATACCATTTGAAAGATAAATTTGATGAGAAGTGCCATCAGAAGAGATTATGTGAATCCGTCGACTATTTGCATGTGAAAATAGAAATAGAAATCATGGATTCTCCATACAAAACATCTAAAATAATAAATACACGATACACACAGCTGTTTGTCAACAAAAGGTGCGTTTTATTATCTACGGATCTATGTGAAACCGGATCTGGATTAATTTTTAACATGTATTACAAAAACAATTTGGGATCCTGGGGTGGAATCGGCTAAGGTGATAGTTGATTGTGATTGTCATTTTGACTATAGTTGTCTCCATCATATCAACAAAGAAATATAGTGAGAGCGATTGTCAAAATGACAATCACAATCAACTATCACCTTAGCCGATTCCACCCCTGTTCTCTATCTGGATCTATTTTAAAGATCCAGAAATTAGTTCTTTTTCTGGCAAGTAGGTGGCCTTTTATGGTAAGGTAGTGTAAACTACAGATGAGCATACAACACTATACTGTCACTATGATCCGTATCGTTTTATTTTCGAGTGTTAATCTATATGGATCTTTGGCGATAATAAAACGCGGCTAAAGTTCACTTCCAACGTGTTTCATGTTGCTCACATTCAATCTTTGTTGTTTCGTTCCGAACAGAGTACATCTACTTACAATGAGTAGGTACACTCTGCGCACACATGCAACCCTTTTTTGGTGCGATCGCTTCTGAAAGAAAGGGTACATACACATCAAATTATTCCAGCACTAACACATGCCCTTACCTGCATACGATATATAAATGTGAAATTCCCATTTAATTATTAATAGTTTTCTCTTTCTTCTGTCTTCTTAACCATAAGGCTAACCGCGCACTAGCAATTTTTAGTTGCGAAACTGCTTGGTTCGAGCAACTAAAAAGTTTGTGTTTTGACACAAACCAAACGATTGCCTAAAATAAGTTCGCCATTTTATTGAACATATAATTATCTTCAAATTCACGGACATTCAACCAAACAGTTCATCTGTTTTCTATAAGTAACCAAACAGTTTCGCAACTAAAAATTGCTAGTGCGCGGCTAGCCTAAGACCAGGCGCGCACATTCAATTTTTAGTTTCGCAACTGTTTGGTTGCTAAAATGAAACATATGGGCTTATATGGGACACCGCGCACTTAGAGCAACTCGATTCAAGCAACTAAAAAGTTTGTGTTTTGACACAAACTAAACGAT
The DNA here is from genome assembly GCA_911387755.1 of Chrysotoxum bicinctum. NCBI lineage: Eukaryota > Metazoa > Arthropoda > Insecta > Diptera > Syrphidae > Chrysotoxum > Chrysotoxum bicinctum. Next base: position 56,749,393 of record OU426988.1, on the reverse strand, counting down.
TGCATTCGTAACAGTTGAGCTATTTTCTATAAGCGCAAGAGAGAAAAGAGTGTAAGCGTGAGTAAAGAGTTGCCAGTGCGCGGTTCTCTTTGAGCTGGTGATTAAACTATTTGATTTCGATCACAGTTGCCAGTGCGCGACTTAATATCGTGTTTTTTCGTGTATCTGAGACGACATGTGAATCGAACGATTTCATTTCGTTATGCCTTTTCACTATGATATGAATGCTTACACTCAAAAAATTTATTAGTAAAATGGCTACGAATGATATTCGTAAAGAAAATATTCGTGCATTGTACGAATATTCGTAAGATGTACGAAGTATTTGTACAGTGGTATATCTACGAATGCATTCGTAAAATTTTACTAATAACTGTCGTACTATCTACGAATCTATTCGTTTAATACACTAATTTCATTCGTAAACAAGAAGTAAACAATTTGTTTGAGTACATTGTACGAATTATTGTGTACATATAACTAATAGCATTCGTTAATTTATCGTACGAATGACTTCGTACTTTAATCATTTGCATTCGTAGTATTTACTAATAAATTCGTACTATTTACTAAGTAAAACTAATATTAGTAGAAAGAATTCATTCGTAGGTTGACCGTACGCATTATGCGTAGAATGTACTAATAACTCCGTATTTTCATGAAGTGCATTAGTATTATTTACTAATCATGAGTAAGAAAAATAATATGTGTTCAATTCTAAAAATAAAATGTATTCCATTAGTCAACACGTTCAAACGTGATATTATTTATAAAGTGCTGCAGTGGTGGATCAGACGAACATCTGATTTTTCGAAAAGATGAGGGAAGTACCGAGACATAATGTACATACATATGCTTTAAAGCTTATTTTATATTTAAATATACAGCATCCAGAAGCAGAATGTTATTCCTAAAAGACTTTCAATGTAAGTACAATTTTTTCCGAAGTTTTCAATATTTTAAATGTTTAATTTATTTTCAGTGGCACTTAGTACATAAAATGAGGAGTTTTTAAATATTTAATTGATTTTTAATTATATTTATAATGAATTAATTAATTTTTAACTTTATTCATATATGTACATATATGAAAATAAAATGAATTAAAAAACTATTTTTAACTTACAACATAAATATATTTTGTTATTATTTATTACAATAAGTATTTAAGGAAACTTCAGAGAACATATTTAATGGTAGTAAGTTCTACAATAATATTCGTACAATATACAAATGGAGCTCTATAATTTACGAATGATTTACAAGGGCATTAGTAAATATTACAATGATATTCGTACAATATACGAATGGCATTGGTAAAAATTCGTACATTGTACCAATGGTAGATATTCGTACAATATACGAATGGCATTGGTAAATATTAGAATAATATTCGTATATTGTACTAATAGTATTCGTACAATATACGTTTGATTTTCTACGAATACTAATAAAATATTAGTAATATGTACTAATAAACCTTTATTCTACTAATACTATTCGTGGCTGAAAACCACGAATAAAATTCGTAGAATGTACGCATGAATTAGTAATATTTACACACGAAATTTTTTAAGTGTATGCTCAAACCTTGTGCTCCTCATTTTGTTGATAGCGATATTATTTAATTTCCATTTGCGATTATTTTTGTGTAATCAATTTTGGCCCCCAATACATGTAAGTATTTTACTGGGAAAAAGTGCGGTTAATGGTCGAATTTCGACCACAGGCGATACTAGTTCATACTAAATCTACTTGGATGACGGCCATACTTTTTAAAGATTGTTTTTTAAGCGTTTTGTTCTCGAGGTATTTTAGTTAAGTTTGAACTTTGCTAGTATTGTGACAACGGTTGATAGTATCCCTTCTCCGGTGCTAGTAGCGGACAATTCCTCTTCAACGGATGATATTCTCTCATCAAATCCTTCTACTTCTAAGAAAAGTAAAAAGAGAAGAAGGGACATGACCACCTTGTCAGCCAACGTAGGCCCGGCACCTAAAAAAACGTCCCTTATTGGTAGTGAAGTCGTTGAAAATTCAATAACTTTATCCGACCCGGTTATCGAATCACTCCATATTAATGAATCGAATACTAATGTTACCGAAACCTCCTCTGAACCCACTGAACCCATTCCACCTCAACCTGTCACCGAAAATCTTGACTTGACTCCAACACAGAAATCCGTCGATACTGGTCCAAAAACTTTAATTTCAGTTCCGAAGCCCAGGGCCATATTTATATCTCGTCTCCAACCCGAAACGATGCCTGAAGATGTTGTGGATCATTTGATTGCTACTAAGGCTATTATCAATTCATCATGCGCCAAATGCTCCAAAATAAGCAAACCAAACAGCTTCGTAGCCTCCTTCAAAATAATAGCTCCCAATTCTCTCTTCGAACCCATATGTAGTACTTCTTGGCCTCCTAACACATTGGTAAAAGAATTTACAGCGCCCTTGAGAAGGAAATCAAATTTAAATTCGTCTTCTAGTATAAATTCAAAAAACTGCCCAGGTTCTGCATCTACTACCAAAATGTGAGAGGTCTTCGAAGTAAAACTTCTAAGACTTTCAAAAATTCCCTAGTTTTGCCATACGATCTTTTTGCCCTTACAGAAACTTGGCTTAACGCAACAATTTTAGACACGGAACTTTTTGATAATGACCGTCACGTTGACGTTACAAATTCAGTTGGCGGGGGAGTACTTATTGCTGTTAGAAGTAATTTCTGCTCAACACAAATAGTCTTCCCATTTAATCTGACAATTGCACTGTTATGCGTCAAAATAACTAAGGAATCTTTAGTCTTATTTGTTTTAAATGTTTACATTCCACCTAAAAGTCTTGGTTCCGTATACACTGAACTTTCTTTAGCACTCGATTTTATTTTCAGTTTAGCTAGCCTTGACAGTAAAATTCTTTTATTAGGGGATTTTAATCTTCCCCATATCGAATGGGTTCCCTCTGATGACGAATCCTATTTTGAAGCTTCCACAAGTTCACCCCAACAAGAGCTCCAAATGTTGGATAATATTATCTCTACAGATTTACAGCAAATAAGCTGTATACGAAATAATATGAATAGACAACTTGACCTTGTATTCTCATCTGACGCCGTTAGTACAGTAGTGGTAGAATCTATCTCTGCTTTATCTAACATAGATCAATATCACCCGCCTCTTGACATTTTTCTTGACTTGAGTGGTCATTTACTAGAAAATAGTAATCCCCACGACTGTTCTTATACTTTTGACTTTCGGAGAGGTGATTTTCAACAGCTTTTAGATAGTTTAATTATTTCCGGTATAGAACGTTTACCGATTTCTAATGATCTTGACAAAACTGTCTCAAGCTTCTATTCTATTTTGATGAGTTGCATAAATGAAACTGTCCCTAAAAAAAGATCTATTCCCTCTAATTCTTCTTGTCATCCTTGGTTCACAAAAGAACTCAAATGCCTTCGAAATAAAAGAAATAAGGCTTGGAAAAAATATATAAGGTTCATGACAGTAGAGAATCAAGTAGTTTACATTTCCCTTTTAGAAGAATTCAAAAAACTCTCTTATGAATGTTATAATGATTATCTTGAAACCATGGGGCTTTCCCTGAAATTAGACCCGAAAAACTTCTGGAAATTTATAAATTCCAAAAAGAAAAGCGACGGTTATCCTGTTAATCTCGTTTATAATGACGTAATCTTGAGTACTACTACAGAAATTTGTGAGGGATTTGCAAATAATTTTAGCCAATCCTTCATTGATTCCCCTGTTGTTGTTGACGATAACTATTTTCAATTCTTACGAAATTGTCCTCAGGTATCATTCAATAATATTACAATAGATCATGACAAAATTTTGGACTTTCTGTCACATTTAAAAGACGACTATTCTATTGGACCCGATGGAATACCACCCGCTTTATTGAAGAAATGTAAGTCTGTTTTAGCTCTTCCTCTGCGTAATATTTTTGTTCTATCCTTGAAATAAGGTAAATTCCCTGCAGTTTGGAAGAAAGCATTTTTAACGCCAGTATTTAAAAAGGGAGATAAAGCCAATATTACCAACTATAGACCAATTTCCAAACTTTCTTGCATTCCGAAGTTGTTCGAACAAGTTGTATGTGACAGTTTGACATTTATATGTAAAACTATTATCTGCAACCAACAACATGGTTTTATGCAAAAACGTTCTACTGTTACTAATCTTGTTGTCTTTTTGAATAAATGTTTAAACTCTCTAGAAAGTTGTCAAGAAGTTGATTGTGTATACACTGACTTCTCGAAAGCTTTTGATCAACTGTCTCATGAGATTATCAAGTTTAAACTTCACTCATACGGATTTCCACCACCTTTCATCAAGTGGATATCGTCATATCTTGAAGATAGGTTATATCAAGTCAAATTCAGAAATTCATACTCAAGAGAGTTTATTGCCAAATCAGGTGTTCCGCAGGGAAGCCATTTGGGACCACTACTCTTTATATTGGCTATTAATGATGCTCCTCTGTGTGTTCGCAATAGCGAAATTCTAATCTTTGCAGATGATATGAAGATTTATAAAAATATAGTATCTTCAAATGATCGGGCTTTACTGCAAGATGATATTAACCATTTTGCCTTGTGGTGTGAAAAGAACAGTCTGAACCTCAACCCGACAAAATGTCAAACTATGACTTTTTCTAAAAAACGTTCTCCTTACTCTCATGAATATGTTATCTCACGGCACATTTTAACTCGTGTTATGACTGTAAGGGACCTTGGAGTTCTTTTTACACCCAATTTAGATTTTTCTGCTCATATTAATAAAATCGTGAATAAGGCCAATTCAATGTTAGGGTTTATTAAGCGCTGGTCTAAAGAATTTGTTGATCCCAATGTCACCCGGGCTTTATACAACTCCTTGGTGCGTCCCCATCTTGAGTATGCTTCACAGGTTTGGGCTCCTCTTTATGATATTCATATTGAGAGATTAGAATCTGTGCAAAGAAACTTTACTCGTTTTGCCTTGAAAGGACTTCAATGGAGTGATCCTTCGTATGTCATCTCTTATGACCAACGATTATCTATTCTTCAGATGCAAACTTTGGAACAAAGAAGAACAAACAATGATTTGGTATTTTTCCACCAATTAATAACAGGCATCACAGATGCACCAGATCTTTTATGTTCGGTTTATTTTAATTATCGGGGTGGAGGTTATAATCTTCGAGGCCTCGATATGATTAAGGTCCCAACACATAGGACCAACTATGGCATTCATGAGCCCTTGACACGTATGGGTAGACTTGTAAATTGGAATTCAAATAGTTTTGATTTTAATATAAATAAATGTAAATTAAAAAACCTTCTCAAAACCAGTGGTCCACGCTCCTAAATGTTCTTTGTTTCATGTTATGTTATTGTTTTGTTCTTACGTAATATTATTTATTTGTTTATTTTTCATGTTTTCTTGTGTCAGTGTTAATTGTAATAGAGTTTGCCTACTAACAACTAACACTGCACTAAATGATGAGCCGGTGGTATAACACAGTTCTCTGTGTTGGCAAACCATTGGTCGAAAGACGGAGCTTGCTATAAGCTTTCTTCGACCAATTCTGATAGTGTAAAAAAAAAAAAAAAAAAAAAAAAAGACAATTCTTATTAAGATACATTTGCATACTTTTAGATCGAGACATTATTGGGTTCAATGAATATATCTCTTTTATCTTCTTTTGCTTGACAATGCACTAAGCCACCCATGAGCAGATTTAGGCAAATTTATGTTGCTTACATGCCATGAAACGTAACCACCCTGGTGAGAATGCTATCCGCCTTGTAAAATCATTTTACAGGAACAGTTTGCTCACTAAGATTGTTAGCTCGAGGGTTACCGAAGTTTTACAACCATTGAGGGAGCTCAAGCTGTATCACTTATCGCACTTCCATGGAAAAATGTTTCACTAGTGTCCCTCAAAAGGTGTTGGCCAAAAAAATTCTTACTAAACCAACAACAGGATTAGCCGCTCTTTTTCAGATTAATAAATGAAATTTTTACAAAGTTATTTTTTGATTAGTAGTCATTTTTTAACGAAAATTCAAATCATTCAATGAGTGTTCAACATAGAGCAAAAGAAGGTGAAGGCCCTAAAATTCAAGAAGATAAGGATGATCCAATCTTCTACATACATCAATTAAGACAAAGATAAGGACGGAGATTCTTATGGAGCAGTTGCTATGACCAAACTCTGAAACGCAATCAAATAACGGAAGAACACCAACAATATTGCTCCAAAATATTATTTCTACGACAGTTGCACGAGAAAGCTGCCGATAGGTGGCATAAAAAACAAAAACCTTCAGACTAACTGAAATAAATGACTGTTTTCGTCTTAAACTTGAATCAATTCGTGCAATTTTTGTGGATGAATAAAATAAAATTGAGTAATTCTGGTTGGCTCATTTATAACTTGCCTACATGCAATATGCCTTAAAATTTCTTCGACTTGTTTTTTTTAGTAAATTACAATAGTAGGGGAAAGCCAATCCATGTTAAATTCAGCGATTAACAATTTCTTTATATTCTCAGAACAAAATCGTTGCAAAATATGTGGAATCTCCATCATTTTTCAGGGATTTGAGAAAAGACCTACTTTGGTCTACCCTGATCGATGTCAAAGAAAATTGCCTTGTTAATAGGAAGGGTTCAGTTATAACTGCTTCCATTACTATTTTATCACCCGAAATTCTTCTTTTCTTTCCGTATTTCAAACGGATCCAGTTTTTTGAAGTTTCCGATATGCTATACAGCTACACCAAATTCCTTCAAAAGGTAGTCGTTGGTTAGGATAAAGTCCATGATATTGCTGTCGCGCATTAGTTGAAATTCCATTCCACATGCCATTAACTTAAATAATGTCTACGTATTCTTGTAAAATATGATATGTAGCATAACAAATAGCGTGCACTACACGAATGTGGACTGCTTTACCCGACACAAATATTTTAAGGAAGTCATAATTTTGTCAACATTGGAGATAGAGACATACTGTAGAACGATTTTGTCCTGACAATATACCCAAGAATCATTTCCCAAAATATAAATACTTGGCGAATTAAGGGTACAGGGTGTTTATAATCTCAACAACCAATGCATATATGCTAAAGCTCCCCACCAGTTTGAATATTATTCTGTTTCCAAATTTTTCAAGCATTTTTTTTTGTTGATTTTTTAAAAAAAAATGTCAAAAACGCCATGTTTCTTAATATAAATTATAAAATGTAAGAAAAAAAAATTATTTTACCTAAAAATAACGGTACCCTCCATACAAATGTTAAAAAAGGGTTTTCGAAAATCGTATTTTTCTCAAAAACGATTCCGAGAATTTTGCTAAAATTTTTTTCTTTTGATTAATTCTTACGATCTAGTAAAAATGTGTGTTTTTAATTATCAATTTTTAGTGATCTTTGTTTTACATTTTTCACAATATCAAAGCATTGGCTTTTCCCGTCAGCCCGAAAAAAAAAGGATTGATGATAAAATTGGCAAATCGCTACGAAATGGAGTACGTTTTCCGTCGCTCTGTGGCTGCAAAGAGTGAAATTCGTGTTTCCTTCGGGACCATATGGACGGTAAATTAACCCAAAAAGCTCCCCTCTGGTCTTAAAAATGGTTGAGATGGTATTTAAATAGTACTGATCGTGGAAATAGTTTTTGTCGCCTAGGTTGTGCTGTAGTATCTTTCCAGTAGCGGTACGTTATTTAACAGCTCCAAACGTGACCATTCCTCGAAGAACTGTGACTTCTCTTGTAGAAGTTGTCTCGCAATTGCATTGGCTAGTCTATGATTTGGGAGGGATATCACTTTAAGAGTGTAATTGAAATGCATCTTCATTGTAAAAGTATTAAGTTGCGAAACTCCAGTCTCCAAGTGCAGAATATAGCTAGGAGTGTTTTTAGGCAGCCAAAATATTATTTTAATGAAATATCTCAAAACAATATCGACCAAATCAAGCGCGATATTATCCCAGGTCCATCTCTCTTTTCTAGCGTATCTACCTGTTCCATTCCGAAAGATCATTACTTTTGATTTGCTGGTATTAACTTTAAGGCTCCAGAGACCGCAATATAATTGCAGCTTATTTATCAGCATTTGCAACATTTGTGAAGATTCCGGTAATGTGACGATATTACATTAAGGCTTTGATGTTGACACCAGCAAACGTTATTCCTCCGGGGAGAGCCGATGGGATGTCATCCAGGAAAAGAGAAAACAGAAGCGGACTAAGTAGGCATCCTTGTTTGACTCCAGTGGACGTTGGAAACCAATTTGACCCTTCGTTTCCGTCCCAACAACCTGCCATATTGTTTTCGTAGAGTTGATTTAGCACAGTTAGTATTTTTGAAGCATTTCTATCGATCGAGGAGAAAGCTGCTTTGAAATCGATGAAAAATGCGTACAACTTCTTTCCCTTGTCTAAATAAGATCTGGCAATGCATTTTAGAGAGAAAATATGATCCACGGTCAAATATTCTTTCCTGAAGCTGAGTAGTTTGTTTTGCTGTGTCCAGTTTGAGAGTCGATCAAGAATGACCCCGGTAAAGATTTTTATGATGGTATTTATCTATAAATGATATGCCCCGATAATTATTTGGGTCATTTACATCACACTCATTATCGACAAAACGGATTTTAATGAATTTTTTTTATAGAGAAGCTTCTAAACAGTTTAAAAAACATTGCATTTCAAAATTTTAAAACAAAATATTTTTTTAATTTTTGAAACAAAAAAAATCTTTTTTTTTTTTTGGAAAATTCGATATCAGAAACGGCTCAATATTTTTACTTGCGATATAGGTACTATAGTCTATAGGGCAAGTTCTGCATTTGAAAAAAAAAATTGAACTCCAGATTTTGATCAAAGTTGACATTACGATGATAGCGAAGACGAATAAAGTGGGTCCGACAATTCCGTCTGTTTGTCTGTATGTCTGTACCTCGAACTACAGCCTAAACTACTGGAGGTATTTTATTCAAACTCGGTACTTAAGGGTCTTCGGTGATTCCCTAGAGGAGAAATTGCAATTTTTTTTTAGCTCCAAAACTGACGGTATCCCCATACACCCGTAATGCAAAATCTTATTTACCTCGAAAACGGCTCTAACGATTTTGATAAAAAAAAAAATATGTGTGATATTATGGACACAGACTATCTTCTTCTTCCTTTTCTTCGGCGCTGTTATGATCTCGATATCGAGGGGATCATAACTCTCCCACGTATCTGCTTCACACTAGTGATCCGCCTGTGGGGTTCGCCGGGTTGACCTCAGAAATCGGCGGCAAGCCTCCCGGTTTTGTATTGTTTCATTTCTGAGGCCAACTGAATGCTGGTGTTTTTGCATTTGTTTGTACCAGGAGTGTTTAGGCCTACCTTTCTTTTTATTCCGAATTGGAACGTTGTATGATATTGCCTTTTTGACGGGGTTCTCAGGATCTCTCCTTTGAACATGGCAATACCAACTGAGTCGGTCGTGTTCAATTTTTTGGGAAATGGTATTCTTAACATGAAGCCTTCCTCGGATCTTCGTACTTCTAATTCGATCAAGCTTTGTAACTCCTGCTGTCATACGAAGCATCTTCATCTCAGCTGCCGTTAGCTTACTCTCATACTTTTTGTACATTGTCCAACATTGTGAACCGTATGTGAGTGCTGGACGCACAACTGAAGTGTAGAGCTTTCCTTTCAGCTTAGGGGGCATTTTTCGGTCACAGAAGATAGCAGAATTTTCCCGCCACTTCATCCACCCAACGCTTACGCGATGATTGATATCGTCATCACAAGTAGCTTCGTTATTTATCATAGACCCCAGATATTTAAACTTTTCACACTTGGGAAGCACAACTCCATTCAAATAAATGTCTGGAATAGGCCTGTGTGGATCAGAAAATGGGCAGCATAGGTATTCTGTCTTTTTCGTGCTTATGCGGTACCCACTTCCTTCTAGAACATCCACCCATACGTCAAGTGCTCGTTGTAGGGATATCGGGTCTTCACTTATGATGGCTCCATCGTCAGCAAAGAATAGCTGATGCACTTTTGGATCCGTCACTTTGCCTTCAAGCAGGTAATCAAGAACTGTAATAAAGAGCAGGGGACTCAAGACACTTCCCTGGTGTACACCTACTGTGATTTCGAATTCTTCGGTGACTCCAGCTGCGCATCTTACTTTAGTAACTGCTCCATCATACATGTCCATAATTATCCGCACATAGGTTTCTGGAACTCCTCGTTGCCTGAGGGCCACCCATATTAGATCTCGTGGTTGCCGATCGAATGCTTTTTCAAAAACAACCAATACGACATGCAAATCCTCCAAAGAATCCCGATGTTTTTCCATAATTATTCTATACTCTGGATTGCATCCGTGGTTGACTTACCACCGACAAACCCGCACTAGTCATCAGATAGCCTAATTATTTTTCGCAGTCGGCTACCCAAGACTCGCTCAACGATCTTCATGGTGTGTGACATCAGCTTAATCGAACGGTAATTATCACAGCTTCGAGTATCACCCTTTCCTTTATAAATTGGAAGAAGGTAACTTTCCCTCCATTGATTAGGCATGCGATCACCTCGTATAAGTTTGGAGACAAGAATCATGAGCCATCTAAACCCGATGTCTCTCATCTTTTTCCAAAACTCTGAGGGTATTTCGTCTGGGCCAACAGCTTTTCCCTTTTTGGAGTATTTTACCGCCTCACTAAATTCTTCGACTGTGACGTCGGATACTTCGCTTAAGTTAGGTGAAGCTATTGGAAAGTATAGCCTTGGAAATTGTTCGTTTAGAAGTCCGTCACAATACTGTCGCCACCTGTGAAGAATTTCGTTGTCTTCCACAAGTAGTTGGCCTTGAGCATTGTTAATGAACTTTGGCGAACAAATCTCCTGGGCATTTCTTCTTCTTTGAGCGGCTATTTTGAAGATAGTTGTGCCTTTATTCGTGGTTTGCCGTAGCTCTTGAATAGCACCAGCTGTCGGGGTAGAAATTTCATCCAGCTCCCGATACAGGTTTTCTGTGTTCTTTGCTTGAATTTGGGCGCACTTCTTCTTCGCTTCTTTCTTGCAGTTTCTATATTCCACTTCGAGGCGTGACTTTTGCTCTGTATCATTAGAGGGGCACTTCGACCAAGCCTTGAAAGCCATTTTCTTTTTACTTATAACTGATTTAGCTTCATCATTCCACCACCATGTTTCTTTGCCTTGTTGGTTGTGTCCTTTTGAAACCCCTAACAGTGTTTTGGCTTTTTCTTTGCAAGTTCTCTGTAGGAGATCCCACATACTTTGTGCTGTACTCTCTTCATTTCGAACTATATCGGTGTTGTTATACAGAACGTTTTGCATATTCGAAATAAAAGCTTCGCCTTTTTCCTTATCCAGATTAAACCATTTAATCTTCCCAAAAGTTTTTGTATGTTTGTTGTCGTTCACTGTCTCCATAAAAAATTCTGTCAGTAGGAGACGGTGTTGGTGGGCGATCGCTTCTCCTAGTATCACTTTGCAATCTTTTACCCGGGGTTTCATGAACTAGATACCAAATGGTAATCAATCTGGGTTTCATTTCCACCACTGCTGTAAGTGACCAGGTGTCGGCTTTGTTTGACGAACATGGTATTTAGCACGATAAGACCGTATGTTTTGCACATGCTCAGGATGTCTTCACCAGGAGGGTTCCTGGTGCCGTATCCGAGGCCTCCATGGCAATCTTCATAGTCTTCGTTTGTCTTCCCGACATGTCCGTTCAAATCTCCGCCCACGAACAAAAACTCTTCCTTTGGGATGTCCTTAAGTAGATTGTGAAAGTCTAGCCAAAATGCATCTTTTTGTACCTGCTCACATCCAATTTGGGGAGCATATGCAGTGACAATATTCCACAACTTTCCTTTAATCACCAATTTAAGGGACATCAAACGGTCGCTGGATTTCGAAATGGTCAATACGCTGCCTAATAGATGTTTTGCAAGGATGATTCCGATTCCGTTTTTACCCTTTTCCGTTCCATAGTAGAACATCTTATAGTTTTTTGTCCTCGTATCCAAGAAACGGGCCCTGTTTCCCGTGTTTCGCCATTTTGTTTCTTGAACACATAAGATGTCCACTCGCCTTCTTTTCATCATCTCTTCCAGCTCGAAGCTTCGACCTGTCATACTGCCAACGTACCAACTCGCAACTCTCAGATTTTGTATAATCTGCGGCATTACTTTGCTAGCCCCCGGAATCCGTCTAGCTCTGACCCGAGCATTGCTGCTCGGTCCAGGATCAGTACCATGTGTAACAATGGTAGTGCCTGGCGGGGTAGTGTCATTTTGGACGAGTACTTTCATAATGCTTGAATTCATAAAATCCGTTGTAAGTATCGACGTGTGCATGCTCCAGTTTTGTATTTGATCTCTCTTTTACGGCACCGGTGATCTCCAGTCGTGCCAACCCAGGGACTGGCATGCACACTTTTGGGAAAGTTTATATGTGTTACGTGTCGCTAGGTTCACCTTGCTGTTTGTGGCCTAGATGTATTTACTCCTTTAGTCGCCTTTTACGACAAGCGGGGAGGCGCTGCAGGAATATTCTAACCCGTCCCTGCACAGGGATATGGACACAGACTATATTTTGGTCAAAAAAAAATTGGAGCGAAATATCATGTACTTGTCATAGAACCGGTTTTTTGATTTTCGACTTTCTCATTAACGGCTATAAGGATTTTATCCAAAAATTTTCAGCTGGAGTCCCCTTAAGTTTAAAATAATATTGTATATAAAAATATTCGAAAAAATATTTGTTGGGTTTTCTTGAAAATTTTTTTCTTTGAAAAATCGTATGAACGATTATTTTTTGAGATTATTTCGTAAAATCAATATTATAAAATACCTACTTAAAATTCGCATCCCACATTTTTTCCTGAAAAATTTTAAAGAAATTTCTTATATAAACATTTTTTTTAATAATAAAACGATTTTTTAATGTTTGTTTGCATAGATTCATACTTTTCTAGAAATCAGACGGCAATTTTATGCATTTGAACATTATTGTCTCATCCATGTTTTATATTTATAAGATGTAGATATCTTAAATTCCAAAGTACTTTTACATAAGAGCAAGTTCGTGCGATCCAGTCATGCATTTTATTTTTATTTGTAAATTTAATTTTTATTCGATCAATAATAAAAACTTTAAATTGGCGCATCCATTTTTTTTCTTAAAAACGCTTTAAAAATGTTGTATATACATAAAAGTTTATTTTCTTAAGAAACCAGTACAGACTTATAATTTTTATTCTTGCTTGAATCACAATGGCATACTGTTTTTAGCTCCAACTATTAAAGGAGTTGTTTAAGTCTATTAAAAAATGAATTTTATGCTCATGAATAATTTTTCTCTAATATAATTCATTTTTGAAATTCTTAGTCGTTTACATAAGAGCAAGTTCGTGCGACCCAGTCGTGCATTTTATTTCATTATCCTCTGATCAAGTAAATAATGTAACTTCGATAGATAAATTAGGCCACTAAAACTCTAAATAAATCATTTATTTCATAGCACTTCTATAACACGTTCGTCTGCTCAGTTCTTTTGTCACTCAAGGAAATTTCGATGCACAAATTGAAATAAACCATTTGACAATAAAAATCAAATTAACGAAGACTTAATATCTGTTCATAAACACCCACCATACCAAATAATTAAAATTTCGAAATTTCCCGGAAGAATTAATAAGAGTGGAACAAATCATCTCATGAAGTTTTTGAGCTTTTGAAAAACTTCTCACAGAATAATAAATCTGAACTGATGATTTTCAGCAAAGTCAATACAGATTCACCTATTCAATCAGTTCATTTTCTTAGATAAGTATAGATATTATTCGGTCTTCCTTGGCTACTAAGTATGAATAATAGACGATAATGATCCGCTGAAACTCACTTTTAAATTAATAAATAAGTAAATGAAAATAAACGTAATCATAAACCTAATGCAATTGATGATTGAACATGAACATGAACATCTAGTAATAGTTTTAGTATTGCGCCGCTCGTGCTGCGGAAAAATATTTTGATTTTGTGATTACTCATATTTGAAAACACATTAAAGTCATATAAACTAGCTTTTAAACAGACCAAATATATGAATCAAAATAGTAAAAATATTAATACGAGTGTGTACTATATGTATTCAAACATCCAAAGAATCTGACTTTGATCGTCGACTTTTTTTTTTGTTTATAATTAGCACACACAGTTAGGAAATGAGGAGGGGATTTAAAAGGAGATGCCGATGCACATTGGCCTTAAATTCTTGTACATCACAATGAGGGGGGAAATCGAGTGGGGTACAGTATTCCACATTCTAGTAGTGCAGCTAAAGAATGAATCTCTGTATTTTACAGTACGCCCGAAATATGGCTCAAGGGTAAAGTGATGGGCATTCTTAGCAAGACCAGTGTTACGGCGAAATTGTTTCAAGGGAGGAATGCTATTTTATTAGAGCACTGTTTATAGAAGAAGCGATAAAACAAAGAAAGATTTTAGATTTTTTTTAGATTTTAAATGATTTTTATTTCATAAAATTTACAAAGTTTTGTCTATCTTTCATTAGATGACATGGCCTACGCCGTCTGTCAGTTGGCAAATAATATACTTAAATAAATGTAATTTAATTTTTTTTATTCAGGTTTATAATTATATTTGGTCTTAGAAAAGTTCGTTGAATATTCGTGTTCTGTAACTCAATGCTATTTTGACGTATCTATACAAATTCTCCCAGTCAGTTCCTCCATTCAGGATGTCGACAATTTCAACTTCATTCAGATAGTTCTTTCCAAAAACACTTCTCCTAGTTTCCACAAGCATAGGACATCTTCCCACAAAATGAAATACGTTTTCTCTCTCTCTTAGGTTGCACAAGTCGCAGGTTTCCTGTAGGTCGCTTCTGTGAGGTACATGATTCAGGGGGAGTAACTCTCCTCGTGTTTTTAAAACAAGTGACATGAGGTCGGTTGAAAACTCCGCCCTGAAATAATTATTAACTGCCAAGTTGTAGTCAAGCTGCGCATAAATGTTCCTGTGAAACGAGCTCCTGGTTTTCCAAACAAAATCTTCACGTTTTTTTTCATCTACTAGGCTGATTAGGTTGTAAAGTTCGCTTTTCCACGTGTCGATCGATTCATCTTGAAGAGAGAGTGAAAGTCCACAGTACTGGGCTAAATTACTCCAAGACTCAAACCATGAAATTTTCTTTCTCATCACCAGCATTGTTATTTGCTTAGGCAATCGTCTATCATCCATTTTAATTGTTTTTAGAATATAGTCTACCTGCATCTTAAGGGTTGAAATATACAAGGGAGAAAGACCTGTTTCCAGCATAAGGATGTGGTTAGCCGTACTGTTGGGTAGCTTTAAAGTGCGCTTCAAAAAGTATCTGAGAACCTGCTCCACTTCTTCAAATTCTTTATGTCCCCAAACTTGAGCAGCGTAGAACATTATTGCTTTGGCCGTTGTTCTGAAAATTTGATATTTAGCTTCATATTCGACATCTCTGCTGTGCATCACACTTCTCCACGTTGCATTTAACGCATTTTTTGCCTTCGCTAGTTTATCTTTCATGTGGTTCTTCAGGTTAAGATTTCTAGAAATCCGCATTCCGAGATAGTTGTACTCATTCACGATTTCAATATTGTGCTCTCCAAAATTCCATCTTTCGCTGCGACAGTTTCGCCCTCCTCCGTTACGAAAAATCATAATTTTGGACTTGTCGAGGTTCACTTGAAGCCTCCATTTATTGCAGTACTCGAACAATCGATTGATCATTAATTGGAGACTTCCGGTTGACTCAGCAAGCACAACGATATCATCTGCGAACATAAGCACTTTTATTAGAAGGTCTGGTGAAACTCGAGCTCCTCCTTGTAGAATTTCTTCGATGTCGTCGATAAACAAGGCAAAAAGTAGGGGACTTAAACAGCAGCCTTGCCTCAACCCTATCTCTACTGGAAACTGTTCAGATACCTTGCTTCCAAGGGTCACTGCAGAAGTTGTTGAATCGTATAACCGTTCCAAAATGTTTCCAAACTTGGTGGAAATTCCTTTATTGTAGAGCTTCAGCATTAGTGCTTTTCTGTCTATAGTGTCGAATGCCGCCTTAAAGTCAATAAAAAAAGCGTAAAGCTTCTTTTTTGATCCCATAAATATCTCTACTATATTGGTAAGTGAGTAGATTTGATCTATTGTAGAGTAATTTGCGCGAAACCAGCTTGTGATTCACTCAATAAGTTATTTTCTTCTACCCAATTATAGAGACGCTTGTACAGTAGTTTTCCTAGAATTTTCATCGATGAATTCAGCAGCGATATACCCCTATAATTAGCAGAGACTCTATTGTCACCTTTTTTGAAAATTGGACAGATGATAGCCTCTTTAAAATAGCTTGGTATACTAGCGTTCTCATTTCTCATATGCTTGGTTCAAGGCTCTTGCTAAGTTTTCTACGAAGAGAATTGTGCTGAATTTGTAGAACTCTTGAGGGATTCCGTTTGATCCTGGAGATTTGTTGTTTTTTAGCTCATTCAACACCGTTTGAACTTCTAAACAAGAAAATGGTAAGTCGAGTTCATCGTTCTGTTGATAAGGTACTGCATACTGAAAGGACGAGGAAAAACTATCTTCTGTTAGCATTCGAAAATGTTCTGCTAAGTTTTCAATATCAACTGGTGGAG
This sequence comes from Chrysotoxum bicinctum, assembly GCA_911387755.1. Taxonomy (NCBI): domain Eukaryota; kingdom Metazoa; phylum Arthropoda; class Insecta; order Diptera; family Syrphidae; genus Chrysotoxum; species Chrysotoxum bicinctum. Next base: position 56,732,657 of record OU426988.1, on the reverse strand, counting down.
CGACTTGTTTGTTTGACGTTTTATTTATTTCGCGAACAATCTTCCAGAACTCGCCTGTATTTCTACAGCCCGCAAGGTCTTGACCAATTTTCCTTGAGTAGTTTTGTCTCTTAGTCTTTAGTAATTCTTTGTAGCTTTTATTTACGCTAAGGTATTGTACTTTGTAAAAGATGTTGTCGGGAAATCTTCGGAACAATCTTAGCCAGGCAAACGATCTTCTTCGAGCATCCATACAGTCTTTATCAAACCATTTTTCTTTGTAGTGGAAAGAGTTGTTATTACTTGGTTTACATTGTACTGGTATCGCACTTTCAACAATTTCATCAAGATTAGACAATTTAGGAACATGGAGTGAAGGATTTCTTTCTCGCAAAAGGAGAGCATTATTTAAAGCTACTGCATATCCGCTAGCAAAAGCATTTTTCCATTTATATTTTACTCGTGTAGCTGACTCTTCGGACTGACTCTGTTTTAGGTTTACTGTTAATTGAATCGGTAAATGATCGGAATGTATTGCAGTTATGACTTCAGATTCATCTATTAAATTATTCCAGTCTCCCGACACCATTGCATAGTCAATCACAGAGTTTCCCTGTGGTCCTATAAAAGTGAAATCGCCTGATGCATCTCCATCTGTGGTGCCATTACATATGCTAAGCCCAAATGAATTACATAAATCAATAACTCTTCTTCCTTCTCTATTAATTACTCCATCTCTAGAACAACGGCTCATATCTCTAAGCTTACTTTCGGTTTCTAAATCTCCTGTTCGCGCATTAAAATCACCAATGAGCGTGATGTTCGTTAAGTCACTGCTAAACAGGTTGTCTTCGAGCTTTGTAAAATAACTTTCCCAGTTATTACAATTTAAGTACACCGGGATTAAATTTAGTACCTTATGATCCCATTATACAAATGTCTCCTGCAAGCTTATACAGACAGTTGATGTTTTTAAGGTTGTTTTTGAAGCCTGTATGCGTCGACACTTTGACGCTTATGTTGGATATTCCAAAAAAATAATAGGCGACACAATTTATTTCTTTGTTTTTATATTCTTTTCCTTTTCTTTATTTAGTTGGAAATTCACTTTTTATTTTTAGATAATAAGCTAGTTTGTAAGTTTAGTTTTGTGTTATGCGTTACGCTATTTTAAGGTTTAGATTTTAAGTTTTAATTTAAGATTTTAGGCAACCCAAGTGGTTTTTACAAAAGATTGTTTTAGATAATAAGTTTTAAGTTTTTAGGTTTTAAGTTTTATACTCTTTAATTTAGTTTACTTTCGATTCTTTACTTTAAGTTAGGCTAAGTTATTGGTTATTAAGTTATAAAAAAAGAAACTGATTGCCACCGAGAACTTTTGTAGAATGACACAAACAAGGCGAAGACGACCGCACGTGAAAACCCCAGAGTACCAACGCACAAAAACAAAAAAACCAAGTTCGAAGGGAGGTACCCTTGCAATCAACATTGGCGGTGGGCTTACATGACTTTTTTTTTGGTTAAACATTCCGGCCGCCTTGCATCCTCGCATGCAAAACTAAAGATATCTTTTAAATTAATGTCTTAACATTAGTTTGGAGATTTTATCTACATATTACATTTAAAAAAGATGAGAGCAAATTTATAATTTCAATTAAAGAGAACTTTATAAAAATATCGATTGAATTATTTACATTTGTATACAGTTTCATTTTGATAAGAAAAATTAAAATAGATTATACAAGATATATTTTAGTGCATTTCATTAGGAAAATTTTCCATTTATATAGAATTGAACTGAGGAATCAGAATTTAGACGTACATTAAGATAAAAAAGGATCAAAAGTTAAGTTTTCAAAAGATTTTTTTTTGTTTTGTTTTTTGTTTGCTGTAATCAATCCGATGGCAAAACACACAGTTTGACGACAGAACGAGTAACAACCCCTTTTTGGGTCTTTACATCTACAACACGTTCTCTATCGTCAGAACCACGATAGACCTTTAAGAGTTGAGATAAATAGGATTTGTAGGGAAGCAGTATAGGAAACTTTTCGTTATAAGATAAGGAGGAAGATGCAAGTCTACCTTGTGAGCGCATTATTTGACTAGAGTCAAGAAAAGGACTGAGGGATAAAAGATTAATTTTCGGTTTCAATTTTGTTCCTTGAACAAGAGCTTTATATTCTTCGACAAAATGTTGTTTTTGAATTAATTTGATGATTTTAATTTTCGTAGATTTAATTTCTTCATGAGAAAGACGGTTTGATGTGTAGCTATCTCTAATAGATTGCTTTCAAGTTGAGTTGGCAAAACGAAACACATAGCTCAAGACTCGGAGTGCTCTATGCCAAGACGAAAATCGGGATAGAATTTCACTTTCGAAATCGCCTGACTGCATTGCAATATTGGCGAGTTTTCGAATAGGTTTATTTTCGAGGATTGTGTCATCGGGAGGATCTATTGGCGGAGTTGAGGGCCAATCTAGTTTCGATCCTTGAAGCCAATATGGTCCCGTCCACCATAGTTGTCGAGACTTTAATTCACCCGGGGAGATACCACGGTTCGATAAATCGGCAGGATTATCCAAGGAGGGGACATGACTCCATTGAATATTAAGAACGTTAGTTAAAATTTCGGATGTTCGATTTGTTAAGAAGTCCTTTCTTAAGAGATCTTCATTTGCGATATGATTGAGTAACTCGGAATTGTTCGCTGTCCACTTTCTAAGATTAAATCCAGCAGATCGGAGAGCATTTATAAGCTCGATTTGCGATCTACGTGCAGACAAAATAGACAAAATATCGTGAGCGCCCGAAAGGACGTCCTCCACGTAAAATTCCTTTTGCAGGATTTTTGACGCTAGAGGAAAACTCGTTTCAACATCTGAAGCGAGTTGATGAAGAGTGCGGATGGCGAGATAAGAAGCACTATTAACTCCGAAAGTTACTGTGTTTAGATTGTAATCGACTATTTTGTGATCAGGACTTGGGCGAAACAAGATGTGCTGATACTGCGCAAGCTCAGGATGGATACCAATTTGGCGATACATTTTTTCAATATCGCCGTTAAAGACGTATCTATAAAAACGCCAGTTGTGTAATAGCAACGTTATATCACTTTGTAGCACGGGACCCGCATGTAAGAGGCCATTTAAGCTTTTACCATTGGAGGACGCGCTAGAAGCGTTGAACACGACCCTTAATTTGGTAGTGGTGCTTTGAGGCTTTAAAACGGCATGGTGAGGCATGTAATGCGATTGAATATTGCCATCATTCCCCAGTTCGTAGGGCGGTGTGGGTGTCATATGACCTAATTGAATATACTCTGAAAGGACTCTATCGTATTCTGCTTTGACAGCTGGTTTTGATAGTAAAGCCTTTTCGTTACAAAGAAATTGTCTCATTGCGTTTGACCGAGAAGTGCCGAATTGTGACTCGCCCGATGGATTTTTAAATGGTAGCTTAACTACATATCGACCTGTTGCATCTCGAAAAGTTGTGTTGTGATATAGATCTTCACAAAATTGGTCGCATGAAGTAAGCATATGGGTTTGAGGTAACTCCTCAATTTTCCAAAATCGTTCAATAGCTTGATCAGTGGAGGGCTCGTCACTATACGAGACAAAGGTTGAAAAGTTTGAAATCACAGGGACATTTTCATAAGGTCCCAAAAGCACCCACCCAAAAACTGTGTTTTGAGCCATCAATGAATTGAAAACATTTGTTTTCACTCCTTCCAAGATTATAAGTGGATACAAATCTGCTCCAATGAGCATGTTGTTGTATTCTTTAATAAAATATTCAGTTTATGTTTAATGCGAGTAAGATCTTTATTATGATCGAGCTAGGTTACAACTGAAACTTTAATATAATCTATCAAAGAGTGAGACCAGCATGATAACACAGATATAGGGTCCTGATGACAATTGCAATCATACGTATATCTTAGTGTGTATAAATTATTAGGTGTTGCCAAGCTCAATAATACATCATCTCTCTTCTTTAAATAAATTAAATTTCATGTATAAACTTAACATTTTAAATATAATATAGAATTTATAATTTTAACAAGTTAATGAAAATATTATTTCAATTTAAAATAAAACCGATGTCTAGCCTGGACGGAAGAAATTAGGTTTCTTACTGATCCTACCATATTTGGTGACATAAGGTGAAGTAAACTCCTGATGCGATACATCGAGCTCTACATTGTTTTTACTGACCGAACCAGGAAATTCATTCCCATTGTTAGTGCCAGGATTTTGTAAATTTTTGTCTATTGTATCCGATTCCAGATTTTCAGAATCATCTGGAGCCCTCGAAAACAATGGGTTCGTTTCAATTGTTCTAAATTCTGGAGCATGTTGTGACTTTCTTAAATGGAAAGTATTTCGACGGATAATTCTATTGTTCTCATTTTTCAGAATGTATGACCGAGGCGTATTATGCTTTTCAATAATACGGGCAGGTTTCCATATACCATTATTTCGATAAACTATATTTTCACCTTTTTTTAATTCAAGTTCTCTTCGAGGTCTAACCGGATTATTTTTCGCCATAATATTTTGTTGACGTTTTTCCAATTCATATGCTATATCCATTGGTACTTTTGGATAAAGTTCTTCATTTTTAATTGGGAACCAAGTCCTAAACTTTCGACTCATCAACATTTCTGCTGGTGAATATTTTAGTCCCGCGACAGGTGTTGTTCTGTATTCTAATAAAGCTGCTTCTAAATTACCTTCACCCCTATTAATTTTTTTTAAAATAGATTTCGTGATATGGACTGCTTTTTCTGCTAATCCATTTGATTTCGGATACCGAGGACTACTGTAAATGAAATCAAAGTTCGAATCTTTAGCAAAATTTCTCAATTCATACGAATTAAATGGCATATTGTCAGCCACAATTTTTTCGGGGATGCCATGCATAGAAAATATTTTGATTAAAATATTTTTTATAGTTTTCGCTGTTTTATCTGGAATCAAATAAAGTTCGATCCATTTCGAATAATAATCGATGGCAACAAAATATGATTTACCACCGTAATCCAAACAATCAACACCAAGTTTTTGAAAGGAAGTTTCCGGTGGAGGATGTGAAATAATCGAATTGTTTTTATTTTGTGGCCTAAATTTCTCACATTCACGGCATTTAAGAATCATGTTTTCAATATCTCTTGCCATGTATGGCCAGTAGAGAGTACCTTTGGCTCTATTAATAGTCTTTGTAATTCCCATGTGTGATTTATGAAGAAGGTTTAACGTCTCCTTAATTAAAGAACGCGGAACGAAGACACGATTTTCGTATAGTACTAATCCATTTTCAACATGAATATTATTTTTAAGTTGCCAGAAAAATTTTAAATCATCATCCAAATTATGCTTGTCTTTTGGCCAACCTTCATAGTAAAAATGTATAAGACATTGTAAAATTTCATCTTTTTTCGTTTCATTTTCAAATTGAATTCTTTTGGGCTCACTCAAATTAACGCTATGAACCAAATCTTTGAAAGTTTTTTCCATATTAACTGTGGGATCATCAATAAAATTCCTTGATAAAAGATCCGCTATATAGAGAAATTTTCCAGGGACATATTTTGAATTCAGTTTAAATTTAGAAAGTTTAATTTTCATTCTTTGCAATCGCGCAGAATGAACCTCACCTACATCTTTCTTAATAATTGCAACCAAAGGTTTATGGTCAGAGTGCACCGTAAAATGGTAGCCATATATATAGTTATTAAATTTTTCACATGCGTATACCACAGCTAACAATTCCTTTTCGATTTGAGCATACCTTGTCTCAGTATCAGTTAAACTTTTTGAAGCAAATGCTACAGGTTTATTATCCTGCAACAAACAGCATCCAAGACCGCTTTGAGAAGCATCGGTTTGGATGATTATATTCTTACTAGGATCAAAAATCTGAAGGATTGAGTGTTGTGCTAAAGTATTTTTAATCTCATTAAAAATATTCCTATGGGAGGACGTCCATAAAAAATCACTACTTTTCTTTAACAGACCGCGAAGAGGTGCATTTAAAGTCGAAAAATTTGGTATGAAATCACGTAAATAATTAAACATTCCCATTATTCTCTCTAGCTCTTTTCTATCTTGGGGTTCTTTCAATTTGAGAATCGATTCTACACGAGTTGGATCAGGACGGATAGTATCGCCAGTAAAAATATGCCCTAAATATTTTACTTCTTTTACGCAGTATTGAAGTTTATCCTTATTAAACTTCACATTTATTTCACGTGCCCTTTTTAAAACATTTTCGACATTTGTATCATGTTCTTCTTTTGTCCTTCCTCCAGTTATTATATCATCGATATAAATGAAGGTTCCTGGCAAATTACCAAAATATTTGGAATTTAGATTTTGAAATTTTTCAGCTGCTATTTTGACGCCAAAAGGAAGTACGTTGTACTCAAATGTTCCATAGCGAGTGCTAAACACAGTGAATTTTTTAGATGCTGAACATAATTCGACTTGCCAGAAACCTTCTTTCAAGTCAAACACAGTAAAATACTTAAAACCTCTCATAGCATCGCAGAAATCAGATAGCGTTGGAATAATACCATGCTCTTCTTGGAGATTATCATTCAAAGCACTTGGATCTAAACATAACCTCAAACTACCATTTGCCTTTTCCACAATTACTAATTGATGAGACCATTCTGACGGCTCCTCTCGCCTTCGAATGATACCACGTTGCTCCATATTTTCGAGAGCTTCCTTAACTTTATCTCGAATTCCAAGTGGAATTCTACGAGGAGGTTTACATACTGGTATAGCATTAGGTTTGAGTTCTAATCTACATTTATCTGGAAATCTACCGTCTCCCGAAAACACGTCATTATTATTTGTCATAAAACTACCGACTTCGTTTAAAGAATTGACTTTGCGGATTAAATCAAATTGAATACACGTTTTTAACCCAAGTAAAGGTTTGGAGCTTCCCTCAACGACGACATAGTCAACATCATCAACTAAATCTTTGTACTGTGTACGAAGACGAACAGAACCCATTGTAGCAATTCGAGAACCTCCATATGCTTCTAATTTATGTTTTACCGGGCTTAATTTTGCTTCGCATTTAATATTTTTTAAAACTTCAGATGGTATTATATTAACTTCAGCTCCACTATCGAGCTTAAATTCTATAGAACTGTTTTCTACAGTTATTATTTCGCACCAACTACCGAAACCATGTCGAACCTGACCTATCGCACCAATATAAGCTACTGACTCACCACTGTCACCACTCTCATCACCATCATCCTTATCATTACTATAAACTGAAGCTTCATTTATACAGTTAATCCCTTTGGATCTGCATACAGATGCAAAATGATTAAATCTTCCGCAAGCTTGACACCGTTTTCCAAATGCTGGACAGTTACCGAGAGCATGATGTTTATTACATTTGTAACAAACATTTGAATATTGGGAATTAACGCGTCTCTGTTCCATATTGTCATGCTGATCTCTGTTCTTTGTTACACGATTTCTAGAATTAGAAGAAGATGGAAAGTTTAAATTTTGGCGTAAATTATTATTAGATTTTGATATGAAATTATTTAAATTTTTCCCTTTTTTAGTTTTCACAACATCAACAGCCGATCCTCTTTCTGCTTGCATCTCCTTTGCCTGCATATTTACCTGTTCAGCCACACGACAAATTTCTTTAGTTTTTGTCAAATCCAAGCTATCCGTTTTTAGAAGTTGTAGTCTTATATTTTGTTCAGCTATACCCATTACGATACGGTCTCTTATCATATACTCTTTTTGGTCGTTAAATTCACAGTTTTCAGCAAGTTGGACGATGTCAGAGAGGAACTGTTCAAACGGTTCACCTTCTTTTTGATATCGAGAAAAAAAAATATACCGCTCGTATACTATGTTACTTCTCGGTACGCAGTACTGTTGAAAGGCTTCAATAACCTTTTCAAGGTTATTTTTGTCTGCTTCTAACATTGGAAGTGTTTGATATACTTCGACTGCTTTTTCCCCAGCGCACGATAGAAATCTCGCAGTTTGTATTTCCTCAGATTCAACATTTGTTTTTGTAGCGATAGAATAGATCTTCCACATATTGTGAAATTTCCGCCAATTTTCTTTTACATTCCCGTCCATCAACAACGGACCAGGTTTCTGGACATCACTGGCCATTTTTTATTCGTTTTGATATACCAAAAAAAATTCGTTAACGTTTTGCATGCACTACTTTTATGTTAAGTTTAAGGTTTTATTGCATGCACTTTTTTTTTTATCACTTTTAAGTTTTACAGTTAGTACACTATATGCTTTCTTTATTAGCATGCATGTTCAAATATTTAGCTTAAGTTTTTATGCGTCTCTATATGGTCTATATGATTCGGTTCTTTTATTTTTTAAACAAGTACCGACTGCGCCATGTTGTATTCTTTAATAAAATATTCAGTTTATGTTTAATGCGAGTAAGATCTTTATTATGATCGAGCTAGGTTACAACTGAAACTTTAATATAATCTATCAAAGAGTGAGACCAGCATGATAACACAGATATAGGGTCCTGATGACAATTGCAATCATACGTATATCTTAGTGTGTATAAATTATTAGGTGTTGCCAAGCTCAATAATACATCACATGTCGATAGTTGAACTTTGATAAAAGAGAGGATCTGCCAAAGGAAAGTCGAAATTACATCCAGTTTGACCAAGATCCAGTGAAATCGCAGGCAGGTTACATGTAAGCTTCTTAAGAACTAAAGCTTGAGCATGTATTCCAAAATCTTTGGAATTATTGGAACAAAGAGTGAAGGAGCAAAGTTTTGAAGAAGAAGCAGTTTCGGTTGCCCCCATACCACATATGCGGGCTTGCGTAGATTGAGTTGACAAACCGATCAATTTCTGAAAATGTTCCGATATAAAAGATACTTCCGAGCCTTGATCAATTAAGGCACGAAGATTAAAGTCAGTTCCTTGATGTCGAATCTTAACTAGAGCAGTTGCTAGTAAAACTTGACGATAACTCTTTGAAAACATGACATTATGATTGGTGGTTGGAGTGGACTGTATGCTTTGATAATTTTCTTTAAATGGAGTTAAATCTTGAGATGAAGAAGCGCCATGTGGTGTAGGAGTGACTTGAGATAAAGATGATGAAACTTTTTGATTTGCGGCTGTTGGCAAACTTCGTTCAAAATGTAACAAAGTATGATGCTTGCCCTTACAGCGCAGACAAGTGTTAGTACTCTGACATTGATTTGCATTGTGAGTCAATGCAAGACAGTTGAAACAAAATTTATGTTTGCGAACTGTTTTGTGTCTGTCATTCACAGACATTTTTAAAAATACTGGACAGAGTCTAAGTGGATGCTGTGCACTGCACACTTGACACGCAGAAATAATTTTCATGTGAAAATTTCGAATTGGCTTGGACTTCGAGTTAGGATTAACTGAAGTTGGTTTGATAACTTGAGATTTTATTGATTTTGTAGTGTTCTGTTTCATTTCAGAGACACTTTCGAGGATGCGATAACGGTTTGATAAGAATGTATTCATTTGTTCCCATGTTGGAATATCAGTGGGTTTCTCCAATGAGCTTTCCCAAAGATTGAGAGTTGTTTCTGGAAGCCGAGAGGCACACAGATAAATGATAATTGCATTCCACGAATCAACATTGATATCGTAAGACTTAAGTGCAATTAAAGCATCATTAATATTACTTTGTAGTGACTTTATGTCCCTACTAGATTCAATAAGAATTGGTGGTTGATTTAATAAAATTTGGATTTGGTTATTGACCAAAATCCTTTTATTTTCGTATTGTTCTTTCAACGCGTTCCACGCTAGATTAAAATTGTGATCTGTTAAGCCGAACTTATTAACAATATCGAATGCTTGATCCTTTGTTTTGGCACGTGAGTGAAATAGTTTCTGCACGTCACTTAACTTGGAATGCTTTATGTACACCGCCGTGAACATATCTCTAAAGGATGGCCACTCTAAATAGTCGCCATGAAATTCTTGAGTATCGCACGCAGGAACTTTAATATTGTGAGAACTTTGTTCAAACTTTGAAATAAGAGGATCCTTTTCTTCTATACTTTTCGAAGAATCGGAAGTGACACCCTGTAGTGACTTCAAAAAGTCTGAAATATTACTTGTACACTGAAAATACGTTTCGGCACAACTTTGATATTTGGCTTTAACCTCACTTAAAGAGGATAACAATTCAGCATCAACGCTTTTCATACATAGAGTATATTTCGTTTTGACATCGAGCCATAATTCTAATAATTCTGTCCGATACGCTTCCAATAACGAAACCGTATGAGTGGCACTTGGTTTGGTCTTAAAGGCCGCATGAAACTCGACCAATTGGTCGGAAGCGAAAATTAAATCGTCCAGCAAACTCATTATGGCGACAATACTGCGCGCTTATAACCTCAAACAGATTATTTATCAAACAAAAACAAAATGACTTAAAGAATTGACTTTGTAAACTATATGCGCGATTTTGTATGAAAAGTACCCAATATACGCAAAATGATTTTGATTCCAAATAAAAAGTTGTAAAATATAATATATAATGTGTGTATGTAGACACAGATTTATTGATATATAGCACTAAAATATATATTATATAACGTACCTTGTACAAAAGCTTGAAAATTTATGATGATTTTTGATGATGATTCTCACGCTGATAGAAATACAGATGAAGATGATTATGATGATGAACTTGATGGTATTCACGATTATAGATGATGATGATTCTGATGCTGAACTTGATGATATTCACGATTACAGATGATGATGATTCTGATGCTGAACTTGATGATATTCACGATTACAGATGATAATGATTCTAATGCTGAACTTGATGATATTCACGATTATAGATGATGATGATTTTGATAATGAACTTGATGATATTCCCGATTATAGATGATGATGATTTTGATAATGAACTTGATGATATTCACGATTATAGATGATGATGATTCTGATGCTGAACTTGATGATATTCACGATTACAGATGATAATGATTCTAATGCTGAACTTGATGATATTCACGATTATAGATGATGATGATTTTGATAATGAACTTGATGATATTCACGATTAGATATAGATGATGATGATTTTGCTTATGATAATTCCCACGATGATAGAAATACAGATGAAGATGATGTTGATTATGATGATGAAATCCACGACGATGATGATAGATGATGATGATGATCGATAATAATATTCACGATGATGATAAAGTTGATTATGATGATAAAATCCACGACGATGATGATAGATGATGTTGATTCTGATAAAAATCACGATGATGATGATAATAGATGATGATAACGTTAATTAAGATGATGAAAATCACGATGATGATAGATGATATATGCATTAACAGTTGCTGATGGCGTGGTTAGCGTTAACTGTAATGCAGTACAGTACTTTGCGTTAACCGTTGACCCTAGTGGCGTGAGCTTAACTGTTATGCACGCGGTTAGCAACGATATGTGCAATGTAAAACGATGATCGGTCGGTGGATGATGAAGATGATTGTTGCCGATTTTGGCAGCGGCGATGAGGATGATAGCTGAGGCCCGACAATCTTGGCTTCAGCAATGGTCGATGGTGGCAATGACGACACAAAAAAACCCAGCCACATTGCTAGCAGCAAAACCGACGACGGTGATTTATTTCACAAAGAAAGGATTTGATGATCTGGCTCGATTGGACCAATGTATGCGTCGACACTTTGACGCTTATGTTGGATATTCCAAAAAAATAATAGGCGACACAATTTATTTCTTTGTTTTTATATTCTTTTCCTTTTCTTTATTTAGTTGGAAATTCACTTTTTATTTTTAGATAATAAGCTAGTTTGTAAGTTTAGTTTTGTGTTATGCGTTACGCTATTTTAAGGTTTAGATTTTAAGTTTTAATTTAAGATTTTAGGCAACCCAAGTGGTTTTTACAAAAGATTGTTTTAGATAATAAGTTTTAGGTTTTTAGGTTTTAAGTTTTATACTCTTTAATTTAGTTTACTTTCGATTCTTTACTTTAAGTTAGGCTAAGTTATTGGTTATTAAGTTATAAAAAAAGAAACTGATTGCCACCGAGAACTTTTGTAGAATGACACAAACAAGGCGAAGACGACCGCACGTGAAAAACCCAGAGTACCAACGCACAAAAACAAAAAACCAAGTTCGAAGGGAGGTACCCTTGCAATCAACATTGGCGGTGGGCTTACATGACTTTTTTTTGGTTAAACAAAGCCCATGAGTATTCCTCCACTTGCCCGACCTTTTCTATTTACTTTAATTGCTTTTAACCACATTAATTTATAATCACTGAAACTTAATTCAAATTTCTTAAAATTTTCCTCGGTTACATGTGTTTCAATTAACACAAATATTTCATATTGATTTATAAAGTTTGTAAAATCTAAAATTTCTATCTTATTACTTAAACCTCCAACATTATAACTTAAAATATTTATTTTTAATAATTCATAATTCTGACAGACGGCTTTATTCTAATTACAAAATTTTACATTGAAATGTGCTTGGGTATTTAACCCTAGATGCGAAATACTCTCAGATGTACTTCCAGTAGTAGCAGCCCTTGATGTTGACGAACCGCAGCCAACTTCGCCTGACGTTTGGCGTTGGTTTGTGAAATTGACATTATTTGCTTGTTTTATTGGAGTTTTTTGTAAACAATTTAAGTTTTCGAAAAAGTTTTCATCAAGATTATGTTTTTGGATGATTGTTTTCAGGCCATTTTGCGGGTCGGCTACAAACCTTTGCTGATCTTCATTCCATTCGACGGATATATTGTCTATTTTCAATTTGTCATCGCGCAGTAACATTTTTACACGGAGCTGTTTTGCTTGGATTTGCTACGTAATTGCAGAAGTCTGCTACGCTTTTGGCGTGTCTTCGGAGGGTAATCGCGGCTTATTGAGACGCCGGTTCCTTTTAACTTTTTAACGTTCCTGAGAACTTGGAATGCATTTTGTTTGCTTTTAAACTCGGCCAAAATCGTAACAACATCGTCATTAGCTGAAATTTGTCTCAGTCCCTGTGAGGTGATAATGTCCGGTGTATCTGAAATGTTTTTGCATATGTTTTCAGCTTCGGCGAGTGTATTTCCAGATCCGTTCTTCATTCGTATGATCAAGTTGGATTCCTTTGCGGATATTTTTAAGTGATCGATTTCGTTTTGGAGTATGTTACATCTTTTGCTCAATATATCCACAGTATCCTTCAGTTGACAATTATCTTTCTTAACCTCATTTAACTCTTCGCGCAAATTTGCGATGTCATCCTTTGTGGCAACATTTTTTAGATTGTTGGCGAACAAGTTATTTAATTCGTCTATGGTCATAGAACCAACTAAAGAGGACATAGTTTTGTCTTTTTTTGAAAGTGATTGAGGAATTTCAGGGGATATGTCTTGAACTTTTCTCTTATTTTCGTTCATCAAGTGATTTTAGATAGATGATTTTATATTAAACTTATATATATAGAATGTATATGTGAACAATTTTCGTATCAAGATATGTATTTTGATTTTATAAGTCTACAATGAATATAATTCAACGATTTTCAAACCTCACTTGATCTGTATCTCCTAAGCAACACAATTTATGCAAAATTAGTATTTAAAGTTCGTTTATTTAATTTAAAAACAATTTTAACAAGAGGTACACAATTATTTAACTTTAAGTTGTGCCAGAGTTGCCTACATATATTACAAAGAAAGACAAGAGACATTACGATGGTGTTCGAGAGAAACAAAAGTTTCCGTAATAGACCTGTCTCCAATAAGTCTAAGGGCTCTGTTTTGGATTCTATCTAAGAGGTGCAAGTGAGTTTTAGGAGCACCTGCCCAGATATGAGAGTTATACTCAAGCTTAGGAAGAATGTATGCCTTATAACTTGTAGCCAGGACAGAAGGGGAAAAAAACATTTTTCGCAACATCAAATATGTGATCATCCCACAAAAGATGGTCTGTAATAGACATACCGAGAAGGGAAAGCTTTTCGGTTTCCTCGATGCAAGTGCCATCCATGGATAATGGCAGGGGTCGAATATTTCACTTGACAGAAAGGAGACAGCTTTGGGTTATCGAAGCATTTAATTCCAAGACTTATCATCATATTCTGCCATTGCAGGGCCACAGCCACTTCCGGAGATGAAGGATGTGGATCTGGAAACGAATATGAAAAGCTGAGGGTACTGTCGTAAGCAAAAAAATGTAGTGAATTAGAAGATACAGACAAGAGATCATTGATGAAGATGAGGAAGAGAGTCGGAGAGAAAACAGAGCCTTGGGGCATACCAGCATTAATTTTGTGAATATCAGACTTAAAACCGTCCAAAACAACACGAATTGACCGGCCTGAAAGGTAATTTCTAATCCAACGAAGTAGACATTCATCGATGCCAAATGCACGTATTTTCGATAAGAGAGCTTCATGCTAAACTCTATCAAATGCTTTAGAAATATCAAGTGGAATAACCTTGGTTTCACCAAAATTGTGCTAGCATTTGTTCCACTTTTTGGTGAGATATGCCATCAGACCACCAGTAGACCTGTTGCTACGAAAGCCGTACGGCCGGTCATTAAGAAGCTTTCGTTCTTCAAGATATTTCTTAAGCTGATGATCCATGAGCTTGGAAAGAGGGCACGAAAGTGGAATTGGTCGGTAATTTGTGGGTGAGGAGGATTCGTCTTTTTTAGGGACTGGCTGGACAAATGCTGTTTTCCATCCACTCGGGAAGAGTCCAGAGGAATAGGATTCATACAAAAGCTTGCGCAATGGTGTTGCCGGCGTAGAAGAACACCTCTTCAGAACAATAGGAGATATACCATCTGGACCAGTGGATTTGTGTATTTCAAGATCTTTAAGATTCTTGCAACTACACGAGTGCGAATAAAGATTCGTCCCATAAAACCATTTACGCTCTCAAGAACAGGAGAGGTCATAACAGCGTCGAATTTGCAGAAAACAAGGCTGCAAGCAAATTTGCTTTTTCTTGTGAGCTAGTCATAGGAGTGTTATTGTAAACGAGTGTTGGAACCGGCGAACAGCGGAATTTCTAATATTTTTTACAAATGACCAAAAATGTTTGCTACCTTCGGGACGTTGTAGTATTTTTTTTCGTGTTTTTTGATCATCTAAAATCTTGGTTCGTTTGATATGAGCATTACAGGCGTTCCGCGCTTGTTTGAATTTTGTCCGGTTTTCCTCAGTTGGATTGGTTTTGTAACCACGGAAGCTATACTCTCTGAACCTTATAAGCTCTTTACAGCTACTATCGTACCATCAATTCTCCTTGGGTTCTGCGCTTTTAGTCCTGTTAGGAATAAAAGTTTTCATTCCGTCGAAAATAATACCTGTTAACATATCAGTGTTAAAATCTATGTCACTATCGAAGAGGCGTAGTGACCAGTTAAAGCTTCGAAAGAAATAGTTGAGACCGTCTCAGCCAGTTGGCTTTCTCATATTGCCAGACAGTTCTCTTTGGTATTTTTTGTCTTTAACTGGATTGGTTGAACATGATAAATTAGATGATATGACACAGTGGTCTGACTTACCTAGAGGTGCTAGTACACTAATAGTGTATTTATCAGGGTCAGATGTAGGGAAGAAATCAAGAGTGTTTTCGGATTGCCCGTCAATGTCGGGAAACCGAGTTGGCTCATTCACAAGCTGCGTTAAATGATTTAACACAGCAAAGATCTAAAGATACCTTCCTTCGGGTGTTGTCTGACTAGAATGTTAAAGCCAAAAAGAATTATGTACATTGAAATCGCCCGTAATAACGATTTCAGTGCGAGGAAAATGGGTAATAATTCTAAGTATGGAGTTCGACAGCTCATAAACTTCGTTAAAGGTTAAATTGCTGTCAAGATTAGGGGTTCTGTAAACAAAACAATAATGAATTATGTGCTTACAGACAGTATACTTGATCCACAAAAAGTTGAAGTTCGTATTCGAACAGTGGCCGTACTGAGGCAGAAGCTGGTAAGCGACATCATTCCTTATATACACGGCGAGACCATGATGGAGAAACAAAAGTGGCACCAAGTTGTAAACCTGTAAGATAAATCAGACCAAAACCATAAATGTTAAAAAAAGAGAAAAAAAGAGCCAAGTTCTTCTATACAAAAACCATTGTGTAACAAGTCAGCCGTGAAAAGTAGTGAGATCTAAAAGTACGCCAAGTTCTTACTTCATGAAGGTTTAATACCGAATATTTAAAGTAAAATAATATTGAAACAGCTACAATGTAATAGAGAAATTTTATTATTTAATGATTACTGACTAAAATTTGATGGGCTTACTTGGCAAGTTTTGTTTATGCCCAATTCAAAAGGTTTTAAAAACTTGACCAGTGAACCCATCAAGTTTTAGTCAGTAATCATTAAATAATAAAATTTCTCTATTACATTGTAGCTGTTTCAATATAATTCTACTTTAAATACCCGGTACTAAACCTTCATGAAGTAAGAATTTGGCGTACTTTTAGATCTCAGTACTTTTCACGACTGACTTGTTACACAAAGGTTTTTGCGTAGAAGAACTTGGTTCTTTTTTTAACATTTATGTTTTTGGTCTGATCTCAGTCCTTTTTGCAAAGATTTTAATATTTTGCCATGTCAAAATCTCGAAAGATACGAAAAGATAGAAGGGTGCGGACTCTAACTACTAAATTCAACTTAGTAAATAGTTTTCTACTTCTTTTGGTATATTTTCTTTTTGTTATTGGTTGTTTTGATTTGCGCTTCAATTATTTCTTCTTGTTCTGGAGAGATACCTAACACTAACATACCTACCTTAATTATAGCAATCGGAAGTGCTCCGGATAAATTAAACATTTTCTCAGAAAGTGGGCGAATACCACGCCCTCTGAATGGAAAACCCCAATTTTTATTTTTGTTCCTTTATATGCAATTTGAGCACCGTTCTACCAAATTTCATTGTTCTACTGCAATCGGAAGCGCGCCATGTATAATTTACATCAGTTCTGAGGAAGTGGGCGGATACCACGCCCCTGAATGGAAAAACGCTAATTTTACAATTTTTTTCTTTGTATGCAATTTAAGCCCTACCGTTTTACCAAATTTCATCGTTTTACAGCAGTCGGAAGTGCTCCATGCAACCAACACCAATTCGGAGAAAATGGGCGCATACCACGCCCCTGAATCGAAAACCTCAAATTTTCCTCTACTTACATGTGACAAGACCATCCTTTGTGCAAAATAACAAGATTCTACGATGTCGGGAAGTGCTCCATAATTTTGATGATCTGTCAGTCAGTCAGTCAGTTACGGTTTTTGTGATTTTTGGGGTCTTATATCTCAGGAACCGCTTATGCTAAAAAATTGAAATTTGGTGAGCCGCCTGGGCCGGACTAGCTTAGCAAATATTCGGAATATTAAGTTTCTGACTTCATTGGTACTGAAGATAGGGAGGGGTCAAAAACCGCCTGAGTTTGTTCCTGTAAAAAGGGTGTAGTGCCAGAACTTGGCTGGGCACTACCGTTCCCTTTGATTAAGTTTAAAATTACCAAAAGCTAAAGTAAGAATAAGTACAAATTGAGCTCCTTACCTTATGGGCGGCTCTAATGCCATTTAATAACCTTTTCACATTCCAACTTTGCTTATTGATTTTTTTTTAAGTTCCAACCAACATATTGCATCCAATTTTTATATAGATTTTCTCTGAAAATTAATTTAGGTGATAACAACGCAATTTAAACGCCAGTAGTTTGCCATTAAAAAAAAATACCCTCATTTCCTAGCCTTCAACAATTTGAATTTATATCAGGCGATGATAAATTGAACGGCAAGAATGCAATATTCTCTCAGCATTGCCACTCTGCGCAATTCACAAACACAAATTGTAATATATCCACACTTAAATGCATTTTCCAATATTGCATATTAAATAACTTACATTCTAGAAAATTTACATACAGCTTCGTAGTTATTTGTTTGTATCCTTCTTCAGTTGCTTCGTTTTCACTTGCGATACATGTATTGTTACTATTATGGCAAGTTGTGCATTCGTAAAAAAATCAAGCTCGAGAAACTTGATTAGAAATGAGGACGACTTGGCCGATTTGTCTAAAAACGTGGTAGAAGCCTTTTTTAAATTTTTCTCATGGCAAAATATGTTCTTCTCAAAAACTAATTAATAAATTTAAAAAAAAAATCAAAAAATTTATTTAGTAAAAGTTAGCTAATGACCGAAACAAAATTTCTAAAAATTGATATTTTTGAAACGCACTTTTGAGTTGAGGACACTTAAACTTTCAATTTGAGTATCATTGGTACCTACCTATAACATTTAACCAAGCACTTCCAAATGTCAAAGATGGATTTCGAAAATCGTATTATTCTCGAAAACGGCACCTAGAATTTTGATAAACAATTCTCTTTCGCTTGATTTGTTCACTCTTTAATTGATGAAAAATATTTGGAAATAGGACCTAACGGACAGTACATAACACAGAACCATTTTTTAAATTGTTTGCTTTCTCACAAACAATTTTGTTTTTTTCCTATACTTAAGATGCCGGATGCCGCCACAATCATTCGTCTTCTTGATAGTATATACTATAAGTTTTATATACAAAGATATAATACCATTCGTTCTTAAAACCGAAAGACTTAAGTTTTTTTAAACATAACATCAAGTTCGTACGACCCCGTCGTGCATTTTACAGTTTTTTTTTTATTCTTCAGTGGAAATACTACTTATCCCATTTGCATTGCTTACGATGGAATGCAATTTGATATTTTATCGCCAAGCATCCTTTAAGTTTTCTAACAGAGTATCCTCTTATAGGTAGCATAGCATTGCATAGTTACACAAAATCCGATGGATTTCATTTCTTAAGTCGGCCAACCGAGTTCGGTTAGTTGGTAACCTTTCTCTCTCAGCTTCTGGAGGATATTTGCATTGTTTTCTGTTTGGTTCCTTTGTCGAGATAAGTAATTTTAAATTCAGTTTCTGTTACCCGTTCTTATTTTTGTCGTCCTATTTGTAGAGTATTAAATTTAATTCAAAACTGCTTGGTGAGGTTGACGTCATTTTTGTTTTTAGAAACTAAACGATTATTTTGTTCAAATACATAATGTATCAAGACATGAATGTTTATGAACCCAAAGTGTCGCTTGGAGGAGAAAACTATTTGATTTTCAAATTATAAATATTTTTTTGGAAACGAAGAAAGATCTCAAAAGCCGGTCCAGATTCAAAGGTGTAAACAAATTGCAACTGCATCTTAAGGTACTGAGTCATCTTTCAAGTCTCTTAAATTGAATAATTCAAATATGAGAAATAAAACAATTTGGTTTGTTTGCCAAAAACATCAGACTTGAATGGTAAAATCAGGTTTGAACAATTTTTCGGTTCAAATCTTGAAATTATAAATCATTTTAAAAAAGGTAACCTAAAAGCCAACAACGTGCATGGTTGCATGATTTTGAAGCGCTATGAGGTGTTGACATTCAACTTCTTTGAATACGAAGTTTCCATTCTTGTTTTTAAAGTCCAATAAACGTAAATGTAACCAATTTCCAAACATCCAAAAAAGCATTATCATCGAAGTAATTTATATATACCTACACATACACATTGTAACGGTATTGGTGTTCCTAACCTACTAAATTGCGATCTTATGCATCTTCATTGAACTCCTTTGAACCACAGGATTCTCAAAGATCCTCCAAGAAGGTGGATTAGGTTGTCCAGTCGGCAGAGTGCTGGTAGGCACGCTAGCGAAGGCCATTAGGCTTGCTCGGCGGTGGGGTGGGGTCTTGCAAACGTCACCGTTTACTTTAAAACGTGCCTAAATGAATAAATTAATAAAAAGAAATACCAAAAGCTGCTAAAAAAAATCACTACTTCTATCAACAAACACTTCTTTTCGGAACTATAAGATGGACTTAGTTCCTGAGTGTGACCCTCCCACTGTTTTCTACGCTAGGTAGAAACACCATGGTTACCGCACCACTCACAATTATCCACGATAACCCCTAAAGCGAAGTCTATTTTAGATTTAAATCTGACTCATCTCTTCACCGTCTAAACTACCCCTCTTCATTCCACTTTGCTAAGCCCACTTTCGAAACTTACTCACACGACATTATGTATGTCAATAACACGCAAAATTTCATAGAAAATCTAACATGGTAAATTTTATTCAAAAAGTAAATATAAAATGAAATCTAAGATTATAGTTTTTTTATGATCTAATTAAAATAATTTAAAGTTGAATTCACATTTCTTAGTAATAAATTATAATATTACTTGTTAAACGTTAAATAAAAATTGCATAAAAAGGACAAAAAAAAATGAATCAAGGCTAAAAATCATATTAAAGGTTTCATTGACCCCTATGTACGTCTGTCATGAATTTTCACTTAGATATTTATGTATAAAAAAAAATCAATACTGCAATTAACGATCGATATCACTCAATGTCTGCAGTATTTATGTACGTAGCATTAAAAAAAATAAAAACTGCATTTATCTTTTTGTCTGGTAAATGTATGTTAACAGTCTGTTAAAGTATTCAATTATTGTTACTGACCTCGCTCAATAATTTTCCTATGAGTTCAATGAACTTTTGCTCGATTCATCCATATGATAACAGAGTTAGATAAAAGCTTAATTATTAGGACTCACCGCAATCTTTCCTCCAGCGAAGTGGTGCGCACGACTTGGTGTAAGACGAAGATTTGAGTTTATTCTTCTTAAACTCTATATAACGCTATTTGCTAAATTTAAAAAAAACAAAGGTTTAACATATGAATGTATACAAGAGCTTCAGGAATGAGGTGAAATTTATACTTAACTTGAGTGACTACGATTTGAGAGTTTCGTACATATCATGTAAAATTATAAAAAAAAAAATACGAGTATCAAGATCATATCTCTATTTCTCTAATGATGTTAGTTGAACTCCGGATTTCGATGATGCAAGATGTTTATGCGGATGATGATGATGGTCTATGTTGGATGGTATTTTTTTTTCTGAGGTAGGTATCAGGTAGGTAGCTTAACAGTTACGACTATGCATTTCTATGTAACGGGTATGCACGGCGGATACGTAATCTTCCAAGCGTAATTTTGCAAAATGTAGCGGGATGATACGGTTATATCAGACGCTGGTGTGTATATGTAGAAAGCTACGCAAAATCGTGGTCGAGCTGCCACTCCTACAGTTCACTTAGGGCTCTTATAAAGGAGATGCCTGCCCAACTTTGGTTTCCAAAATCTATCTGGGTCGACAATCTGTGAGGGCTTAATAAAAGCTTCTTGTGGTTTTTAAGAGTCGCTGGCTGGTCTAACGTGTATCGACGACGATACACGAGGCCTCGGTGACACGATCGAAGGCACCAGCCAGCAGAAGTTCTATGACTTAGCGTATAAAATATTATCATAATAATTAAAATTAAATTTCGCCACACAAAAAAAAAAACATTTTCAATAAGTTACCTTTCGAGATTTTGTTCAACTTTTGCCGGACTTCGATCAGACAAGAAGATCTCTACTCCACGTGTTGAAATTTCCTAGTGGGTAGGATAAATAAATTTATAACAAATTCATGAATTTGGCTCAGATCTTAGGTCGGGTTTTATTAGCGGCGTTTATTAGAAGGCATCTTTGTACATCCCCAGGCGCAACCGGTGTGCGGTGGCCACAGACCAAGGAGCGGACGGACTTACTCTGTTTTATTTTTCGTGGCCCAAGAGCAAACGGACGAGGCTTTATATAAAAACAAATATATGCCTAAAGTAATAAAAAGATATTACATTACGTAAAAAAAAATCAAAAAAAAAAAATATATTTGCTTCTCAAAGCGCCTTACGAAGCTCGCGTTTTCACTCGCTTAATACGAAATAATTCGTGGATGCGGGTTACCGGAATTATATGAATTATTTAATTTAATTGTGTTAAATAAAATTATTGAGGAAACCTCAACGAAATTTCCAAGTGAGTAGATTGGTCTTTTTACCGTTTGCAAACGATCTTGTCAGGTCTTCACAGGCTGACGGTCTTGGTGGAAAAAGGAAGTAGGATAGTCATGTCGAATCGAGCATGTGGACATTGTATATATATTTTAATAGTACTCTCATGGAACACGATTTTAAGTTAACTTATTGTGCCGCAAAATCGTAAGTGTGGCTATGTTAAGCAGTACAGAGTTGACGTGGAAGGAGAAAATATAAGTAAAAAAAGAGACAAGGTAGAGATATATTTATTCTGACAACAATAAAGAGGGTAAGGGAGAAAGTCTTATCTGCATGATTGTAGGTAGGTATATACAGTTTTATATGCCATGCGCGAGATGAATACAAGCAAATAGTATTGAGAGTGTATGAGAGTCTTTGTGAGTTTTGTTTCATTGCTCATGCAATATGGTTTGTTTAAATTCTGATACGATTAATTACCGAGGTTGCCATTTTATGGACTTTGTAATAAGATCTAGAGGAATTTGAACTTAATAAACTCAAATGGTTTTATTTCGTTTTTGAAAACTAAATAATTTCAAATTGGCTTTATTTCGTTATGGTAACCAAAATAATTTTATAATAATAATTTTATAATAATTATATGCAGTGGGTAGTTAGATACTGGCAATTGTATTTTTTTTGTAATTAATATAGATACATATGTACATACACAGTTAGAAAACTATTTCTTTAAGAAAATCTTATAGGTACGTACCTATATTTTTATTAAAGAAAATAGCTTTTAGTATGTAGGTACATACCCATAGAAAATTGTATCAAATTAAAATAATAATTTGGATTAGGTACAAAAACGAAAAATTATTGTTATGCGTTGATAGGTATTTATATAATTAAATATAAAAAAATTTGATATAGGTATAGACCAGTTTTTAAAATTTATTCATATAAACTTTGTTTGCAAAAAATATAGAAAATTTTTAATACTTTTTATGTGTAGGTATAATAAACAATTTCAGAAATTCATAAATAATCACATAAAGCTATTTTGAAAAAAAAATCAAATAAGTTCTTCGAGAAAAAAATAATTTTAGAAAACTTAAATTAATTAAAAAAATAGAATAAAATTATTTTTGACGTAATATTTAAAAAAAATCAGATACCTTTTTTGGAAAAAATATTTTTTACGCATTTACATATTGCTTATAAGAAATTTTTGAAAAATTAAAAAAAAAAGGAATTTGGTGTCAATTTTAAGAAATTATTGATTATTAAACTAATTTTGAATATAAGAAATTTCTTTAAAATTGTTCTAGAAAAAAAATTAGAAATTAATTTTAAGTATTTAAAAATAAAGATTCTAGGAAATATTTTCAAAAATTAATCGCTCAAACTTTTTCAAGACATTGATTTTTCAAAAACAATTTTTTTAGATAAAAAAATATTTTTTCGTGTTCTCTATCATCGTAAAGTCAAATTTGATCAAAATCTCGAGTTAAATTTTTTCCACATGCAAAACTTGCAATTACATAATTTTGTAAGAGAAATGCTTTGAGATGCAATGTTTTTTAAACTTATTGGAAGCATGTCTATAAAAAATCCCTATTTCGATAATGAGAAATTTGTCAAATGTCAAAATTTGAAAAAATGGTATCGAAAAACGAATTTTTATCTTTAAACGCGATTTGCGGCTAAACGGAGCCTCGTAGACCCCTCAAAGTTGACATTTTCAAACGTGATTTCTGGCCAAACTATTCATCCTACAGAATTAAAAATTACATATTCGTGATCTAGGGAGTGCCACCTTTCAATCCACGTATGAAAAACGCGAAAACGCTTAAAACGTATTTTAAGCGTGGAACAAAAAAATATTGTTTTTAAGTAAAATCTCCTCAAATCGTGCGCTAGCTTTAAGTTTTATTACTGTACGAAAGGAAATTAAATTTCGAAAAAAACATTGCGCCGGTTTTTGAGAGATATCGAATTTTCCAAAAAGAATGACTTTTTTCTAGGTATAAATATATAAGACTTTTGATAATATTAAAATTTTCAAAAAAGTATGAACATTTTTTGGAAAAAGGAAAATTTGTATACGAGTGAAAATATTTTTTTTTTCGTAAGTTACTTGATATTTTTTCAAAAATAATTTTTATTTAAAAAACTTTTATTCATCAAGTTTGAACAAAATCGAGCATGGGGTTTTCGAAATATTGAGTTTTCAAAAAAAAAATTTGAAATTTTTTTTAAAAATCCGAAAAATAATTTTTTGAAAATTTGAATGCACAATAATATTCAAACTATTAGGGACCTTTAGCAAAAAAAAAATTGATCAAAATCCGTCGTACAGTTTTTGAGAAAATCGAAAACAAAAAAAATGGTCCCAAGGGGGGTACCAAAAATAACAGTTTTTTGTAAAATTTTTTTCAACCATTACCTAGCTCATTGTATATATATATACAATGCCTAGCTTTAACTAAATGATTTTTTTTTTTTAAATCTGTGGGACAGTTTTTGAAAAAAAAAATATTTATGAAATTTCGAAAAAAATTCCAAAGAAAAAACATCTACCAAGTTTGAAGAAAATCGGCCGAGCCGTTTAGCTGTAGTCGAACTCAAATGTTTAATAAAGTGGTTTTTTGAACATAGTAGTTCTTCATAACTTAAAAACTAAAAGAGATAGAAAGAAATGGAGTATGCCATTCGAAAGAGCATGTTTGATTTATAAAAACTGCATTTCTAACTAAATTTCGCCAAAAATGCTCTTTTGAACAAGATATAACTCAGACGACAATATGCACAGAAATAATTTTCTTCTATCCCAAAAAATACGTAATCGCCAAAAAAGTATTGAAAGTATTGACCTTGAAAATATTTGCCTACAGAAAATAACAACTACCAAATCCCCACACACACCTACATTCTACTCCAATGTACATAGTATGTGCCTTTGTTCTCCTATTTTATATACAGTATTCCTATTGCTGTCACTGTCATGTATTAATTAAAACTCTGCCATAGGCATCTCTGCTAATTTAGTAATTATGGTGCCGCTTGGTTCGCCTAGTCGCGTTCCTATTCATGATAGTACTATTCAAATATATATACAATGACGTGAGATCGAAACGATATTCTGACAACCCGAAATTGGAACAACATTTAACGAAACTATTAACTGGCAGAGTTGAGCAAGTATACATAGTTTATAATAAAAACTAATTTGAAATTAAAAAAAAAAAAATTCTGTGAGGTAGTGGCCCATACAACATGCTAAAAAAAGTCTCAGCACATTAGACTAGTTTTTTTATATTTTTGAAAAAAAAATAGTAATGGGTATTAGAATAGATGAGGTGGGAACACAGAACGAGAAATGTTTTCTACCCTCATTTTTTTTTTAACAAAATTCAAAGAATTTTTATTCACGAAGATTAACCGTTATGATCATTATGATCGGGCGAGTCTGTCAAATGGAGACAAAAGAAATATCGACTTGAGAAATGAAGGAAAGCCTCTGGGTGAAATCGTAAAAATTGTGAAAAGACCGCGTTCCTCAATTCAGATTTAGTACGTGTTACAACAATTTAAAAAGATCTGATGGTCGTTGGAGAAGAGAATATTTAGAAGTATTGTAGAGGATGCGGAGCAAAGTGCACCCCTTCTTGCATGTAAATTAAAAACCATTGACAGAATTTTTGTGCGTCCCCAGACAATACGAAACTTGTTCCCCAGAAATTGATTTCATGGTCGAGTGTGCCGGAAGAAATCATACACATTCCAAAAGCGTATAAGAAAGCCAGGCAGGATGACTTTTATTTCTTCCCACAAATTATCAATGAGATTTAGGTCTGTTCATTCAGATTGAGTACCAAGCAGATTCTTGGCGTTATAAAGCCACCATTCCCTTACAACAAGCGATGTATGCTTGGGTCGTTACTCTCTTTGTTTTTACTTGCGACTTATAGGTACTATAAGGCAAGTTATGCATTCGTAAAAAAAATCGAACTCGAGATTTTGATCAAAGTTGACATTACGATGATAGCGAAGACTAAAAAAGTGGGTCTCACAATTCTGTCTGTCTGTCTGTCTGTCCGTTCTATTGCAGCTAAACGGCTCGGCCGATTTTCGTCAAACTTGGTAGATATGGGTTTTAATTTTTTACCCCCGGATGTTTTTTGATTTGATTTTTAAGACCAAAAATAACGGTACCTGCCATACGATTTTTTTTCGAAATTTTATGAAATTTTTTTTTTCTCAAAAACTGTTCGACAGATTTTTAAAATAAAAACATAAAAAAAATTCATTTAATTAAAGCTAGGTATTGGATGAAAATTTTTTTCCGAAAAATGGTTATTGAGGGTACCCCCCAAGGAACTCTTTTATTTGTTTTTGATTTTCTCAAAAACGGTACAACCGATTTTGATAATTTTTTTTGCTAAAGCTCCCCAAAAACATAAATTTTCAAAAAAATAGTTTTTTGTATTTAAAAAAAAAACTTCAAATTTTTTTTTTCAAAACTCAATATTTCGAAAACCCCCTGCTAGATTTTTTTTAAACTCGATAAATAAAAGTTTCTCATCTACAAGATGTGATAAAAATAATTTTATTTTACCTAAAAATTAAGGTACCTACCATACAAATGCTAAAAATAACAAAAAAAAATGGTTTTCAAAAATCGTATTTTTCTCGAAAACGGTTCCGAGAATTTTGCTAAATTTTTTTTCTTTCAATTAATTTTTACGATCTTTAATTTAATAAAAAAATTTTAAATTAAGATATTACAGCTTGTACCTACCATAGAACATTTTTTTCGAATTTTGAATTTCTCATTATCCACATAACGGATCTTAATAAAAAATTTTATAGAGAAGCTTCTAAAAAGTCTAGAACACATTGCATTTCAAAACCTTAAATTAAATATTTTTTGAATTTTGGACAAAAAAAAATCTATTTTTTATTTTTTTGAAAATTCAATATCTCAGAAATGGCTCGATATTTTTTTCCAAATTTAGTTTTTATTCGAACAATAATAAAAACTTTAGATTGGCGTACCAAAATTTGTTCTTAACTTTGTATATATAAAAGCTTTTTTTTTTTAAGAAACCACTACAACGACTTATAATTCTTGTTCCTGCATAAATTCATATTTGCATAGCATTCTGTTTTTATCTCTTACTACTAAAAGAATTTAAAAAATTAATTTTATCCTTATGAACAGTTTTTTCAAATAACATTCGTATTTAAAATTCCTAGTCTAATACATAGGAGCAAGTTCGTGCGACCCAGTCGTGCATTTTATTTTTTATTGCTTTAATAGTTTTTTCTTTAAATATGAGTTCTTAAATATTTAAATAAGAATAAAATTGATAAAAATCATTGAAAATTAATATCTGTTTCATTAAAAGGGCAAAAATAATGATTTTTTATTGGTGTACGCTCAATTTTGGGAGTAACTGTAAGCCTTAAATTTTGGTGGAGAGCTTTATTTATATGATTTAAGTATTTTTTTAAAAAGATTCCTAAATTCTAAAATATGATGATTGATGAGTGTCTCCACGGCTTCCAGTTTGTATGATTTTTTGCGACCTTATACGTTGTGAACGGGTCAGCGGATCAAATTGAAAAAATCTATATACATACTATTTACTATAACTTTTCCCGTAAAATTCTTATGCTATGCACATTAAGTACATAAGAATTGGTTCTTTCATCAGAACAAGCCAACCAGCCATCAAAATGTTAAATTCTCTACAAGGATATTTGCTTAAATCCTCTGTCCTCAAATCAAGAATTAATTGCTTTGCTCTGTCGTCAAATTGAAAGTAAGTTTGCATCGATTCCTATACGTGCTCTTCTTGCTACTCTTTGATTTTCGAATGGAAATACAAACATAAAATACAAACAAATTGAAGTCAACGGCTTCTAATCAAATTGAATTTTCACGTCGAGGAGGACGTGGTCGCAAGTAGAGCGTCATGAAGCTCAGATTTAATGCAGTTTCTATGAAAATCTCATTTATTTTAGCCAAATGTCACAGGAAACACTTATACGGTATTGATGCGTGCGATAGTGAGATATAGGAAAATGTTTTGATTTTTTGATTGAGTGTTTTGATTGGCCAGTCCCAATTTCTTAGGTTGAGTTTTTAATCAAAAATTCTTGAATGCATTGCTGCTTAATCTGTAGTTCTTTTCCACATAAGCGTTTCGGATCGATTTTTATGAATTTTTTGTTGAACTCGGTAGGTAGCGTGGCTGTCAATAAACAGATTTTATTTAAATTTTCTAGCTATATAATTTAAATTTTTTGATCAGAACCTTTCAACATTTTTAAATTTGGATAGGGTGTCCAGTAAGTATTCTTTGTAATCTAAAAATCTGAAAAATAATAATGAAATAACTTTTGTTCACACTTAGTTTGTATAGTTTTTCATGCTGTTTTAGTTAACATATCCGCGGCTTAAGGTTCCGCAAATATAATATTTAACCCAAAAAGTAACAAATAGTTTTAACCAAAATACAAATGAATTTCAATCTAATGGGTTAACCTGCAAAGAATATGCAATCTTTCACGAGACAAATTTAGTGGATAAAACGAAAGTCTACTTGGCACCATTTAAAGTCAGAAAAAATAGGAATTTCCGACAAAGCTGGCTTTCTGCAGATCACTTTGCTGATCTTTTACTGACCTTGTTACGCTGTGAATATTCAATGAAGTTATTGTTCATATATTTTTGGTAAGAGAAGCTTTGATAACATTTTTTAAAATATTGTAAGTCAACAAAATTTCTGTTACTTATGTAAATCTTCCATTATACTTTTCCATAAGTTTTGATGTCTTAAACAATAATTTTAATAGAAATCCTACAAATCAAAGAATATGAATCGGCGCACTCCAGTACATTGAATCTTTGTGGACGTGTGAGACATATGTTATAGAGACTCTTTCGTAATTGTTTCAAATAGATTTTCTGCGCTTTAAGAAGTCTTCCAGAATTTTCAATATATGCAAGGAAATATTTCATTCTATTCTTTGAATTCTCAAAGTTGTATGGTGCATTTGTTGCTATTTGTTGTACTTAACTATCTATGACTCGGCCAAAAATTTCGATAGAAACGTCGACTTTCTCTCGTTCAATAGACCTTAAGCGTAGCCGCCTAACAAAGAAGTCTGAAAGTGTCAAATAGCAGGATCCAGGCGGATAATTGACAAGACCATTTATTGATGTAACACTTTTATCGAATTTAGTTTAATATAAAAAAAAAACAGGTCCAATGCCATACAGTTATTTTTTGCGGATGAAGTAGTGATTCTTGAAGCACATGAGGGTTTTTTTTCATCTGTTTGTGGCTTCGTCAAAAATGAGCTTACGCGAATTACAACAGATTTTAATTTCATATTTGTATTCGTAAGCTTCACCATAGAAGAAATATTGTTTTTACTAAATGTTTTTAGTGAATGTACCCATTTTCCTTCAAGTGGTAATTGTTTGTAGAGTGTGTTGCGGAAAATTTTACCACAACAAGTTTCGCTTCCCTTCTTTCCTTTTCTCTAATACCTTTTTCCCGAACAATATTCTGTTGCGGCTCCAAACCGCCAAAAGAGTTCAGATGAAACCTGTTCCATCAGCCGTAGTCCTGGGGCCAGATTCTGTAAAAAAAGAAACGAAAGCGATCGTTCGTTTTTCAAAAACGAAAGCAAATACGAAGCAAACCGTTCGCACGTACGAAAACGTTCGTTCGCTTTTGCCATACAGAATGTCACCCCTGCTCTTTTTGCAACTTTGGAAAAGTAACACAAAACCCAAAACATCTGATATTGTGCGACAGGCGGTCCACACAACCAACGGATTTGCGACAGTTGATCCACACGGGAAAAACGGCATGAAGAAACTACCCATGTCCAACTACGTGTGAATCATATTCACACCAACGTAAATTTAGTATGGCTGAGTACCCACCATAAGTGTCCGACATCAAAGGAAGTTCACCTTGAACTCGATTTTTCCTTCATGATTATAAACAAAACAAACAAAGGTCAACTACAAATATCTACATTTTTAATATTGTGTTTGATTGATTACTCCGCTTTAAATAACAACCCCGCTCGAAGTTTTCCTTCTCACTATTTTTGTAGTCTGGGTCGGTTTGGGCTTGGGGATTTTGATTTGACGCGTTCTAGTTTTTCGCCCAAATTTTGATCGCAAAGTTGAGGTTAGATCGCTGAACACATCCATTAGCCTACTGGTGAAATTTTCACCAATCGTCAAGATCGAGGGTGTTGGTTGAGTTCTGTTCTTCTCATTCGCACATTCCAGTCAAATGGCTTAATGCTGCAGAATGCCTGAGACAGAACACTTCACCATGGATCAAAATGGATGGCCAATGGTGGTCGTAGAGGGGATGTAAGTTTAGCCTTCTCAAAACTTCAATCTTTGATTTCTTGCGAAAGAAGAAAGTTGAGAAAAATTGTGCGAACAGCTATGGCGATTGTCCATTTTGATAGTTTCCAAATCATTGAAACAATTTGTATTTTTTTTTCGGAAAATAACGATTTTATTTTCTTTGGTTCAGAAAGAAAATAAAATCTCGTCTTGTGTTATCCGTGAGATTTCCTAGTGAGGAAAAGCGATAGGAGCAACTCGAGGGCGGTTGAAGTTGTCGACGCAGGTGGAGCGAAGACACAGAGAAAAGCTAAGTACCAATTTTATTATTCCTCCTTGTCTTGTTTTCAAACTCGAAAATCTTTTTTTGGCTGGGGAATTGGCAGCGACAAAAATCGATTTTCTATAATAGTAGCGTGACTTTTGTTGACCGTTCATTGTTCCGTAATTTTCTTTGTTAAGAAAATTAACGGACTCGCGACTGGTGACTTGCCCGGGTACAATTTTCAAGGTGACCCTTCTTTGTGTCCTTTGTGACACACCATTGTTCTCTGTTTTCATTTTTTTTTTATATTTTGCAATTGGCCTTCTGCCAAGTTAAAAATCTCTCGTTGTTATTCCTCTCGAAAAGATCCCGAGTTTTTATCCAGGCTTCTGCCACGGTTTCTCGGGCACTACATTCAATCTTAATAAATTCCTGAAATTCCTTGAAGGAATTACCTAATATTATTTTCTTTTATTTCATCTATTGAAGATTTTCAGATTATTCTATTTTAGGTAACTGGTAAGGCAAACTACCATAGAAAAGTTTCCCAAGGCGCCCATTTTTATATAGCGTAAGTACGCCCTTGGATTTTGATAAAAGTTCAATTAATTTGATTGTTGATACTTTTCCCACTTGATTGGTTTGTTTTCATTTGATAGGTAAATTTATTGTTTTCTCGATATAAAAAAAAACTAACTATTGCGTGAACCCACCCACTAGACTGAGCTACCGATTGTCGGCACCTGGTGCTGAAGTTGTGAATTTTCTCCAACTGATTTGACAGTTGACTTTCCTCCGCGGCATACCGCCATCGTGTTAACTTTTATTTCGTTTTCATAGTTAACTAAATTAAATAAACAATTTTAACTGTTCGCGATTCACATCGCAATATTAAATCTCAAAACAAGATTTGAATTGAATTCAGTTTATCGGTCGGTGTGAGAAAATTTATAACAAGTGAAGACTTCTGACTAGAAAAACATTAGGGGTACGTCAAGATAGCACCTCCACAACGAAAATTCAGGAATCAATAGATGCAGGAGCTAGGGGCTAGTAAAAGGCTAATTAAGTGCTTAAATCTTGACTGAGCACTTACTTGACATTAAAATAGCATCACCACAGTAAAAAGATAAAAAATCTAATGCTTCAGTAATAATTAAATATTTAGATGCTAATTAAGTGCTGCAATCGTAGCTGAGCACTTAGGTTAGGTTAGGTTGTTGGGCTGACAATTGATGTTGCTATTGTCACACTTAGATCAATGTAGATCCATTGTGTTACCCGTGAGTGTTATCACTCTTTCCTGATAAAACCTATGTATTCTATTAATCAGTCAAGCCATTTTGAGGCGTTGACGAAGTTCAATATGTGTATTCCTGAAATATTAGAAATATCTTCTAGATTATCAAAGAAGTAGCTACCGAGCCATTTCTTTCTCTGGTGGCATAGTGACGGGCAATGACAGAGAAAGTGTGACGTGTCTTCATGTACCTCTTCATCACCACATCCTCTGCATAGGTCATCTGTACTTAGTTTCATTTTAAATTTATGGTATTTCAATAAATTATGTCCGGTGATTATGCTCGTAAGAGAGCGAAGGGACTTCTTACTAAGTTGTATAATTTTGTCAGTTCTCTGCTTGTTAAAGCAGGGCCATATTTTCCTAGTAGTATCACAGGTGTCAAGTAGATTCCACCTTTCATTGGATTTCCTTAGGATTATGTCTGAAATTTTCTGTTTAATGTTACAGAGTGGGATGCTTACCATCTCTGCTTGACTAGCGTCGAGCGCTGATCCCTGTCTTGCCAACTCATCGGCATTTTCATTACCTTGTATGCCGCTGTGTCCCGGTACCCAGCAGAGTCTAATATTGTGCTGCGTGCCAAGAACCTTAAGCTCTTCGCGGCAGCAGGAGACAAGCTTCGATTTTATCACAGTGGCAGAAATCGCTTTTATTGCCGCTTGGCTGTCAATGTAAAAGGTGATATCAGCCCGTGGTATCGCCATCATTGATACCTGTCTAGCAGCTGTTGTCACTGCCAGGACCTCCGCTTGGAAGACACTGCTATGATCTGGGAGCCTAAGTGAGTTGTTTAGCTCAAGAGGTTCTGAGAAAAAGCCTGCACCAACACCTGTGTCCATTTTGGAGCCATCAGTATAGATTGCTATTTCTGATTCACTGGTGTAGGGTTGGTTGTTCAGCCATTCTTCTCTGCTTGGAAAGGCAGTTTGGAATGGTTTATAAAAGTCAAGCTCGGGTGTTGTATAATCTGTAATGATACTATCACCCAAGTATTTCTGAAGAATTTGAGCATGTCCTATTGCACTGTTTTTCCAGGTATTAGTCTGGCTTAGCCTTAAGGCGCTATATGCTGCGGATTCTTGTACGAAAAGGTCTAGGGGTTTCAGGTTGAGTATCGCCTCCAACCCTGCAGTTGGTGTGGATCTCATGGCACCCGTAATCCCAATGCACGCGAGTCTCTGTACTTTTGCCAGAGTTTTGAGGTTCGTGCTTTTTTCCGTTGCATTCCACCATACCAAATTACCATAGGTTAGTATTGGTCTGATTATCGCCAAATACATCCACCTGATAATTTTTGGACTAGGTCCCCAGGATTTCCCAAAGATTCTGTTACAGGAGTAGAATGCAATCATTCCTTTTTTCGCTCTTTCCTTAGTGTTAAGACTCCAGTTTAATTTCCTATCTAGAATCACACCAAGATACTTTGCATGATCTGAAATTTTCAGCGGGGTGCCTTCAATTGAAGGTATTCTGAAGTTTGGTATTTTCCTTTTATTTGTGAAGAGGACTAATTCTGTTTTTGACGGGTTAACCATCAGGCCGCACTTTCTAGTCCATCTATTAACCTTAGAAAGGGCGTATTCAATCTGTTCACTGATAGTGGGTAAGAATTTACCTGTAGCTAATAACGCAAGATCGTCAGCGTAGGCTACTATCTTTACACCACAGTGTTTTAAATTAATGAGAATTGTGTTCATAACCAGCACCCAAAGGAGTGGTGAGAGAACTCCCCCCTGTGGGGTGCCCCTGGATGTGGACACTCTCATCTGTATCCCTGCCAGTTCCGAGTTAATTTGCCTGTTCTTTAGCATGCACATAACCCAACTTATTATCGAATTATCGATTTTGTTGTCTACTAGAGCTGCCTCTACCGCTTTATTGTTCACGTTATTGAAGGCTCCTTCAATATCGAGAAACGCAGCAAGGGTATATTCTTTGTCGCTCAATGTCTTCTCAATCGTGCTAACGACGCTGTGAAGTGCCGTTTCTACACTCTTCCCCTTTGTGTAGGCGTGCTGAGCTGGGGATAAATCAACCAGATTCAGATTGCCACGAATATGTAGGTCTATCAGTCTTTCAAACGTTTTAAGAATAAACGATGTCAGACTAATTGGCCTGAAATCTTTTGCTTCTGTATGACTGGGCTTGCCAGCTTTCGGAATGAAAACCACTTTGACTTCGCGCCATGATAAAGGAACATATCCCCATTTTAGACTGTTAAGGAATATGTTTTTCAGGAGCGGTATTATTTGGATTTCGCTTTTCTGTAGCATCATTGGGAAGATGCCATCAAGGCCAGGGGATTTATACGGAGAAAAGGAATGGATTGCCCATCTTATCTTTTCTTCCGTTATAATATCCGATGGTATAATGTGTTCCGTGTAGGGTTCTGTTTCCAGGTTGCTGTCATTTGACCCGCAACCCGGGAAGTGAGTATTTATCAAGTGCTCAAGAGTCTCATTGCAGGATTCTGTCCAGCACCCAGTGGGCGTTTTAAGAGATCCTAAAGGGATTGAATCTTTGGAAAGAATTTTCCTTAGTCTAGCAGATTCGTTTGTCCCTTCGATTTCACTGCAAAAAGTTCTCCATGAGTTTCGTTTCGCTCGTTGCGTTTCTGCTTTAAATTTTCGTTGACTGGTTTTATATACTTCCCAGTCATTCTCATTTCTAGTGTTTTTGGCAGCATTGAAAAGTCTTCTTGTTTCTTTTCTCAAGTTACCGAGTTCTACTGTCCACCAGGGTGGTTTCTTTTTTCCTTTCCCTATATGTTTCAGTGGACAACTTTTCTCGAGGGCGTTACTAAGAATCACCCTGAGTTCTTCTGATGCTTGATCAATATGCTTGGGTTCTTGAATCGCAGTGTTATTAAAATTTTTGAGTTTTTTCTCTAATTCCCTATTAAAGAGATCCCAGTTGGTGTTTCTGAAATTCCTATAAGGTTTCGGAGTTTCCACTGTATCATTTATCAAGAAGCCTATAAGCCTATGGTCTGAGAATGATTCTTCTTTGAGAACATTCCATTGGTCGATTGAAACTGTATCTGAATTATTAGTAACAGTTATATCAATCACTTCTTCCCTGTTTTTTATAACAAAAGTGGGCTCATTGCCCCTATTTGCTACCAGTAAATTATGTTCTATAATAAATTCAAAAAGAGACTCACCTCTACTGTTGGTGTCGGTACTTGCCCATTGAGCATGATGTGAGTTAGCATCACATCCTAGAACCACGTCCCATCCTTCGATTGCTGCTCGCTCTACTAGCTGGACTGTTAGGTCTGCAGGTGGTCCCTACGTCCCGTCATATGGCATATAGCAGGATGCCAGGATGAGTGGTGGGAGCCCGATCCGCTCTAGCTTCACGGCAGTCTGGTCTAGATTACTATATGTAGATAAAAGAAAAAGATTAAACTGTTTCCTAGCTACAATGCAAGTTCTAAATTTACTGTTTGATACCACTTGTGCAGTTTTGAACAGTGTAAGTCCTTTTGAGTACAGGCCCTTAATTTTGCCACCTGCGATCCAGGGTTCTTGAATAAGGGCGATGTCTATTTGCCTACTCTCCATGAGGTAGACAAGGTTGGCGCTGGCTGCTTTACTATGTTGGAGATTAATTTGTACTAATTTCATGTTCATAGTTTATTAAAAACCTCCCGCCCCTTACTTACTTGCTTGTTCTTGTTGGCTATTAGTCGCAGTTTGCACCGGTTTATCCCGATCCGAACTTTGAAGC
This sequence comes from Chrysotoxum bicinctum, assembly GCA_911387755.1. NCBI lineage: Eukaryota > Metazoa > Arthropoda > Insecta > Diptera > Syrphidae > Chrysotoxum > Chrysotoxum bicinctum. The sequence continues at coordinate 56,696,991 of OU426988.1, read as the reverse complement.
CAATTTTCCTCAAAAGTGGTATAGACTTGTGACTGAGCTGCACAACCACTTCTGTGCCGTCTTTCGTCTGCTCTCCCATCTCAAGCACTTTCCAGTTCTGACTGAGCTGCTCAGTATTTAGGGATTGCAGTAGGGTTGCCATCCGTCCGTATTTTCCCGGACATGTACTCTTTTTTCACTGTGTGGGGGAGGTCCGGGATAGTTTTTGATAATTGTCCGGGATTGTACTCCTTTTACCCATTGTGTATCTATTTACTTTTATGCTACTTATAATTAAATGGTTATTCAAAAATGAACCGAGGCCCATTTAAATTAAGTGAACGAACATATCCAATAAATGAGAAAAGAAATTATAGAACAACTGCCCAACTTATTGTTAAAGCTCTTACACAAAATAACTTATTATCAAAAGTAAGTGGATTTTGCGCTGACAATTATTGCAATACCAATTTTGGTGGAAGACAAAGGAAAGGTTCGAACAATGTCTATTCGAAGTTAAAATCTTTAGTCAACCAAAACATGATAGGTATAGGATGTCCACCATGGATGTGATACTTTACCAGTTGACGCCGATATCTTAATTGTAAAAATATACAACTATTTCTCTATCTACACAGTCAGAACGGAAAGACTTCGAGATTTTTCTGAATTTCTTGAAAATGAATATAAGCCTTTCTTATACCATTCGAAAACCAGATGGCTTTCTCTCTATCTTGCTGTTGAACGTCTTTTACTTATATGTACGAGAATCCGCCTAAAATATTGCAAACATTTTTTAAAGACGACTTAAGCGAGGCGTATTTATTTTTGGTTCATTCTCTCATGTCAACATTCAACGTCAATATTCAAAAACTTGAAAAACAAGACATTTCTATTATTGAAACCGTTGAAATTTTACAAAATATTGTCAATAATATTTACGAGCGAATCGATAACGATTTTGTTCCACTTAAAATTAAATCTATTTTGAAGAAGCTTGATGATTCCGGCTGTAAAGAAAACGTTATTAAATTCAAGTGGACAAAAGATAGAAACAAACTGTTACCTGATTCCGTCAAAGGAATTATTTTAACAAAGGAATTAATTTAACAAAAAAGCAACAGTGATATACTTAACAGTATTAGATTGTAATGAAAAGTACAACAAGCACTATAAAGGCTATTTATTAAAAAAAAAAAAAAAAAAACAAATGAAGTTCCTTTTTTTATACCTCAAAGATGTTTTGTAACTTAAAAATGTGATTTTTAAACTAAATATTTATTTTTATTTAAATGTTAATACAATTTTTTGTTTCCTCTTACAATATAAATATGTTTATTCTGTCCTTGTTTTGTACTCTTTTTTCAATACTCATTTGTCCGGGAAAGTCCGGGTTTTTGAAACTCCAGTACTAGTTTCATCTAAACATATCTGGCTACCCTAGATTGCAGGTACCTCTCAATGCGGTCCCTAGGGATGGTTGGTCCTCGCATCATCATCTTCGCTTTGGGTCTATTAAGGTCTTTTATTTCCTTAAGTCCCATAAGGCGAAGGTTTGCATTTTGCCAGGGAGCAATCGTTCTTTTGACGAAGTCCTGCAGCCACACGAGAGTATAGTCGTCTTCGCATGTCAGCATCTTGAATCCGTGGACGGTTCTGAGATTACCGAAGAGAGGCGGTTGCCCGTTCTTAACGATAACGTCATTCACCTCGTCCAGGATTCTGACCTCCATCAACTGCCATTGATCATCGGAGAGTTTTCGGGAGGGTGTACCGAAATCCGCAATGGCAAATTGTCGCTTCTCCGTAGTCCCTTCCGTGATCAAGGTCTTTCTTCTCTTCGTTTGGGGTGAAGGATTCGTAGGCGAGGATTTATCATCCTGCCTCGTTCTTTTAGACGCCGTTGAGTTTGGTTCAGGGTGGGGCGTAGTGCCGACCGTCTCCTTTCCCGCTCTCAAGGTCTTTGTCTTTGTTTTTGTCGAGTTGTTCGTTATGTCAGTGGTCGTCAAGGTCTTTAGTTTTTGAGTAGCATTGCCCAGCGCTAGCTTCTCCCTGGCCGTTAAGGTTTCGGGATTTTTGCTAGATAGACGCCGGACAATCCTCTCAGCGTTTCGTCGTCTCTTTTTCAGAACCCGTTGGGTGAGATTTCCAGCACTCCGTGAGGCCTTCTTCTCGATTACGGTGTTCTTTGTCGTGTTCATTGTCGTGTTCGTTGTCGTGTTTGTTGTTAAGTCTATGACACTACTTCCACTCGATAGAGATGGAAGAGACGTGCCGGAGTTGCCTATGGGGCTATGGCCCCTAGCGCCACTCCCACACGGCCCCACCATATCCATCTCCAACGGTTGCACCTTCCCGCCTTCCAGTCCCGATGGAGCAAGTGGCTCCATACCAGGTCTGGTTGGGAGAAGTGGTCCCGCTGTTTGCTTCAGCAGCGTCGTCGTAGGCGTATTCGTCGAGGGGGTCTCCAATGAGATCGGACTTTCCTTTGATTGGATTTTACCAGTCGGCGGATTGGGCGGTCCCATTAGAGTATTCACGCTCGTACCCTCTGTAGAATTCACCTCTTTGGACGGCTGGGAAAGTACCCTTCCTGTCCTCTTAGGATCATTCGCCAGAAAAGCACGAGCGTTTTGAAGACGTCTTCGTTCAATGTCGTTGAGTTCCTTCCAATTCCGACTCCCAAGTCGTTTGACCGTCTTCTTACAGTTAGAGATTCTACTCCGAACTGAAGTGGTCGACAACCCTGAGAAGGCGGAGCTGGCAATGGAACACGCGTCGTCGTCTGAAGGGGTGAGGAGAAGGTCTTCTTCCTCTTGTGTTGTAATTGTCGTTGTCGTTGTCTTTGTCGTCTTGTCTTGTTGTTGTTGTTCGTTTTTATAGGTCACTGGCGACTTATCCCCTCCTCCTGTTGGAGAGGCCAAGCCCGCGCCGACAGCCGTGACTTCTGTCGACGTTTCAGCGTATATCCCCGCTGGTGTTTTGTTCGTTTGTTGTGGCAAGTCCATAGTTTTATCGTTGTGGGTTCCTCTTAGTTGGCTTAAAAACCTCAGCAGATCGAATGAGGATTTAATAAATATAAATCTAAAGCCGATCAGCTGAGGCTTCAAACGTAAGCCTCCCCACCGCAACAAGGTGGAAACCCGGCGAGGAGGAAGCTGAGCACTTAATACCCTTGCTCTTTCCAAAAAAGCAAATTCGCTTAAAAATGATTGAACCATTTGAATAATGGTATAAAATTGAAGGTACAATCCAAATCCTTTTCAAAACGCAAAATTTCAACATTTTACTCCTTTATGTCCAAACAGGTTTCTGGAAAATTCCTTTGAATTCGGACTTTTGTTTTACTAACGGATCAAATAATTTCTATAAAATTTTTGTACTGAAGCTTCAAGGTCGTTTTTACTTGCTTTATAGGTACTATCGAGCAAGTTCTACATTTAAAAAGAAAATTGACATTTTTTGTATATCCATAGCTAACGATACCCCCCCTACACCCGTAATGCAAAATCTCATTTATCTCAAAAAACGGCTCTAATGATTTTGATACAAAAATTAGGTGTGCTATTATAAACGTGTACTAAATGTTGGTCAAAAAAAATTAGGAAAACATTTTACTAGCGATTCGATTTTCTCAATAACGGCTAAACCGATTTTAACCAATTTTTTTTAAGCAGGTGCCCTCGTAAGTTTAAAATAATATTGTTTATAAGATAATTCCAAAAAAGATTTTTTGGGTTTGTTTTAGAAAAATCAGTATTTTTAAAAAGTGTAAAAGATTGATGCTTATTTTGAGATTTACTTTCGATAGAAAGCTAGTCGAATTCGATAAAATTTAATTTTGAGATTCGATCGATTCGAAAGTTTACCGAATTAATCGAAAATTCATTACGAAGTAAACTTTGACTTCGAATAATTTGAATTTGATGCGTTTTTGTGTCGTTCAAATTTTTCCTGGTGAATAGAGAAACAAACATGTGAGTTTAAACAATTTTTATAAGATAATTAAATAAAAAAAAGTTTATTCAAGAGTTTTTTTTATTATATAAAAGGGTGCAATCCTATTTCAATTGGACCAACAGGGAACAAAAAGAAGTCCTGATCAAGATAATGGAGGAGAATCCAGAGGTATCCAAGGGGTTTTCTGTAAACCAGATTGATACTGACCGCTTTTGGAGAGATGCTGCCTTGAAACTCTATAGCTATGTGCCTCCGTATAAAGACGGCTCTACCTGGAAAAAGGTCAGAAATAAAATTAGAAACAATTTAAAGAAAACTAATTATTTTCTTCAAGGTCTGGTTGATTTCAAAAACAAAACAAAAAAGAAGTTGGTGGAAAATGAAACGAAAAGGAATCAGTCGGGTTTCAATGACAACAATTTAATTGATCTCACAGAATTTAAGGAAGCCATCGTGCGAATTATCTCGCTAAGCCAGTCTGTAAGTAGAATTAGGGCCAGGGTAATTGGCCTAAATCAAACTCGTCTTGAGGAGCCTGACGTGTCTGAGACGGCATCAACATCAAATAACATTTCCATGACTTCTTTTAATGAAGATGAGGAGTATTTGGTGCAGGAACAGCGGTCCGAACGAACTCACAAATCAATGAAGGACAATCCAATTCAAATGCTTCAAAAGCAAAATGAAGTTCAGGAAAAGTTTTTTGGTGATTTATGTTCCAAGCTGGACGAGATGAAATACAACCTCCATCTTATATCTAGAAGTCTTCAGAAGACTGAAGATAGACAAAAGGAAATATAAGAAGAAAATCGTCGACATAATCTCGTCCTGGAAAACATAACACGGCAGAAATCGGAGGTTAGGGAAAAAGTGATAGAAATGGAACTTAGTAAGGTCACCGAAAAACTCGCCGCTACATATTTTTTTTCTGAAAAATCACACAAAATCTTCAACATCAATATTTTCGGCGTCTTGAAGTTTAAAATCAATGCAAATATTGTGTAAGGCTGCGCAAACATTAACTATTTGAGCAGCTTTCTCTGCAGAATAATGCAACTGCCTTGCCTTAAGACAGCACTTGAATCTGTTTTTAAGTAAGCATAGTTTTTTCATTAATGTTGCGCGCCTTGGAAAGCTGAATATTGTATTTGCTTTCAGTACTTCGGGTGTCATTAACCAAGGTTCTAGTGGATATCCTGCGTCACTTGAATCATTTTAGTGTTAAATATGTATATTATGTATGTATGTACATATATATGTATAAAATTCTTCCTTACCTAACAGCCATCAGTTGTTTCTTTGTCCTCCTACGGTATATTGGTGCAGAAGATAGGAGCGCCCTGCAGATACCTTCCAAGCTAAGGCATCATTTGTTGCACCAGGGTGAGTGGCATTAATGTACCTAATTTTCATTGTTTGGTCACAGATCTGTCAAAATGTAAATTTTGTTACATAAAGTTATACAAAAAAAATACTTAACTTACTATCATAACGTTCAAACTGTGGAATCCTTTTCTGTTATAAAACAAGTGTCTCAGTTCAGTTTTTCAAAAAAATGTCCTCTAATTTCTTCTCTTTCCTCGAGATTCAATTTAAAATGAATCCATTTTGTACAAAGTTTTACTTCCAGTTCACTTATAACTATTTTTATCAATTTTGATACAGATGATTGCGACAGCTTTATTGTCGCATCTCTACCCACTCCAAATTGATACCCTCCTTCTGCAAAAAATCTCAAAGTTGTAGCTAGCATTATGATGGACGGAATAGACAAAGATGTTCCCCTTGTACCTGGGTGGAAAACTCATCCAAGAGGTATTTAAAAGCTTGTTTATTAAGGCGAAAATTTCTTACAAATCTACAAAATAAAGTCAATTTGTGTTTTGCATTGGCAACTTTATTTTACATGAATATTATAGTTATGTACACTTACTTTAAATTTTCAAACTCGAAGGGATTTGATGCATCCGAAATCCTTCTTCTAAGGACTCTCTCTTCGCCTTCAGAATTAATAAACAAAACTATTGCCGTTTCTTATGCAAAATTACACCGATTTGAGATTCTTGATTTTCTACACTTCAATTGAAGAGTATGACCGTATGTGTCAAATATATATTAAATATTAAACTGTATTAAAACGAGATTAAAATTTAAGCAAAAATTGTTACCTTTGTTTCCAAAATGTTAAATTTAATGTGCTGAATGTTTTTATATCAGTTAGCTTTGCCACTTTATTTACTTCACATAGTTTTTCAATTAAGAAAGTGTTAATCTACTGACAAACTTTGAATTGAAAATAAGATTCTTCGAAAAAACAGTGTATAGTCACACTAAATCAAATAGAAATGTCAAATTATTTCAAACAGCTGATCTCTAAAATAAATTTCATTTAGGTTCATTTTCTGCAATGAACATTTTTCATTCGAATGTCAAAATAAACAAATTAAATTCGAACGAATAGATCTAGTCATTCTAGTCATTCGAATTAACGTTTCGTTCGAATCTCAAAATAAGTATGATTATTTTTTGCAATTATTTCGTAAAATCTATATTACTAAATACTTTAAATTTTTTAAATTTAGTATACATATAAAAAAAATTAATTTAGTAATGAAACTATTTTTAAATTTTGTTTGAATAAATTCATACATTTCTGGAAATCAGACGGCAATTTCATGCATTTGAAAATGTTTATCTCAGTAAATCCATGTTTTATATTTATAAAATGTATTTTAAATTCCAAAGTGCTTTTACATAAAAGCAAGTTTGTGCGATCTAGTCGTGCATTTTATTTTTAAATGCATATATTTGATGATAAAAAAAAATGTAATGTTATGAAAATAGGTAATAACCTTAGCTTCAGAAATCAAAATACATGTTCTCCTCGATCACTCACTCTCACTCGATAAATGTTCTTACTACAAGTGTGTAAAAGGAAAACAAACGTTCAAGATTGCACTGATTTTTCAATTGCACAGTAATTGCTAAAAATTAACTCGTGGTTTTATTTAAAATATTCAATGTCGTCCGCTAATGGTTTTATGTCATATAATTGTGATGGAAATGCAATTACAAGGCATCACTTATATGCCAAAAAGTATTAACTGTATTGAACATCAATTAGAGATGCCATTGTTCGTGGACTGTCTATCCACTAAGCATATTGTCCTCAGTCATCACTAAGAAAATATGTATGTATAGGTATGTACTATTATGTACTTGTGCCAAAAACGGATGAGAAGACGCATTTTTATTTAATCAATCTTTTCTAAAATTACTCTCTCGTTTAATATCTGTGTGTTATCTGTTATACAGAAAAAAAATCTTTTTTTTTAATTTTGTCTGCATCTAATATTTTCTTAAAACAAATATATTTAGGAAGATTTTTCTTTAAATAAAAATTCAAAAGAGTCTTATGCACGCAAATTTTTGATTTTTGGGAATTTTTTCTCGGAAACCTTATTAGGTAATAACATAATTTTTACTTGCGACTTACATATACATAGGTACTATAAGGCAAGTTATGCATTTGTAAAACAAATCGAACTCGAGATTTTGATCAAAGTTGACATTACGATAATAGCGAAGACTAGAAAAGTGGGTCTCGCAATTCTGTCTGTCTGTCTGTCTGTCTGTCTGTTCGGCTACAGGCTAAACGGCTCGGCCGATTTTCTTTAAACTTGGTAGATATTATTTTTATTTTTTTCCCCCCACACGTTTTTTTCTTTTTTTTTAAGACCAAAAATAATGGTACCTGTCATACGAATTTTTTTCGAAATTTTAGAAACATTTTTTTTTTTCAAAAACTGTTCGACAGATTTAAAAATTTTTTTTTTTTAATTTTCGAATTTTGGCCGAATTAAAGAGGGCGCAAACGTCGACTCATCAAAAAATACATGGTCCCATGGCGGACAGTTAATCTCAGGATTGGCTGGACTGAAACAAAAAAAAAACAAAGTGGGTTATTTGAAGGAAGGTTTCTTACGAGACAATTTACCACAATTTGTTTAAAAAATCAATAATGGATCCGTTGAAATCCGATTGAGGTGATACGACTTGCTACATCTTCGGCTTCCCTATTGAAAACGCTTTATTTGCTACTAAAATAAGTATATGTATGTAAACTCTCATTTTTTCGTAGAGTCTATGTACATATATGTAACGAGTGATTTTTTAAGAGCTATCAGAGGCCCAATTGCTGCGAACGGCGCACTGTGGTCCAAAATGACTTTTTTCGTTGCAAAAATCATAACTTTTGAACATGTGAAGCTATCGCAACGATTTTTTTCCCTTAAAGGTAATTTCCAAGTAATTGGTAAATGGTTGATGTAAGATTTTCTTAGAAAAAGGAGTTAACAGAATAAAGTCTGAAAGTAAACCTTTTAAAAACAGTCCTAAATTTTTAAAACTTTGTAAAAAAGAGTTTTTGACTATTCAAGTGAATTCATAACAACAGTGGATACTTAAAGTTAACGCACCAATTTCAGAAATATTTTTTAAGGAGTATTATAAAACAGTATTTTTTCATGTTGTGGGGCATAAGTTTATTATATATAAACTGTTTGAAAAAAGTAAACGGACGAAAAAAAAAATAAAATAGAATATAAAATTTATATTAACAAAATAAAATAGAATACATTATAAATATTTGTTTACAAATAACTACTATAGATCTAATTTTCAGAAAAAAATTCATCGGCATCGTTATCATTTTCAACAATTAATAGACCTATTAGTTCTGGGCAGTAACTCTTTTTCAGCTCTTTTTTTGATCTAACGTGTCTTAAAGATGAAACAAGTGGATCTGATGATATAGCTAGCATATTAAATAAATCTTCATTTTGTCGTTTCCGTGAGACCTTGCATGTATTTGTGTATCGATATCGCTTGTAGTCTTTATTCCTTGATTCCTGTGCTTCTTCTGAAAGCTCCCCGATTGGCAAAATTTGATGTCTTATAAGTTCCCCTCCATGGTCCAAAATTTTGTGCAGAGTTGGTGTCAGGAGTTTGTAGCTGTATTTGGCTTTTAAAAGATCCGAAGTGGTTTTGATATACTCGTTGAATCTACATTAATAGATTCTTTAGATGACAGCGCATTTAAAATAACTTGCAGTTTCCATCATTTGTGTTACCGAATCCTTGTTTTGGCGTATCAATGATTAACCCGAGTTGTTCCCTAAATTCCTTTTGAATATCCGCTTTTCTTCTTCGTTCGGCTTCCTTCTTGTCGGTTGTCTCATCTTCTTGGTATAGTCCATAAGCTAGTTTAAGAACTAACTCCATACATCTTATTCTAGCGTGTAATGGTGAAATTCCAAATTCGTAGTTCCTCTCATCTGCTTCAGCTGAATCGTCTTTTTTTCGAAAATTTTTTTGTGTCCTTTTGCAAATTGGACATGACAATGTTGATTTTGTATTTGTTAGTTTATTTATGTAACACTTTCCCGTCTATCATGGTTAGAAAAAACTCATGTCGAACCATCACATTTTTACTTGCGACTTATAGGTACTATAAGGCAAGTTATGCATTCGTAAAAAAAATCGAACTCGAGATTTTGATCAAAGTTAACATTACGATGACAGCGAAGACCAAAAAAGTGGGTCTGGCAATTTTGTTTGTCTGTCTGTCCGTCTGTCTGTTCGATTAAAGCTAAACGGCTCGGCCGATTTTCTTCGAACTTGGTAGATATGGGTTTTAATTTTTCCCCCCCGGATGTTTTTTGATTTGATTTTTTAAGACCAAAAATAACGGTACCTGCCATACGATTTTTTTTTCGAAATTTTATAAATATTTTTTTTCTCAAAAACTGTCCCAACGATTTTTTTTTAAAAAATTCAAAAAATTTAATTTAGTTAAACCTAGGTAATGGTTGAAAAAAAATTTCCAAAAAATGAGTAGTTTTGGTACCCCCCTTGGGACTATTTTTTTTTGTTTTTCATTTTCTCAAAAACGGTACCACCGATTTTGATCATTTTTTGTATGCTAAAGTTTCCCAGCAGTTTGAATATTATTGTGAATTCAAATTTTCCAAAAAGATTTTTTTGGATTTTTAAAAAAACTTTCATTTTTTTTTGAAAACTCAATATTTCAAAAACCCTATGCTCGATTTTTTCAAAATTTTATAAATAAGAGTTTGAAAAAATAATCTACAATATATGAGAAAAATAAATTCATTTTACCTAAAAATAACGGTACCCTCCATACAAAAATGTTAAAAAATGGTTTTTGAAAATCGTATTTTTCTCGAAAACGGTTAGGAGAATTTCGCTTAAATTTTTTTTCTTCCTATTATTTTTTAATATCTGTAATTTAATAAAAAATAATTTGAAAACAAGATATTACTGACTGTACCTACCATAGAACGATTTTTTAAAATTTTGAATTTCTCATTATTAGCACAACGGATTTTAATGAAATTTCGTAGAGAGAAGCTTCTAAAAAGTTTAAAAAACATTGCATTTCAAAACCTTAAGAAAAATGTTTTTTTGAATTTTGAAAAAAAAATCAATTTTTTGTTTTCTGAAAATTCAATATCTCGAAAACGGCTGAAACTTTTTTTTTGAAATCTAATTTTCATTCATACAATTATAAAAACTTCAAATTAGCGTACCAACATTTTTTCTTAAAAATGTTTTAAAATTTTCTTATATAAAACCTTATTTTTTAAGAAACCATTGGTACAAAGACTTATAATTTTTGTTCTTGCATAAATCTATATTTGCTTGAATCACATGGCATCCTATTCTTACCTTTAACTATTAAAGAAGTTTTTTTTAGTCATTTAAAAAATGAATTTTATGCTTATAAATAGTTTCTCTAATAACATTCATTTTTGAAATTCTTAGTCTTTTACATAGGAGCAAGTTCGTGCGACCAAGTCGTGCATTTTATTTTCTTCAGCAACAGTCACTACAGTTGGCCTCAAATTTTCTATTTGGTTCCTTATTATCTCTATGAGTATTCTTATCTAGGTTTTATGCTTATCTAATGTAACCGTCAGTGCATGTTCACGATGATCCGTGTTATCTTTATTTATTTTCATGCACATGGGGTTATCTATATTTAGGTACTATGTTCATGTTTGAACAGCGTATAATCTTTGGAGTTTCTTTTTCGTTTCATCGTTGTCACTTATATCTACGCATTGGTTTTGGATCAAAATTACAAATTCTTCAGTATTCGAAACATTGATAAAATGTTCAAAAATTGTTCTGTTTGAAATATTCATATTGGTATTTAATTTGCAAACTCCACTCGTCAGTAAAGCCTCTTGAAAACTAACAACATACATATATCCATTGTCATAGTTTATATATACCTCCATAATGTATATGCACAAGGATTATTTTACCTGTGAAATTTAAGCTTAACAATATGGGGTATCGGAAGAAAATTATTATTCGTACCTGTTTTATTAGATCATAAAATAATAATCCAAAATTAAATAATAATTCTTTCAATTTTGTATATGGAGTAGGCAATAAAGCTATTAATCCTTTTCTTTTGGCAAGTTAATCTATGTTTAGGTACTATTAGAATAAGATCAATAAATATTTACAATAATTTAAGTTAAGGGGAATTTATTCAAAGAGGGTCGTTAAAGTGGGCGGATTAAAAAATTTAATGTTCAATAAAGTAATCAATAGTTTGTGTACAATATTTTATATTTTTTTTAATAATAATTGGCATTTGTATAAAAAGGGGCGTAGAAGTGGGCGGTTTTTTTTTGTCAGAATTAAGATAGTAATAAAACGATTTTTAATTAAAAAGAAAATTTCACGTTCTCGACTATTTTAATTAATAAAATAATTGAAATTTTCCATAAGGGAATTTGCTTTTAAGACCAAAAGGCCAGCACTGGGAACACGACTTTTTTTAAACAAATTACAATTTCTCTGAAGGTTGCAAATAGTTGCAGCTACAATTTTGCATATGGTTTAAGAAATAGTTAGGGTAAATTATCATGGTCAATTTTCCGCGCGAACTCGCGAGTATTTTTTTGTAGCTCTATTCAAACCGAAAAAATCTGCTAAAAAAGAGTGTTTTTTATTTTATTTATTAAAAATATTAAATATTTTTTTATTTTTTTTTTAATTAAAATTTTGATTTACGCACAAATAATGCAACTAGAATAAACTATAGAAAATTAATATTTTACATTTAATATGCCAAAATTTCAAATGCGAAAACAAAGAAGTTAGTTTTTTCTATTTTTTTTTTTTAACTTTAGAACGAAATTGACCAACTTTGAAAAGCTCTATAAGTCAAACTAGTTAGCGGAAAATTTTTTTGTTTGCTGTTTTTGAAGCTCCGTTTATATTTCTATTAGAAATAAAAACAAAACTTTGAAAATAAAAATCGAAATTAGTATTTTTGCCACGAAATTTTCCTTTTCGGACCACAGTGCGGCGCCGAATCGATAATTCACGGTCATCACTAACACTGGCAAATTCCAAGCTGCGTTGCGTGGTTGCCTATCAAAAAGTGTCCTCTTATAACACCTATTACAGAGACTATTAAATCTATATGTAAAATTTCTATTTTAAGATATTTAAGGAAAATGGTATTTTTCGCAAAAACCTATTTTATGCGACTGATATATCGCAAATAAAAACAATAAAACATTGTTCTTTTTTTTTGTCGAAAACATTGCAAAAACAAAAAACGTACATACACAATCTTAAGCTGCTTTTCCCCTTTGCACATTAAATGTACGACATAAATTTAAACTTATAGCTACAGTCCCTGACCATATTATTAGACGCACTGTAGATTTTAGGTAAAATCAAAAATAATTACTGTTTTGAATGCACTTCATTGTTTTGCCGACGACTTTACTCTCAGCTTTTCGTACTCGTTCCCAAACTCACGTCCATCTCTTTCGGAAGTGAAATTGCAACGGTATCGTATGATAAGCTTATTAAACTCCGATCTTTACAGTATTGTTAAATGGGGTAAAAAAAACCGTGTGAAGTTTAATGCTTCGAAAACTCATTGCTGTCTATTGCGATGCTTTATCGTGCAACTTCTTCAACATACTCGTAGTTCTTGAAAGAATAGTGCAAAACTTACGCGTCAACACAAGAGGCACAATCTTTCAAAAGTCCGTCCAATTACCCGGATACACCGACGACATTGACATTATTGGAAGAAGAAAACGGGATGTCAGTGGCGCATTTGTGAACATTGAAACGGAAGCGAAGAAGATGGGTTCAGCTGTAAATGAGGGCAAGAACAAGTATATACCGCGTAGAATTTAATGCTTCAAAAACTCAATGCTGTCTCCTGTCGTTAAAGCGGAATCGACCCCCATGCCGCTATCCATGAGTGGCACTTGCATTGAGGAAACCGAACAGCTCTCACTTCTCGGTATGTGCATCACAGACCACCTTGTGTGGAATGACCACATATTCGAAGTCGCCAAAAACGGTGCTAAGTGTTTAGGTTTCCTTGGACGATGCAAGAAATTTTTCACCCCTTCTGATCTGGCTGTAATCTATAAAGCCTATATTCGTCCAAAGCTCGAGTTTAATTCCCATATTTGGGCAGGTGCTCCAATAACCCACTTGAGTCTTTTGGATAGAATCAAAAAAAGAGCTTTAAAATTGATAGGTGATAGGACTATAACAGAAACATTTGAATCTCTCGAGCACCGCCGCAATGTTTCTTGTCTTTCATTATATTACCGTTATTTTTATAAACATTGTTCTTGTGAAATAGCCAGTTGCATTCCTCCCCTTAAACAATTTAACCGTAACACTCGCGCTTCAGGGAATGCACATCAGTTTACCCTTGAGCCCAACTTCGAACGTACTGTTAAATACAGAGATTCATTCTTTAGCCGCACTACCCGAATGTGGAATGCCTTACCCGACTCCATATTTCCCTTCCATTGTGATATTCAGACATTCAAAACCAATGTGCATCGTTATCTCCTTGTAAATCCCCTCCCATTTTCCTAAACGCTCGCACTATGATCAATCAATTCAACGATACGACGATGCGACGTTGCATCGAATTAATAAGATTTGTACATCTTTCTACAGGTATGGACCTCCAGAACTATGCTGTATAGCTTCCCAAAGGGCTGCGTTAGAAGTTGGCTTACAACTAGTAACATATTTCTTGACATCGCACCAAAGATTTTCAAAAGGGTTGAGGTCTAGGGACTGCGCAGGCCACTCCATGACATTAACCCTCTTTTCTTGGAACCACTGCTTCGCAAGTTTACTTATATGGTTTGAGTCGTTGTCTTGTTGAAAGACCCATTTCAGTGGCATTTCATCTTCAGCATATGGGGACATAACTTCCTCCATGATCGTCACATAAAGATGCTGATCCATAATGCCTTCAATCCGGTATATGGGACCAACACAATAGAAGGAAAAACATGCCCAAACCATTATGCTGCATCCTCCGTGGATTATATTCTGTGCTTGAAGGCCTTCTTACATATTGACGAGATCCCTCTCCACCATGATGTAACACAATCTTGGACTCATCTGACCACAGAGTATTCCTCCACAAAAACATGAAAATTCAGGGACTAACCAATAAATTTATTTACACTGCTATTATTTTGACAGTAACAGTATATAAATTCCTTAACCTAAGCCGCATCCAATAGCTAAAACATATATCAAGAAAAAAAAAATGATTTTCTTTCGACCAGAAGACACCATTAGCCCCACTGTCTCATTGACTCAGTTTTCACCGAGCGATCAGAGGCCTTGCCTGGTGTTATTGACAAAGTTTTGTTTGTAACTGATACAAAACGCAACAACTTCTTGGCCTGTATTGAAGAGATAGCCCCTTCCTTGAACCTCTAGTCGTAAATTATGTGAAAAGTATCAATGTGGAATGTGGACAACGAAATGTAAAGTAGGTCGAATTTCCCTCTATCTTTTGTTCGTCGTTTTATTTCCTTTAAGAAAAAGTAAGTACAGGTCCAGATTCATTGTAATAAGTAAACGAAAGTTGATACTATAAGGTAGTGTGCTGGTCAAGTAAATGTAAGAAGATAAGTAGGTAACGAAAGTATATTTGGTTTAATGTCAGTAAGTCAGTGAGGTAAGTATGGTGTAGTACGTAGGGTTGGTGGATTCCGTGACTAATATCGGTTTTGTTCAATATTAACATTTTCCTCGTTTTTTTTCGCCTGGTGAATCTTATCTTTCGTTTATTTTCTTATAATTTACATTTCCTTCTTTTACTTTTAGATTCCTCACTCGAAATCAACCAAAACACTTCCCTATACAAGGCTAAGTTGTTTTGTAGTTAGAAACTTATTCCCAAGTTATTACAGATTCCAACGACACGTTTAATTCCTCGAAACTTTGTATTCAGTTTCTCTTTTCAGATACTTTCCTCACCCAGGACAAGATCAGCGTGGGAGGTGCTACGAGTATTATTGTTGTTTACGTCTACGAGTATTTTTTTTTTAAATACATTTCGCTTATTTTCTTGGTGTTACTAATGAAATTGGGATTATTCAATGCCTTTATAATTTAAAGGCGCTTATTATATTGCGTGTGGTCGTAAAAAAATATCACCCATGGATCGCTTAGTAGGTAATTCCATGTTATCATATAGGGGAAGCCGGGACATAACGGGCCCCTTAAGGATTTCTTGTTATAAAAACTGCAAAAATGTGTTTATTTTCTCCAAAACAATTTTATTAGATAGAAAATTGATAAATATGGTACGTTAGTACACAAAAGAAAAATAAATTAAAAAAAATAATTCAGTATGTTAAATTAATTTTAGTAAATGATAGAATTTGCCCATTCTACCCCGGTACTGGGGCATAATGGACATATGTGGGGCATGACGGGCGCAAAGCTAAACTGGGTTGCAACGGGAGCAAATGTGGCTAGATTCATCGTCAACACCATCCTCTCCAGCACAAGAACAATGTGCCCACTTACCATATGATCTGCAGGAAACCCATCCTTCTGTAGACTGGGAGTATAAATGCCCACAATAAGGACACTCTTCGTCCTCCTCGCTTTCTGAAGATTCTTCCTTCCTGGTAGTTTTCTTTTTTGTTGAGGCTTTTTTCTTTTTCATAACAAGAGGCTTGGACTTCGTGGACTCAGCCTCCAGCTGCGCCTTGTAAGGAGAGCTTGTAATTATTGCAGTCTTTCCCCTGCGCTTAGAAACTTTTTTTTTAGCTGGTGCTTTGGGAACAGCTGCAATATGAGATGAAGAAAACTTTTGGAATGAAGTTGATGACGTTGGTGCATCATTGTTTGTCAAATCGGGCTCTGGAGAGGATAACAGTGCATCCATTGGTATCGGATTAACAGAATGTGCTGTAGACATTGTGGAGTGATTGGTTTCCGAAACGGGATTTGGGGACAACATCAGTGGATTGGCGGCGGTCGTTGATGAGCCTGGTGGTACCGAATATGGGTCGACACAAATTGTTTCATCTAAGAGTAGACGCTCTTCCCAATTTGACATGTCTGTGGTTTGGCAAGGCAAGAAATCATGGTCTTCGAAAACATTTGAATTAACCGGCCATATTCCAGTCGTTTGAAAACCATTTATTGCGACTGACATTGTGGCTGCTCTTAAATATGCTCTACCGAACAACTGTCCTACCTGGTAATGTGTAACTGTTCTGTCAGAGTGTTGTCGGAGCCATTTCTTTACTTCATTTCCATTGTAAGAACTCAAGGGCTTCATAAAAGTGACATCCAAGGGCTGTAACCGATGAGTGCAATGTGGTGGAAAACAAAGTATGACCACACCATTGGCTCTTGCTACATCTATCTCTTCAAGGCTCTTAACGTGGCTTGCACGCCCATCTAACAGCAACAAAACGGGTTGATCTTTAGTTGCCCTCGACCATTCAATGAATCGTTTCAACCACTTTAAAAACAAATCTTTTGTGATCCATCCATTTTGGTTACACTCGCCCCAAGAATTAGGAGGTGTTCCATCCATTCAGGGGCGAACGCAGGTAGGGGTTTTAGGGGTTAACCCCCCCCCCCCCGAAACAACCATAAAATAAGAGTTCATTTTGTTAAAGAAAAAATAGACAAAGTGCTATTTTCGTGCCATATTAATATTAATGTAATAAATTGATTATTAGAAGTTTTGTGTTTCCCTTTATCGGTTCTCTGCGTTTTTCTTACGACTTATAGGTACTATAAGGCAAGTAATACTTTCGTAAAATAAATCGAACTCAAGATTTTTATCAAAGTTGACATTACGATGATAGCGAAGAAAAAGTGGACCTCGAAATTCTGTCTGTCTCTTCGACTACAGCCTAAGATCATGGGCCGATTTTCGTTAAATTTTCCTTTTTTTTAAACCAAACATAACGGTATGAATCATCTTTTGAAAGCCCTCTTGGAACCATTTTATTTTATTTGTTTTTGTTTTTCTCGATAACAGTACAACCGATTTTAATCATTATGAAGCTCCTCCAAATTTTAAATATTGAGCGTTTTTCTTTTTTAGTTCAGAGTAGTACCTGAACTGTCAAACAAAATATCGTATTTCTTTTTTAGCTCAGAGTGTATAACAGTTCAAAGATTGTGTTTCTTTTTTTGTTGAGAGCGTGTTCAGAGATTGTTCAGAGCGCACTCTATGAGCTCGGTATAAAATAGCTGAGTAGACACAGACAGAGTTAAATGCTGAAATCATTCTGACAGACAGAAAAAAAACTCAAAAACTCGCGTGTGTTTATAAAATAATTCAGAGCTCTTAGATCACACTCAATTCGAAGACAGTTCAGAGCATGTTTGACGTGCTCATGCTCTGTTCAGTGCTCTATTCTGAATGAAAAAAGAAAAACGCCAATTATTTTTTTTTTTGAAACTCAATATTCCGAAAACCCCTGCTCGATTTTAAACTTGAATAAATAAAAGTTTCTTAATATAATCTACAAGATCTGAGGGAAAAAAATTGTTTTAACTAAAAATTAAGGTACCCACCATGCAAGTGTCAAAAAATCTTTTTCGAAAATCGAATTTTTTTCAAAAATGGCTCCGAGAATTTTGATAAATTTTAATTTTAATTTAATAAAAAAAAATAAATTAAGACATTACTACCATAAAACCAGTTTTTCGAATTTTGAATTTGTCATTATAGGCAGAACGAATTTCAATGAAATTTTGTATAGAGAAGCTTCTAGTTGAAATCGGCGTACCAAAATTTTTTCTTAAATACCTATGTTTTAAAAATCTTTTATAAAACATATTATGTGTTTAGCTCTAACAACTTAACTACTATTTATAAAATAATAACTTAAGGAGTTGTTTTAGTCATTTAAAAAATGAATTTTTTGCTTATGAACATTTTTTCTCTAGAAATATTAATTTTTGAACTTTTTATATAAAAGCAAGTTCGTGCGACCCAGTCGTGCATTTTATTTTATGTGTCTTCGTATTTTAACGAAACTGTCCTATTTTGAATTGATCATTAACAAATAGACACACGAAGCCAGCAGCAATTGCGTTTTTGATGATTTACATTATCAGCCGTATTTATTAGAATTCGCTAAACGCGTGAATAGTTATGCAATACATAAGGACTTATTCATCCACTATGCAAATTCATATTTATAAAACATTTGCCTACCCTGCATAGTTATAATAAGCTTGTGTCAAATAAAGTACCAAAAAGTAAAAATCTATTACATTTAGCCTTCATAACACTCAGCTGTTTGTCAGCAAAAAAAAATTTTTTTGTCTGTCTATCGAATTTAAAGAAACAAAACGAAACTACCAAAAGCTAAAAGAATTCGAACAATTAACTTTGATTCATCAAATAAAGTATGTTATTATCTCTAGCTTAATACTGGAAATCAGATTATTATTCGTTTCATACTAGCTGGAATACAACTCAGACAAGTTCTTGAGGATAAAATTCAATACATAATACCAAATAAAAATTACAACACTAACACACCGGATGAAGAAGGATGCGTGGAGAGATGTTGGTGATCAACAAGTATATTTACCTATTTAATTCTAAACAATTTTCAATTCAATTTGTTTTTAATATATTAGTATATCATTTTTGTTTCAATAAATAAAAATAACACAAAGTTTTAGTTTCAATATCAAGTCAAAGGCATTTTATTTTTTTGATAATCTTTATAATTCAATGTGGTGTCAAAGTGAATGTGACAGTTCAATACTAAAATGTCCTTATGTAGGCACTATTCAACCTCCAAACGCGTTTAGCTTATAATGCCTCTATTCAACGTCACATAAGTTTTATAAATAACGATTTTGGGTTTAGAGGCGTTATAAGGGTTGCATAGCCTTATGTACTTACTATAATGAGTTTATAAATATGGCTGTATGTGTTTAAGTATATGGGCAGTAACGGAGCAAGTTTGAGTTTTTGATGGCTCCAAGGTCGGAGTGTGTTGTATTGCAGCAAAAAAAAACTAACTCATTTCGTTTGTTCGAAAGTTACAGTTACTGATGAGTAGCACATAGCACCTTTTGGAAGCGTTGTGGTTATAATTATGTAGTATATTAGTTAACGTAGGTATACCAGTTCTTATGTTTTCGGATAACTCTTTTTCGTATGATCGCAAAAGTACAACAAGATAATGATTTCACGTATTAATAAATTCCGGAAATAATTTATTTATGAAAATCTCATATTTTTTTGAAAACCCCCCCCGAAATTTTTTTCTGCGTTCGCCCCTGCATCCATTAGTTCGACCTTCATTCTTTTACGTGGGAAAATGAATATTGGTGGCATGTACGACCCATCAGCGCTCATACAAATTTCCACTGTGAGAAGCTGTCCTCGCTCCGATGAAGCAAGCGATCCTACCTGTTTTCTGCCTTTTGTTGCCAAAATTTTCTTAAGACTTTTTGCAACTGTTATGATGCCCGTTTCGTCAACGTTGAAAATTCGATTTGACAAGAACCCATATTTCTTGATGCACTCCTCCAGAAGTTGAAAAAAATTGCCGACAGAGACACGGTTAAATCCCATAGCTCGAGCTGCAGATGTTGCTTCCGGTTTTCGTAATGAAACCGTTGCATTTCGTTTTAAAAAGTTCTGCGCCCAATCTTCTCCAGCCATGCGTGTTTCAGCGTCAAAATTATTGGGTATTTCATTTTTTTCTGCTAGCTCATACGCCAGTCCTCGAAATTCCTTCATAGAAAAGCCAAACAAGCGCCCTTCCATATCCTTTAGATATTCGGCTAATTCGTTCTCTTGATGCACGTTAAATACAGGTTTAAAATTTCCCACTTTATTGACAACTAGTGGAAGATCGGGATTTAGATTTGCTTTTTTTAAAAATCTTTGTAAGGTAGTTCGAGGAATTTTATAGTTCTGGGCAGCTGCCTTACGACTCATTTTCTTTGATTTAACTTCTTGAATAGCTCGTCGCATATCATCTATGCTCCATTCTTGTCGGTTAGTTTTCTTAACATAGTTGCGAACCATCATCTGAAACAATTGCAAATTGATACTAAAAATTATACAAACAAATAACATGTGCAAAAACAGATGGGGCATAATGGGCATCCATGTCCATTATGCCTCGTCCATTCTGCCCCATATCATATTCTACAAAAAATCTGTAAAAAATTCTTTTCAATTTAACTCTAAAACGGAAATAATTTAATTAATACCAGCTTTATTTACTTACTTTGATATTAAAGGATGAAAATCTAGTATAAAATAGATATTTGTTACAAAAAAAACACACTTTATTTCACTTGAAAATAACTTCAACTCAATGAAAAATCTTCTTTTAGCCAAAACAAAGAACACGTGGCACTTTTGTTCAGAGACGGGTTTTCCCCGAATTGCCACCGATGATTTAAGGAAGACATATTTAGTTTCGGAGTTGACACTTTACTCAACAGAGAAATAAAGAGGGGGCCATTTTACCCCGGGTGCCTGCTATGCCCCGGGTTCCCTACGCAGTTCTCAACGTGTTTTAGGACATAAACTCCGGGTTTGTTCTAGTTTTTCTGGATTAGGGATGCTTTTACCTTTTTTTCAAATAGAGATGCCTTAATTCATTTATCGGTTATTTGTATTTGAATTAAGCTAGCTACTGAGTGGAGGCGGAGGGACCGGACGTGCGTCGCACAGTGGTGCCATTTGTATGGGAGAGCGGAAAAAAATCCGTAAATATGAACTATGTAACGGAATTCAATGAAATTTTGCACACATGTATGGACTGGGCTGACACACATTTCGACAAAGTTTGGTTCAAAAGAAAATCATTGAGAGAAAAGTTATTGACATTTTTCGGATTTGCAGGGTTTATTGACTTATATCGAAAAAAAAGAAAATGTATTTGTTTTTGTGTTTGTTTTGTTTTCTTAAGCTAAATAATCAAATACATATAACAAATTTAAGAAATAAATTAATGAGTACACATAAGTAATAATATTAATAAGTTGTTTAATTAATTCAAGAGCTTCTTCACTCAAAGGAAGGTGTTTTTTCTTTGGTTCAGGTCCTAATTGGGTTAAAAATAGATCGGATAATATCAGGATCATATTCGTTGATAACCAGAAAAACATCCTGGAGTGGTGGGTCCTATAGTGCTTGTAGACCTTATTCCTGCATTCTTGGGCCTCTTCTGAAAGTGATCCAACTTACAAGGATGCACTTTCTATTACTTCTACTCCGTGTAGCAAAATTTTGTGAACAGTTGCGAGCATGTGATACCAAGGGCAGTGGCGTAGCGTGGGTTTTTGCCGCCCGGGGCAGAGCCAATTTTGCCGCCCCTAGCAATTTTTTTCTGGGCCTTTAATTTTGTTTGCTGTTTTACAAAAACAGCAGAAACAGCTACTTAACTTACCTTGTTATAATTTAATTTTTTATTCAAAGATTTATTATACATATTTATTTATATTATATTTATTTATATTATATTATGTAGATAGAAGTGTCTAATCGGGTGATGATTGCTGAAAAATAAAACCGGTTTGAAAAAAAATCAACCGCACTGCCTTTAAATATTATTATTCTTATGGTTATAGGTAATAGTTATTATACCTATAATATTTTTTTTTATTTTTATTATTGTTATACATAAGGAAATGAAGAAACAGAAATATTGGCCAAGAATTATTTTTAACTTAAACATATTTCACAACAGCCCATCAAAATTAAAGTGTTCAAAACTGGTTTTATCTTTTAAAATCTGAAATTGATTTGACACCAACGCGATGTACACCGTCTGATTTATTATTTAAAAATCGTTTTTATATTAGGTAAATGTAGGTATGTACATTTATGTATATAAAATTTTGAAAATATTAAAAAAAAAAATTGGTACTTATTAATGCGGATTTGATTTGATTTTTTGAAAATTTTGATATGCAATATTATTCAAACAGGAGCTATTGTTTAAAAAAAAAATCATTAAGATCGGTTGAGTAAATAATGAGATAGTCGAAAAAAGCAAATGGTTCCATGAGAGATATTTTATTAGACGATAGATATTTTTTTACAATAATATTATCGTAGATCGTATTTATGTATGTTAACTCACACAAAAATTTTGATCAAAATCGTAGGAGTCGTTTTTGAAAAAAATGAGATTTTCCATGCCGGTTTTTAAACTTTTGTATGGGAGGTACTGTAAGGCATATTGTCCTTCATAACTTCTTAACAATACCTACTCTAAGCTTTATATACATACCTTACAATATAATATACTTTATACCTAGCTCTAAGTATACTTTTTAAAGCTTGTTATTTTATTATTCTAAATTATTATTGTTTGATAAAGAATACAAAATATATACATATATGGAGATTGATTTAAACCTCTATTTTAATATAAGAAGACCTGTTATAACTCAGAAGTGGGATAAGCCAAGATTAAAGATTGAAAATTGAGTGTTGAAGATGGAATTACAAAAAAAAAAATCCGAAAACTACATATAAGATATACGTATGTATGTATAAGAATTTGTCACAACTAATGAATAAATTTAAACTGCTTGCATGGTGCGAAGCAAGCAATAGTGATAAGCCAAGCATAAACAAATTGAAGATTGCAAATTGAATATTGGGATAAGCCAAGATTAAACAAATTGAAAGATTAAACAAATAAAATTGAAAACAAAAATCAGAAATTTCGAATATGTCACAAAGAATGAATAAAAGCGAATTGCTTGCATGGTGTGATGCAAACGATGTGGAAATTCCGATAACTGCAACAGTAGCACAGCTTCGAGACATTAATGTAAGAAAAGAAGCTGAAATTTTGATTCAGCCTTCAGAAAACATTGAAATTTCCGAAAATTCTGAACATTCCGAACATATTCAAGATTCTGAACATTTCGAAAATTCCGACGATTCTGAATATTCCGAACAATCCGAAAATAGTGAACTTTCCGAACAATCCGAAAATTCCGAACATTCTAAAGATTCCGAACATTCCGGACATTCCGAAGATTCCAGACATTCCGAACATTCTCAAGATTCTGAACATTCCGAAGATTCTGAACATTCCGAACATTCCGAACATTATGAACAATTATGAACATTATGAAAATTTCGAAGATTATGAACATTCCGAACATTATGAACAATTATGAACATTCCGAAGATTCCGAACATTCCGAACATTATGAACAATTATGAACATTCCGAAGATTACGAACATTCCGAACATTATGAACAATTATGAACATTCCGAAGATTACGAACATTCCGAACGTTATGAACAATTACGAACATTCTGAGCATTATGAACAATTATGAACATTCCGAAGATTACGAACATTCCGAACATTATGAACAATTATGAACATTCCGAAGATTACGAACATTCCGAACATTATGAACATTCCGAGGATTACGAACATTCCGAACATTATGAACAATTATGAACATTATCTATGAACATTCCGAAGATTACGAACATTCCGAACATTATGAACATTCCGAAGATTACGAACATTCCGAACATTATGAACAATTATGAACATTCCGAAGATTACGAACATTCCGAACATTATGAACATTATGAACATTCCGAAGATTACGAACATTCCGAACATTATGAACAATTATGAACATTCCGAAGATTACCAACATTCCGAACATTATGAACAATTATGAACATTATGAACATTCCGAAGATTACGAACATTCCGAACATTATGAACAATTATGAACACTCCGAAGATTACGAACATTCCGAATGTTATGAACAATTATGAACATTCCGAAGATTACGAACATTCCGAACATTATGAACAATTATGAACATTCCGAAGATTAGGAACATTCCGAACATTATGAACAATTATGAATATTCCGAAGATTACGAACATTCCGAACATTATGAACAATTATGAACATTCCGAACATTATGAACATTATGAACATTCCGAAGATTACGAACATTCCGAACATTATGAACAATTATGAACATTACGAACATTCCGAAGATTCTGAACATTCCGAGCATTCCGCAGATTCTGAACAATCCGAAAATAACGAACATTCCGAACAATCCGAACATTCTGAAGATTCCGAACATTCCGGACATTCCAAAGATTCCAGACGTTCCGAACATTCTGAACATTCCGAAGATTCTGAAAATTCCGAACAATCCAAAAATTTAGAACATTCCGAAAATTCTGAACATTCCGAACATTTTGAACGACTTTTTTGATGAAAATAATATAATTCCGAAGAATATTATACACAGTTGAATGATGAAGAAGCTTTCATTAAGCTATAAAGAAAAATCAATATTAAATTCTTTATAATTTATAAATCGTTATGATCGGGACGATCATTTGTCAGGTTGGCCGAGTTGTAAGGCATATTGTCCTTCATAACTTCTTAACAATACCTACTCTAAGCTTTATATACATACCTTACAATATAATATACTTTATACCTAGCTCTAAGTATACTTTTTAAAGCTTGTTATTTTATTATTCTAAATTATTATTGTTTGATAAAGAATACAAAATATATACATATATGGAGATTGATTTAAACCTTCATTTTAATATAAGAAGACCTGTTATAGTACCGTTATTTTTGTTTATATGAAAAATTTTTATTTAAAATCTGCTAAATAATGTCAAGACACTGTTGCGTACCAAGTTTAGTAAAAATCGACCGACTTGTTTTCGAGGTTTTTGAAAATTTTGGTGTTCAATACTTTTAAACTTTTAAAAAACATTCTCTGTAAAAAAAATTGATCAAAATCAGTGGAATCGTTTTTGAGAAAATCGAAAGATTTTTGGGAATTTTTTTATAAAATGGTACTATCCTTTTTGTAAAAAAATTACTGAATTTTTTAATGTTGTGGGCACGTTTTTGAGAAAAAATCGTTTCTCTATTTTTAATTGTTAGAAAAAACAAGAGGTTAAAACAAAAGAAACACGTCTGTTCTATGAGTACAATTTATTTCAAGTGAAGCAAAAAGAGAATAAGGTAAAGTAAAGAATAAGATTCAAATGAATGGTTGATCGGAGTTGGGTTCCCAAGATGCAATTATAATTCATACTTTTAAATATTCAACAAACTCCGCCTCAACCCAATAGAGATTAACAATGATTTCAAATATGTATATTGTATGAATAAGAAAAAAGAAATATTCATCAGATATAGAAATTATACAATTCAAAATTTTTTGTAACTTATTAAAAATTCATCTTCAACATCTCACAAGCTAATTTATATTTCTTTAAAGATAAACTTTTTGTAAATACGTCTGCTGCATTTTCCGATGATGGCACATAAGTGATATCAATTTCACCGGAAACAAATTTTTCACGAATGAAGTGAAATCTTATGTCGATGTGTTTGCTTCGTTTGTGAACTGTTGGATTCTTCACAGCAAATT
This sequence comes from Chrysotoxum bicinctum, assembly GCA_911387755.1. Classification (NCBI taxonomy): domain Eukaryota; kingdom Metazoa; phylum Arthropoda; class Insecta; order Diptera; family Syrphidae; genus Chrysotoxum; species Chrysotoxum bicinctum. The sequence continues at coordinate 56,671,222 of OU426988.1, read as the reverse complement.
GAGCACCTTGATTGTCAGACACGATTGTAGAAGCTTTTTTAAGGTAGTCTTCAAACTTTATTTCATTTAAAAGGCTTCGATGAAAGCAAACTTCGTTTACGCCTTGACACATTGCTATATATTCAGCTTCCAATTAGGCACCCAGAAAAAAACAAAGCGTAATCACTTAAAGACTTTCGGTTGTAACGTTTTTATTTTAGCACATTGTATTTCACATTGGGTTTAAATATTGCTCCCCAGACGCTACTACTCCCATCAAACGACGATTACAGATCCATCGCTCAATAAAGGCAGTGGTCGGAAGAGTTGTCCCAAAAGCGTCGATAACTAGTTAGGCCTATTAGATACCATGCTTAGCTCGTCGGGGGTGGGGTGGGATCTTGTTATCCGCTAATAGACTTGTTACTTTTATTCAAGGCCTAGATCTAAGATAGTATTCGATCGTATAATTTTTCCCTCTCTAAAAGAAGTGGAACCCGAATTTCTATAACCGATTTTAACATCTAATCTAAACCGTCATATTTAACTTAAAAAAAAATATCCAAACAATTCGAGAAAAAAAGATGTCTCCCAGGATTTTTCATCATCAAAAAAAAAAACATATCATCTATGTATATACTAATGTAATTCCAAAATTAATTTTATTAATTCATATTATATCTTAATAAGGAAATCGTATACAAATTTTTGTTTGTATTTTCGCATGCCCATACATCGTTTCCAAAAAAAAAGTATTCGCGGTAGAAAATTATTATCTCCACAAAAAAAATATCAAAAAAAAAATAAGATACGAAGTCGCTCTAGCTTTATTTAGAGTGCACTTCTCGTTATTTTTAAATTTCCTTTTGTTTACTGTTTCTTTGTTTTGTTTTGGTTCTTCATTTGTTACCTTATTGATTTTTTTTTTTTTTTTTCATTTCTTTATGTTTAATTCTTTTTGGTTTTAATTCATTATTTTCTTTTTTAAATTTCTTTTAGTTTATTAATATATACTATATATGCTTCCAAAAAGTCAAAATAAATTATAAATACTAATGAACTTACCCGAGCTCCAACATGTTGTGCACAGCATCTGGTAGCGACGGTGAATGCTAAACGTTGATTGATGAAAACAAAAAAAAATCATATACATATATACACTGAATGAAATTTAAAACCAATGAACGATATGACCGATTAATATTATATATCTTGCTCCGAAGCAAAGACAAAATTGAATATCGAAGGATGGGATGTTACACACTTTTCATTTACCGAAATCAATTTTTTTGTTTCTTATTTTATAAATTTTTCTTCTGTACTTTTCTTTTCTTTTCCTTTTTAATTTACTTTATTATTAAATTAAAAAAAAATCTACTTTTCATTGAAATCTAATTTTTTTCTTCTTTTGTTTACTTTTCTTATTCTTCTTTTTTTTATATATAGAACTTAATTTCTATTTCTTTTTTTTTCTTTTACTTTCACTTTAATTTTCTTTCTCGGTTTAACGTCGAACTATATTTTTTTTTTTTTTACTATTTTTCTCTTTTTAACACCGAACTATCTTTTTTTCTTTTTTTTTGTTGTAAAATTTCTCTTTTTCCTCGCACTATGTTTTTTTTTCTTGTTCTTCTGTCTGTTGCACCTGTTTCAAGACTTGATGCCGGCCTCTTGACGGCCTGAAGAGCAAACGGGACCACGGGACTACTCCTGTGTCTCCCTTTCCCACTTGATTTAATTTTGTTTCTCTTTCTCAATCTTGGATTTTGTTCAAACCTATTCAAATAGTTTTTCTTTCTTGTTTTTGACTGGCTTAGAGTTTACAGGATCGTGCAAGGGGGTTGAAAGATGATTCTTCTCAAGTTTTTTTTTTTTTATATATACATTTTCTTTTTCGTTTTTGCAGAGCCTCGTTTGCTACTTAGGCCGATCGATGAAATTATCGAAATAAAATCGATAAAAGTAAAAAATTTAAATTAAAAATCCACGTTTAATTTTTATTTTTTTTCGTAATACTTTTCGTTTTTTCGTTATCGCGAATCAATTCTTAATTTTCTTTTTGATTTTTAACTTTAAGATTTTCTTCGCCGCAAATTAATTGTTAATTTTCTTTTCCTTTTTTTTTTGACGGACAAGGCTTAGTGGAGCTGACTTGCTCCATCGACGGCTCAGACAGAAAGAATCAAGAAAATCAAAAATCCATGGCGATACGACATGGAATACACGGAAGTGGAGAAAAAACGGAAGTGAGTGGTTACGTGGCAATTGAAACTTGGTTTTTTTAATAGAAAAATCTACATTACCAACTTTATGCTAGTAACACAATGTTGATCGCTTAATTTTCTAAGTGAATGAAACTAAAGATTTCATCACGAAATTGCCATTACATAGAGCGTTTTGTTGTATCTATAAAAAACATTTTCTAGTGTTTTATATAATTCTCTTGATTGGACACTGGGGCGTATGAGTGATTAAAAATGATTTAAATATTTAACATCTCAAAAAGGTCGTTTCCTACACAGTCAACTGGATCTGACCCCCAATCCGCATCTGTGAAGCATACAATGTTTTCGTTAGTAGGTAAATAATTTAGCAAACCTTTTGGCCTGAGCCTTAAATATCTAAGAACCCTCTTTGCGGCTACAAAATGCTGCCTGTGTGGATGACTATGGTACTGAGCCAACTTCGACACAATATGCACTATGTCTGGCCTCGACATTGTTGCCAAATACGTAAGACCTCCGAACAGGGATTGAAACTCTTTAACGTTAAATCCGGAACAGTTTTCATCTCTGCATTTTTCGAGAACGTTGTCTTCTTCATAGGGTTCTGTCGCCGCCTTACAATTTGCCATACCCCATTTGTCCAGGAGATTCAAAGTATATCTTTTTTGATGTAACAAGAATGCACCTCGAAGTCCATCTCGCTCGATCTGCAAACCGATCTGCAAATCGTCAACGTATATTGAAATCAGGTTAATGTCGCTGCCTTGATTCATGATATATAAATAGTTATCGGTTTTGCTCCTGCGAAATCCAATACTAATGAGGAGTGAATTGATTTTCTCGTTCCAATATCTTCCGGCCTGTTTCAGTCCATAGAGGGACTTCTTAAGTTGACATACTCTGTTGGGATACTCATCACTCACGAACAAATTTGGCTGCTCCATAAAAATTTCTTCTTCTAATTCCGCGTTCAGATATGCAGAGTAAACAGTTTGCTGGTTCATTTTGCCTCATTAAACAGCTTTCAAACCTTGAATCTTTATTTTTAAAAATGACATTTTAATTTTAAAGATGACATGTGCCCTGTCCCTATTTTTACCATTGGTTTAATTTTTTGCAACAAGTAACAGGTCGTCTAATGGGTTTTCTAAGGATTTTACTAGTTGAGCTCAGGCACAGTTGGACGAGTTAAAACGGTTCCAGTAACTCGTGCAGTTGCTCGGTGTCTATCCCGGCCATTTTCCAAAAAAACTTTTAATCTTTTAAATTCTATGTTCTTATAAAAATATAATGTACATTAACACACATACAAATATGCATATATTTACAGATCTTTAAAAAAAAATGTGTTTGTCCGCCGCATTATTCCACCATCAACCCCACAGTCAGATCAACACATTGGTTCGCGGAGCGATCAAAGACCTTGCATCGTGTTATTGGCAAAGTTATGTCTGTAACTGATACACCCAACAACTCCTTGGCCTGTATTGAAGAGATAGCCCCCTCCTTGAACCTCCAGTAGCAAATTATGTGAAAAGTATTAATTTGGAATGTGGAAAACGAAATTTAAAGTAGGTCGAATTTCCCTCTATCTTTTGTTTGTCGTTTTATTTCCCTTAAGTAAAAGTAGGTATAGGTCCAGATATAAACGAAAGTTGATACTTTAAGGTAGTGTACTGGTCAAATATGTAAAGTAGAGGTGTTACTAAAATGTAAGTAAGATAAGAGTAATGTAAGTATGTTTGGTTTGATGTCAGTAAGTCAGTGAGGTAAGTATGGTGTAGTATGTATGTAGGCAAGGTGAATTCCGTGACTAATGTCGGTCTTGTTCAATGTATTAATATTTTCCTCCTTTTTTCGACGGTGAGTCTTTTCTTGTCTCAGCTTCTTATCTTGTCGTTTATTTTCATACAAAAATTTATTTCCTTCTTTTACTTTTAGATTCCACACTTGAAATCAACCAAAACATTTCCCTGTGCAAGGATAAGTTGTTTTGTAGTCAGAAACTTATTCGCAAGTTATTACAGATTCAAACGACACGTTTCATCCCTCGTAACTTTTTATTCAATCTCATTCTCTTTTCAGATACTTTCTTCACCTAGGATACAATCAGATTGACAGTGCGGCCATACACAAACTTCCTCTGAATTCCTCCGATAGATAGAACAACAACCCCTATACCTTAACAACTAATCCTAAAATATCCTTGGATTGCAGTATTCCGGTGTGTATTTTTGTATTTCGATAGTGCTTTCTGAGTTTCTTTTATTGTACAAAGTTTATATATATTTATTAAATATCTTGTATTTTATTTTTGTTGTTCAAAATATATTCCGCCTTCTTTCTTGGTTTTGCTTAGTCTATGTTGTATTGCTAATTGGAATTTGGGAATTGGGGATGTTTGATGATTAGAAGCTCATTATGTCTTGCACTTTGACTCTGTGCACAGAAATCAGATATGTAACAGATATTAAACCAAGTAGACCGAGAGATTTTCACTTTCTATGAACGGGGTGGAATCGACCGATTTACCTCAATAGAACTGCAGAACTCAGGCCTGCGTTGTTTCACTAGTACAGGAACATTAAATTTTGAATATATTGGCCCTGATTTGTCCTCTATATCACCTACAGTATGATCGGTGGGACGTTAATTGCTGCCGACATTTGGAGCAGTGGCGGCTGTACCTTAAAAGCGCTCGTGCGCTGAACCACCAATTCAAAAGATTTAAAAATTACAAAATATTACTGCATCTTTATTTTTAGATTCCCATATTAATATTTATTTTTTAAATATACGTACAAGAACACAAACAAGTAAAATTTCCAATTATGACGAAACAATGTAAGCGCTTTGCTTTACTATTAAGACTTACTTTCCCTGCAAGTAAAAATTCTCGTGCGCTTCGGCGAGCGCACGAGGACTGCTAAATATAACTTGTATGAGTTACAAGCAAGTATCCCTGACGCGTGAGACAAAAGATATTTCATTGAAATATATGGAGAATTAGCCTGCTCTCGTGCAGCGCACGAGAACCGAAGATTAACTACAGCAACCGATGTTTGACTAGAATGCGCTGCGCCTGCGAATATGTAATGTTGTTTCGCTCTATCCGTGACTGGTTAAATAGTGTAGGTTTGTAGGTGTTATGTTAGTAATTGTTTTTTATTTTGGTTTTGGTTCGATTCTGTACTGTGTACAGTGTGTGGTGTGGGATAAAATTAACAGTGATTAGGTATATTAAAGACAGTAATAATTTTTTTTAAAATAAAGTTACGTGAATCCACGATTTGACGCATTTAAGTGAAAAAATAAAAAACATGATTCCTTGCTAAATGTAATAAGTGTGTCAGTTTTATACATGGTCGAAATTCTTCGAGCAATTATACAAAATAATAAGAAATCGACATATACATGTAAATTTTTGTTTTTTTGCGATTTCTAATCTTAATACCTACTTAGTGAGCAAGTAAAGTGCACCACCTGTTCAACAACCCACCAGCCGCCACTGATTTGGAGTAAGGGCTATATTAATACCACCACCACTTTTGGTAATTTTAGTTATTTTTTACTAATAATTTAAATTAACTTTGGTCGTTACAATTGAATTCGAAAATATATAAACAAGTATTTACATCTTATTCGAGTTTAATTGGCTTAGAGTAAGTAAAGTTGAAATTGAAATTGTAACTTATGAAACTATGACCTAAATACATATGTATTTGAACTTAAAATTTCTTGTCCTATCGAATATCCGTTGTCAAAAATAGGGTTTCAATTGGTCTTAAAATAATTCTAAAGATTTTTTTTTTTTTATTATTAGCGCACACTAGAAGGTTTTTTTTATACCCTTAATATGCCAGAGACACAGTGTGAGCATTAAGAAAAAAGGGAGGGGTTAGAAAGGAGGTGTCGGTGTACATTGGGTTTGAATTCTTGAACATTGCAATGACTGGGAAAGACAGAGCGTGGTAAGGAATTCCACATTCGCGTAGTACGGCTGAAGAACGAATCTCTGTACTTTACAGTACGGCCGAAGTTGGGCTCAAGGGTAAACTGATGGGCATTCCTAGAAGTGCGAGTATTACGGTTGAGTTGTTTAAGAGGAGGAATGCAGCTGGCTATTTCACTAGAGCATAGTCCGTTGAAATAACGGTATAGAAAAGGGTGAGGCAAGAAACATTACGACGATGTTGTGACGAAAATGAGTCAATGATGTTATTGTCACCAATCATTTTAAAAGCTCTTCTTTGAATACTGTCCAAGAGACTTAAGTAAGTTACTGGAGCACCAGCCTATAGATGGGAGTTATACTCAAGTTTTGGAGGTATATAGGTTTTATAGATTGTAGCCAGATCAGAAGGAGAGAAAAATTTCTTGCACCGTCTCAGAAAACCCAAACATCTTGCGGCATTTTTGGCAACATCGCGTATGTGATCGTTCCACAAAAGGTGGTTCGTGATGCACATACCGAAAATATCGAGATGTTTAGTTTCATTGATGGAAGTGCCACTCATAGACAGTTGCCAGGGGGGTATATCTCGCTTTAACGATATAAGACAGCATTGGGTTTTCGAAGCATTAAATTCGACGCGGTTTCTTATTCCCCATTGTACAAGGCTGTTTATCATATTTTATCGTTGCAGTTCCACATCCGAAGAGGAGGGATGTGAGTCTGAAAACGAATATGAAAAGCTAAGAGTACTATCGTCAGCGAAACAATTAATTGGATTAGAAGTTGCAGACAGGAGATCATTAATAAAAATGAGGAAGAGGGTTGGGGACAAAACGGAGCCCTGGGCCATACCAGCATTTGTATTGTGGGTTTCAGACTTGAATCCGTCTAGTACAACTTGTATTGAACGGTTCGAAAGAAAATTTCTAATTCAAAGAAGTAGGGATTCGTCGATATCGAAAGCACGCATTTTCGATAATAGAGCAAGATGCCAGACTTTATCAAATGCCTTTGAAATATCAAGTGCAATAATCTTACTTTCTCCGAAACAATGTAAATATTTGTTCCACTTTTCGTTTAGATAAACCATCAAATCACCGGTGGACCTATTGCTACGAAAGCCATACTGCCGGTCATTAAGAACCTTTCGTTCCTCAAGATATTTCTTAAGCTGATAGTTAATCCGTGTTCCCATGAATTGGCTGAACAAATGCAGTTTTCCAACCAATCGGAACGAGCCCACAAGAATAGGATAAATGGAAAAGCTTACGCAGGGGTTTTGCTAGCGTGGAAGAACACCTCTTCAGAATAATAGCGGGGATACCATCTGAACCAGCGGATTTATGTGTGTTGAAATTTTTAGGACTCTTGCCACGGTACGAGTACGAAAAAACGTTTGTCCCAGAGTCATAACACTATCTGGTAAGGTGGAATTTGCGGTGAACTGCCTTACAAACAAGTTAGCTTTATCAATAGAGCTAACAAAAAGAGTGCCATTGACAACAAGCGTAGAAACCGAAGAAGAGGAAGAATTCCTCATATTTTTTACAAATGACCAAAAATTCTTACTGCCTTTGGGACATTTCAGTATTTTTTGCCTTGAATGTTGGTCAGGTAAAAATTTGGTCCGTCGAATATGGGCGTTGCAGGTTTTCCTAGCTTGTTTGAACTTTTTCCAGTTTTCCTCAGTTGTGTTGGCTCTAAAACACCAGAAGCACCTCTTTTTCCTTGATAACCTCTTTGCGGATTAAATCAAATCATGAGTTAGCCTTGGGTCTGATACTTTTAACCCTATTCGGGATAAATTTTTTTATTCCCAAAAGAATCATTGTTGTTATCGTGTGTGCGCTGGAATCTACGTCACTACGGAGGAAGCATAGTGACCAGTTAAAGATCCTGAAAAAAATATTTAAACCGTTCCAGTTGGCTTTCTCGTACTGCCATACGGTTCTCCTAGGAGCTCTTTCTTTAACTGGATTTGTTTGACACGAGAAATTTGCAGATATAACACTGTGGTCAGATGTGCCTAGAGGCGTCAACACACTGATTGTGTATTGATCAGGGTCAGAGGTAAGGAACAAGTCAAAGGTATTTTTTGCTCGGCAATTAACGTCCGATATTCGAGTGGGCTCGTTAAGAAGCTAAGTAAGGTGGTTAAGCTCAGCAAAAATCTCAACACACATTCCTTCGTGCTGCCAGCAAATTAGCTTTATCTATCGAGCTTACAACAGGAATATCATTGAAGATGAGCGTTGGGACTGAGGGCGCCGTATTGTTACGTACGTGTTTTACAAATGACCAATAAATTTTACTATCTTTGGGAAATAATAATATTTTTTTACCGTAATTTTAGATCAAGTAAGAATTTAGTTCGACGGATATAAATGTTAAAGGTCTTTCTAGTATGTTTAGTATTCCGATTTAGCTCAGTAGGATTGGATGATAGCCTCTTTACAACTCGAATCAAATCAGGGGTTTTCTTTCGGTTTGATAGATTATATCCTATACGGAATAAAATTCCTGATACCGCAAAAAATCAAATTTGAGACCATATCTGCACTGCAGTCTACGTCACTATCGTGGAAGCATAGTGACCAGTTAAATTTGCCAAAGAAATCATTGAGACCATCCCAGTTGGCTTTCTCGTATACAGCCAAATGGTTCTCACAGGGTTTTTTTTCTTTAACTGAGGTTTGTTGACACGAAAAATTTGCAGATATAATACAATGGTCTGATATCCCTGAGGCGATAATATACTTATGATGTACTTATCCGGGTCAGAGGTAAGAAACAAGTCAAGGGTGTTAGCGGATTGACCTACAACGTCAAGAATTGGTCGTCAACAAGCTGAGTCAGGTGGTTTAGCTGAGCAAAAATCTCGACATAACTTCCTTCAGGTGTTGTCTGACCAGAATAGTGCAGCCACGAAGAATTGGGTACATTTCTCTGGATAGAGTCGGACAGGGCGTCGAATTCATTAGAAGTCGAATTACTATTCAAACTTGGACTGCAATAAATAAAACATGTATGAGTGATGCACCTTTGAATAGTGAATTTAAACCACATATAATGTAAATTTGTATTTATACAAGGACCAAACTGTGGGTTCTTTAAATCACTGGCTAGCTAAATTACCCCATTTTCCACATATCCAGATATCTACCAATAGCTAATAGCTGTCCAAACAAAAAGGCGAATCTTCCCCCCTCTCAAATTTTAAACTTTATTCAAACACGTTATTTTAAAAAACAATATTTTATTTTTCTAGAAGGATTACTAGATTCACAAATCTTACAAAATAAATTTAATTTTAGGTAGGGAGCAATTTGTTTGCACCAACACACAATCTAATTGAATACTGAAACTCAAGAAGCAGATAATTAAAGAGGAAAGATCGAGAACGATAGTTTTTTTGACGTTTTGTAATTTTGTTAAGGGAAGCGTTCCGAAATTCAATAATTTGAGATGTATGTTTTAAGTGATTGGATGCGCTCAACCAAACAACATTTAATTGACGATATGATGCGACATTTGCAGTCAACTTTTTGATGCGATTTGATTTGAATTCGAAAATCAATAAATGAATTTTCCATGTATTTGATACGATTTATTTCTTTCTGATTAATAATAACTGATGAATAATAAAAATCAATGAATATCCACCACATGTTTATTTTTCTTTGGGTTCCGAATAGCTATTTTCATTCTTCTATGTAATGACGCTTTAATTACTTCTTATTTGCTGCATTTGCTTTTTGGTATTTATCGTCAAACCGGAAGTTTTTTTTTGAGGTCGCTCGGGGTAGGCTTCCTAGTCAGCGAAAAAATGAAGTCTACTATCATCGGCTTTAACGCTATAAGCGAAAGGCTATGCACCCTTCGCGTGCGAGGCAAATTTACGAACACCAGCCTCATTAACGTTCACGGACCTACGGAGGAGTCCTCAGACGAAGAAAAAGAGACTTACTACGAACAAGTCGAGAGGGCCCTCAATGCCTGTCCAAGGTATGATGTTAAAATCATCCTTGGGGATTTGAACGCAAAAATAGGTCGGGAGCCGGTATTCAGGCATTACGCAGGCACCCATAGTTTGCATGAGAACACTAATGACAATGGACTTCGAGTCTTAGAATTGGCAGCATCGAAAAACATGGTCGTTGCGAGTACCAGGTTCCCGCGTAAAGATATCTACAAAGCCACCTGGGTATCACCTGATGGAGTCACTCGTAACCACTTGATGACGGTACGAACGTACCGAGGTGCCAATATCGACTCGGATCACTACCTTGTTGGTATGGTTTTCCGAGGGCGGATTGCCTTGCGAAGACGCATTGCATCCGCCGATCAGGTTCGAATCAACACGGCTGCCCTGCGCAATGAAAACACCAGTAACACCTTTGGTAATGCGTTAGGACTCGCACTAGAAACACCTGACTTAGGGAGAGTAAGTCCTGGAGCCAGTATGCTGGACGTAAATGAAAAGTGGACACGTCTTAAAAATACTGTCATTAGTACTGCAAACTCCATCTTAGGCAGCAGTCGTAAAAATCGGAACGACTGGTTTGATGATGAATGCAAGCTAGCGACTGAACGTAAGAATGTTGCGTACCGAGCAATGCAACAATCTCATAGAACGCGGGCACGCGAAGAGGAATATAAAGAGCTCAGAAGAACAGAAAAACGGCTTCACAGACAAAAGAAATCAGCCTGGGAGAAGAACCTAATCTGTGAAATAGAAAACAGCCGAGAGCGAGGTCCGCACCAGGCGCGGAAGTTCTACCAATCCGTCCGAAACATGACGCAGTACACACCACGCTGCACATACTGCAAGGACGGAGAGGGAAATCTGATCACCGATCCTGAAAGCATACTGGAGCGATGGGAAGTGTACTTCAATGAATTGCTAAATGGTCAGCTCACTGCAGAAGTGGAGGCTCCACTACTTCAAGAAGAATACCCTATGTTGCCGCCACCAAGCATAGAAGAGGTTGAGAAGGCTATAGGCCGGCTTAAACAGAACAAATCCCCGGGAGCCGATGGCATACCAGCCGAATTATTTCATCACGGCGGGCCAGCCTTACGTCAAGGAATTCATGATATTATAGTGCACGTATGGGAGCAAGAAGAAATGCCAGAAGAATGGCGAAAAGGCATAATATGCCCCATACATAAGAAGTGAGATGTCACAACGTGCAGCAATTATAGAGGTATCACGTTGTTGAGTACCGCCTATAAGATACTCTCCTCTATCCTACAAGACCGAATAACCCCATACGCTAAAACCGTCATCGGACAATATCAGTGTGGTTTCATTCCAGGCAAATCAACAACTGATCAGATCTTTACCCTTAGGCAGGCGATGGAAAAATGTCTAGAATTTAACATCCCAACATACCATCTGTTTATAGACTTTAAGGCCGCCTATGATAGCATAGCCAGGGTAGAACTTTACAAAGCCATGAGAGAATTCGGCATCCCAAATAAATTGACACGACTATGTAGGTTGACCATGACCAACGTAACAAGCCAAGTAAAAATAGCCGGATTGCTATCCAGACCAATCAAAATCTTTAATGGACTCCGACAAGGGGACGGTTTGGCCTGCCTCCTCTTCAACCTGGCGTTGAAGAAAGCAATCCGTGACTCTGGCACGGCAACAAGAGGGACCATCGTCAACAGGTTCAGCCAGTTACTAGCTTACGCAGACGACATTGACATCATCAGAAGATCCGAACAAGCTGTACACGATTCCTTCATCCAGATCGAGCAGGCGGCACAAAATCTGGGGCTGCACATTAGTGAAGGTAAAACAAAGTACATGGTGGCGTCGAATGCGAGAGGAACAGTTGGTCAAACAATCAAGGTAGCGGAGCACGAATTTGAAGTGGTGCAATCCTTTAAATACCTTGGGTCAATAGTAGCAGCCGATAACAATATAGAAGAAGAAATACGCGGGCGGCTTCTCAAATCCAACAGAGCCTACTATAGTCTGTCAAAGCTTTTCAAATCCAGAAATCTCACCATAACTTCAAAACTGCTGCTGTACAGGACCATGGTCCTGCCAGTACTCACATATGGATCCGAGACTTGGGTGCTTAGCAAAAGGCACTCCGACCTCTTAGCTGCGTTCGAGAGAAAAGTCTTAAGGAGAATTGTTGGCCCCATATGTGAGGAAGGACGATTCCGGAGACGGTACAATCATTAATTGTACGCAATCTACCTAGAAGCAGATATCGGGACAAAAATTAAGCTCGGTAGACTCCGGTGGGCAGGGCACCTAGCTCGCATGAGCGAAGAGGAACCTGCTCGGAAAGTTCTTTGTGGTACATTCTATGGTAGACGGCAGCGTGGTAGACCATGCTTGCGCTGGAGAGATGGCGTAGACCAGGACGCCCGAAGCCTTGGGGTGCGCAACTGGATGGCGTCGGCCGGGATAGGTGGAGGACTTGTTGAAAGAGGCCAGGACCGGAACCCGGTTGTCGAGCCGATGATGATGATGTAATGAATATTGGACATTCGGCAGCTACGAACATCCTCGGTACTGGAGGAGTGCTTTTCGTCAATCGCAATATACTTAATCAGAGTGATCAATTGTGAATTTTGAAATTTTGGAACCAGGATGGTTCACCATATATCTCTTTCCGATTATGCCATCAAAGATATCTTAGCCTTATGGCTGAAAAGCGCTTATTAATATGAGGAAGTTCAGGTTCCGATGCAAAAAACAGACTACACTGAAGAAAACCCGGCAAAGAACATACACACTAAGAATATCTTCAATACTCATTCGAAGAACAAAATTTCTACATGATCGAAATCTACGGCCAAAATACTACAATGTCCCAAGGATAGTAAAAATTTTTGGTCACATGTAAGAAATATAAGAACTTCTTAGTTTTGCTTACGGCGCAGTTTACTGCAAATTCGACTTTGCCCACGGTTCTCTGGAACAAATCTTATTTAGCACTCGTAGAGTCGCAGGACTCCTAGAAGATCTTGAAAAACACAAATTCACTGATTCAGATTGTATGTTCCTGGTTTTCTTCAGTTTTGCAGCTGAAAGAGGCAGCCTATGCTAAGCTTATAAGATTCCGATTTCGACAGCCATTTACAATAAGATATTAAAAACCGGGTTGAATTTTTTCATTTATTTATTTATTTATTTATTGCAGTTTGATAGTTCTTACATTTATGTATTTTTGTATTATTCAATTCAATTCAATTCAAATATTCATTTATTGCAAGTTATCATTATAAATTTACAAAAGCTTTTATGAATTTATAAGCATTGGCTTAGCCGTCAGCTCGACTGGTAACTTTAAAATCTATACTATTATATAAAAGCGAAACCATTTTAAACCTTGATACGCACGATCTCAGAAAGTAGTCAACCGATTTATTTGAAATAAATTTTATTATTTTCTATATTGTTATAAGAGTGTTTATGGCTATAATGTTTTTTCATTAATAATTTGTCAAACTTAAAAATTATTGATTTTACATTTTTTGTCCATTTTTTCTCATTAGTTGACTTATACAACCACTCATATCTTAAAACCTACACAATAATCAACAAAGATTAGCATTGCTTCATAAAGTCAATATTGTTGCGCAAATTTTAAGCCCAAAATCACTTCTTAGTTAAACATACAACCTGAGAAATAAATAAAAACAAATTATAAAATTATAAACTTTTTGAATTTATTTTATCCAGGAATTAGATTTCATCACAATCGTGAGGTCGCTGCTTTGTTTCATTTCATTATCATTCCAACAATTTTAATTTTCTTTTCTTCCCGCTCCCATACACTCTCTCACTCTCTTAATATCTGTTCCATCTTCCATTCAATAGTTACGTTTTTTCTCTTACCTACCTAGACCTACCTATGTACATATATTCAATTTTTCTGTATTGTATAGTTTATCTAATTAATCGACACACACACACATTTTTTTTGTTTCTCTAATTCTATCGTCACATCGCTGAGCAATGTGGGGGTGGGCTCTTTTTACTTGCGATATAAGTAGGTAATAGGTACTAACTATAGAGCAAGTTCTGCATTTGGAAAAAAAATCGAACTCGAGATTTTGATCAAAGTTGACATTACGATGATAGCGAAGACGAATAAAGTGGGTGCGACGATTCCGTCTGTTTGTCTATATGCCTGTATGTCCGTATGTCTGTATGTCTGTACCTCGATCTAGAGCCTAAGCCACTGGAGCTATTTTCCTTAAACTCGGTACTTAAGGGTCTTCGGTGATTCCCTAGAGGAGAAATTGAAATTTTTTTTTTTAGCTCTAAAACTAACAGTACCATCCCATACACCCGTAATGCATAATCTTACTTATGTCGAAAATGGCTCTAACGATTTTGATAAAAAAAAATAGGTGTGATGTTATGGACACGGACTACATTTTGGTAAAAAAATGTTTGGGGGAAATGTTATTAACGGTACCTGTCATAGAACGGTTTTTTTTGATTTACGAATTTCTCATCAACAGCTCTAACGATTTTAACCAAGGTTTTTATGCGTGAGCTTCTGTACACTCGAAAAAAGATAATCTAAAATTTTTTTCGAAAAAATAGTTTTTTGATTTTTATAAAACTAATATAATTTTTTTTTGAAAATTCAATATCTAGAAAACGAATACACGAATAAATTTTTAAATTACGTTATAAAATGTATTTTATTGAATACTAATAACTTGCATATCATTTTTGTTTATACAAATTTTAAGGACGATTTAGTACACAAAAAACATTTATCAGTGCGTCTGTATGTCTGTACCTCTCTCTACAGCCTTACCCACTAGACATATGTTCTTCAATCTCGGTAGTTAAGGGACTTCAGTGGAGAACTTGAAATTTGTTTTAGCTTCAAAACTAACGGTACCCCCCATACACCCGTAATGCATAATCTTATTTATCTCGAAACGGTTCTAACAATTTTGATAAAAAAAAATTAGGTGTGATATCATGGACATTGGACATGGATTACATTTTGGTCAACAAAAATTTTGGGCAAAATGTTAATAACGGTATCTGTCATAGAACGGTTTTTTGATTTTTTGACTTTCTCATCAACAGCTCTAACGATTTTAACCAAAAATTTTCAGCAGGAGCCCCCTTAAGTTTAAAATAATATTGTATATAAAAATATTCGGAAAAAAAAACTATTTCTAAAATTTATACTACCTAATACTTAAAATTTGGCATCCCAAATTTTGTTCCAGAAAAATTTTAAGGAAATTTGTCATATGAAAAATTACTTAAATATTAAAAAGATTAATCAGACGGCAATTCCATACATTTGAACATTTTTATCTCATTAAATCTATGTTATATATTTATAAAATGTATTTTAAATTCCAAAGTACTTTTACATAAGAGCAAGTTTGTGCGATCCAGTCGTGCATTTTATTTTTTAAGTTACTTGAATACACTCAATAGCATTTTGGGTGACAAAAATGGACATTCAATTGACTACAGTGCCGTGCACATGAACTATTCTATAAAAGCGAAACCATTTTAAAGTTTGGGTTGAATGATTTCAGAAAGTAGTCAACCCGTTTATTTGAAATAATTTTTATTATTTTCTATATTGTTATATTTATAATATGCACAAACATGAACAAGCTCTTTTTTTTCAAGTGTGAAAGAGAATCTAATTCGATCCGGTATGTTATACATATAAACTAAAATTAATATTATTGTAGCAAATATGCTCAGTCCCATTGAGAAATGTTTTAATATGCTAATATTAATATTAAGAAAATATTCGTAGTTACGATTTGCGAAGCAACGCGAGTACGGGTCGGCTAGTATTTAATACAAATTGAACAAGTATGTATAATGGTATAAAAATTTAAAAAGAGAAAAAACAAAAGATTTGATTTTATAAATATTTGGATTATGATTTATGTATATTCCGTAATTATAAGCATTCTGTAGCGGCAGCTAGCTCTGACAAATTTGACAAGGTTCGCCCATTCTGATCCATTTAAAATTTCAATCGTTTCCTGTACTGATAGGGTTGGTTAACCAAAGCATGCTCTTCTTTGCTGGTTAAAAATTGGACACACACTGACGAAATGAAAGCAATCTTCTTTAGCTCTCAAGTTACATAAATTGCCAAATTGGTCAAAGCTTCCGTTGTATGGTTTTCCATTTAAATGTAGAAGTTCGCATCTTGATTTAAAAATAAGGGAAATATCTTTATAGGAGAGAGAATCTTGGAAGTAGTTCTTGTCACACAAGTTATAATCAAGCTGGCTATAGAGTAATCTGCTCTCCGATTGACGGGCATTTTCAATCAACTGACTTCGATTAGAGTCTTCAAGTTTTTGGATGATTTCGTAGAACTTTGTTTTCATTTGACCAATATTGTTGAGATTGATTTGCACAACTTCACCACAGGAAGCAGCAATGTTTTCCCATGTCCTCATCCACCAGTCCTTATTCCGAATTTCGTAGAGCATCACTATTTTGCATAGCCGAGTTTCCCGTAGACCAAACATTTTAATTAAATAATCCGCCTGTAACTTTAGACTTAAAGTAAAAAGTTTTGGCAGGCCTGTTTCCAAATAAATTGCATAATTTGGTGCGGTTAAGGGAATATTGAATATTTTTGTATTATTTAAGAGAAATAGAAAATCAAATTCTTTACAACTTCAATATAATTAATGCTAAAATGAATAGAAATGAAATGAAATGAATATAATAAATTTTTAAGGGAAAAGCTACAAAAAAAAACCCTTATATAACACTTAAAACTAAAATTGCACATAAACCCAAATGCGATATAAATAATATCTAATTTTAAAGATCAAGAATTAGTTCATTATTAGAATAAGAACATCTTCTAAAAAAGTTGTCTTGTAGGTTATATAGTACGAGCTTAATTTGTTTAACATTAGCTTTATCATGAAGCCTAATTGTTGAATAATGCCATGGCAAATTTAGCATTAATTTTAATATTTTGTTTTGCACTCTTTGAATCTTTTTTAAATGGGATTCAGCACAGTCAAACCACACTGGAGCACCATAAGTGAGTATAGGTTGAAAAATGGTTTTGAAAATTAAAATTTTACTATGCATACTAAGACATGATTTGCGATTTATGAATGGGTATAACATTCTTATAACAAGATTTGTTTTGTTAATCGTGTTGGAAATATGTTTCTCAAATGTCAACTTCTTATCAAGTGTAAGACCTAAGTACTTGCAGCTTTTAGACCAAGGAATATCAGCAGAATTAAGCTGTAACATTGTTTGTGGCAAGAAATCTGATTTTCTTCTCCGAGAAAACCAGATGGCACATGATTTCTGAGCATTAGCTTTGATTTTCCACCTATGAAAAAAAGTTCTTAAAATATTCAGTGAACATTGTAAGCTCCCGAGAACGACTTGAGGCAATACGCTGGATGCGAAAAGTGCTGTATCGTCTACAAACATAGCTAGTTTAGTGTTTTCGTCTAAATATGGCAGGTCAGACATATAAATGTTGAAAAGTATGGGCCCTAGCACAGAACCCTGTGGAACACCGCTGTGTATATCATACAAAGAAGACTTAACATTACCTGCATAAACAGAAAACTTTCTGTTAAGTAAAAAGCTCCATACTAACTTTATAAGACATGTCGGAAAATTAAAGACAATAAGTTTGTAAATCAACCCCTGATGCCACACAGTGTCAAATGCTTTTTCGATGTCTAAGAGCACTAGGCCAGTAGATAACTTTGAATTAAGGTTACTTTTTATGTGATTTTTGATTCTTAAGATTTGATGAATTGTAGAGTGACCGGTTCTAAAACCAAACTGCTCATTGGGGTATAATGTTCGCATCCTCAATATGAATTACGAGTAATAGTCGTTTCTTAATAAGATTTTCAAACACTTTACTAATTGTACTTAATAAACTAATAGGCCTGTAGCTATTAGGACTATTTTTTGCTTTACCAGGTTTGCAGATAGCTACAACTTTTGCAATTTTCCAATCTTTGGTTAAATACGAAAGGATCAAACAACAATTGAAAACTATTGTCAGAAATTTGGTGGCCTTTGAAGGTAAGGCTTTGAGTAATCTGTTGCTCATTCCATCAAAACCAGGTGGTTTTTTGGATTTCAATTGTTTAATTAACTCTTTCACTGATCTGTTTTTAAAAAGATCATTTCTATTAACGTTATTTGATAAGGAATTGAGCTCAATAAGTTTATCATTGACAATATTTTCAGTGTCAATATCACTAAGGTGAGATGATATTGTATGGTTTTGATAAAAATTTTCAGCTAGTGCGGTTACCTTTTCCAATTGGGTAACGAGAACATTGTCGTTAACTCGAAGTGGCGGAATATTTGAACTTTTTTTTTTTGTAATTTTTGTAACTTTCTAAAAAATTTTAGATCCCTTATCAAAACTGGATAAAACGTTATTACAATTTTTACTTTTGAAAATATTTATTTCGCTTTTTATATTTGTGTTCAAAATCTTAACATTATTTTTAAAAATATCAAGTCTAAACCGAATCCATTTTCTTCTTTCTGAATTACGCAAGCGAATCAATCGTAAGATAGATTCAGGCAAAATGTGTTGATTTGTATGAAAAGTTTGGGTCTTAGGAATAGATAATTCTGTCGCTCTGTTAACAACTTCCATAAAAGAGTATATGAGACCATCAACCTGATCAGGTGAAGTAACACAGTCGATAGATAATCCGCTTTGGTTCAAATTTTCAGAGATATATGAACTAGGATCTGTTCCAATTTGCAGCAGAGTAGTTATAATTGACGGGAATAAGATTATTTTGGCTGACAGATTTTTCAAGAGAAGTGCAGACCGGCTAGTGATTGGAACTTAAAGCATTTAATGTAACTGGCTGTGAAAAATTATAAGCATTATTTGAATAAAAAATGTCAAGTTGAATTTAATGTTGGAAAACCCGAATGTTAGAAAACCTGAAGCCCTTCTATCGGCCAAGCCAAATAAACCACCCATGCCTTTATTGATGAATGGCACTTGTATCAAAGAAACCGAAAAGATTTCTATAGTCGACCAACGCTTGTGGAATTAACATGCAATTATATTTGACTTAGCCAAAAACGCATCAGCGAAATGCTAAATTTGCTTAAAAGATGCAAAAAATTATTTTATAGGTACCTACCTTCTTTAAAGCACACATCTACCAAAACAGTATTTCTCTCATATCTGCGATGGTGCCCACTGTTCACATTTCAACCTGTTGGATAGAATCCAGAACACAACCCTAGAAACCCTCATCGTGGTGTACAAGTTTTCAAGACCAATGTGCATCGACATCTCCTATTAAATCCTCTCCACTTCACATAAACGCTCGCTCTGTATTACACAAGAACATTCTAAGGGTAGTTATTATAACCCTGCGGGGAGTTGAGAGAAGTTGAAAGGCACAGGTTCATTAAAAAAAAAAAAATCTTTTGGCGTTGTTTGGAACGCACATAATATCTTCCTTTTTGAACATCGCACATACAATACGCATCAAGTATCAAAAGTGTCGAAGCCCAATTTATAAGCGTCAAATATTGGTATCATTAACAATATGTAAATTGTATACATGTTCAAGTAAGTATCTACAATATATGTATATATGTACTTATTATACTCAGGATACTGAGTTATTGCCATAGCAAATATACATAAATCACTCAATATAACCTAACCGACCGCGACACGTTGGACGTTCGTTGGCATATTGGTATATTTGCCCTCCATATTGCCTGCCTTAATTGTGATAAAAGAGGTACAAAAAACAAACACTGCCTGCATCAGTGTTCGTCAGAGCTGTCGTTTATGAAGTAACAGAAATGAGTATTTAAAAGTTATAAATTTACATTGTGTTTCGACAACGATACAATTTGTTTTCGGCAACATATTAAATTTCTTTCGAAGCAAGGAACTGCCAGGTGAGGGTACGGCAGAAGTTGATATATATTTTAATGTCTAGAGTCTAGACAGTGACAGTGACTCTGTGAAGTTGCAAGGCAACCCAAAACAGAAACAACTAAAAAATTGCAAAGTATACATACCTAAACAGTGTTGAAGCCAACTTGAATTACCCTTCGTTTTGATGGATAGACCCAGTACTTGCGTTTTAATAAATTTCTTAGTTATAAATAGGTAGATTCTTTATTTATTTAATTTCAATTTAACTCTAAGCCGATCGTTCCACTAATGGATCGAAAATCTAATCCAAATCGATACTTAACTGATGGGAAATAACGGTTCTCCTCTTTAATTATAAGTGAATGAAAATTTTCAATTTAATTGGGAATAGGTGTGTTCATTTATAATTCGTAATAAATTTTGTAATTTATACAAAAGTAAATACTCAAAATTTGTTTTGAGTTTGTTGTTTTTTTTTTACGAAGCATTTAACGCAAATGTGTTTGATGTGTGGAATGCTTTAGAAGACTCTATATTTTTCTCCCATTATAAACATTCAAAATCAATGTACATCGCTATTTTCTTTTAAATCCTCTCTAACTTTCCTAAACGCTTGTACTGTGCTCATTATTTTAAGGGTAGTCAAAATCCCTTTAGTGCGCGCAAAATATAAAGAATAAAATGGACGACTTTTATTAAAATTCTAGCCACCGTTTTGGAGAAAAATACTATTTTCGAAAACCATTTATATGGAAGGTACCGTTATTTTTAAGTAAAATACATTTTTTTCTCACATCTTGTAGATTTTATTAAGAAACTTTTATTTGTCAAGTTGAAAAAATTCGAGTATGGTGTTCTGGGAATATTGAGTTATAAAAAAAAGTTGAAATTTTTTTAAAAATCAAAAAAAAAATGTTTTGGAAAATTTGAATACTCAATAATATTTAAACTTTTGGGAAGCATCAAGCAAATGAGCAAAATCGGTTGTACTGTTTTTATGAAAATCAAAAAACAAAAAATGGTATGGGGGTACCATTAGTACCCATTTTTCCTAATTTTTTTTTCAACCATTACCTAGCTAAATGAAAGTTTTTAATTTTAATTTTTTATAAAATTTCAAAAAAAAATCGTATGCCAGTTACCGTTATTATTGGTCTTAAAAAAAAGAAAAAAACATATGTGGGAAAAGTTTGAAAATGATATCTACCAAGATTAAAGAAAATCGGCCGAGCCGTTTAGGCTATAGTCGAACAGACAGACCGTCAAACAGAATTGCGGGACCCACTTTTTTCGTGTTCTCTAACAATCTAATGTCAACTTTGATCAAAATATCGAGTTCGATTTTTCTTATGAATGCACAACTTCCCTTATCGTTCCTATAAGTTGCAAGTTTAAACAAAAAAAGTATCATGCGTCCATTACATAAATTTGGAAAATTTTTCAAATAATAATCTGAAATAATTTTTTTTTCTTGGGTTGATTTTAGTATTCAGTTTGAGGATTGAAGATTGCAGTCAAAAAGTTTAACTAAAAAAAACCAGGCAACGCCGGGTATTATCGTCTAGTACTATACTTATACGATATTGATTCTCTTAGGCGAACCAAATAATAAAGAAAGAGTTTTTTTTTCTGAGTTGTGAACGAATGATTCAACATAGACCAATAAATGCATTAGATATCTGGTGATGCCATAGTTTGAAATCTGAGATAAAAATTAAATCATTTCTGGCAAGAAAATGTGTGTAAAAATGTCTAACATTCTTAAGTAAACTTACGACTAAGAGTCAGAAAGCGCATTTTAAAAGCTGTCAAGTTGACATCAAAAATTCCAACACGAGAAGACAACCAACGTAGTGTCCATGATGCTTGTGCGACGTACATACATAGATAAAATGAACGACAGAGTCAAATGGTTTTGACAGGATTCTGAGGAAAGGCAAACAATCGTGATTTTCATGTAATTGTCGGATTGTAAAGCTTTTGTGCAAATTCGTTGGAATATCCTTAAATTAAAATTTTCAAAGAGTGTGTTGAAGCTTTTAATATTAACATAGGCCTTAGTTGCAATTATTTTCTAAATATTTTTTTTTGACTATTTAATTTTATTTCTCTTCTCTTACCATTTATGAATGCCTGACTGGTTGGTAAATAGTCTTTTTATTTTGTTTATTTTGTTCTGTTTTCATTCCGCTTAAATACCACAGACAAATTTGTCAAAAAATTAAAAATGTATAATCCAAACAAAATTAATTGGCTGCTGAAGGATGTTTTGAAAATTTAATAGAAATAAAATTACTGTCAGCTCAGACAAAAACACTGCAAGATAAGTATGTCTGTTCCAAAATAAATTTAATTTAAATCACATATGCAAATAATGAGAAAGACAAAAATGCTTCTTTGGAGGTACTGATTTCTTAGTTTAAAATTAAATTGTATTAAAAATAATAGATCTTACAGACAAAAATTATGAAAATACTTTGAATAGTTTTCGGGCAAATAAGGTAAGCCTAATTTGAAGTAAAAGAACAATGCTTTCTATATAGGAGGAAAGAAATTTTAGGTGGCAAGTTTTTCATCCAACCACACTAACAAATATTCCAACAAGGGAACAAGGCGCAAGTCATGTGTGCTTTCAGACGGTCCAAAACGGAAGCTGGGGTAGGGTTACGCATCTTCTCAGACAAGCCACCCATAAATAGATCATTAAAGCCCTTAAACGTTTACAGTGTTCTAGTTGCATTCCTAGAATAGTGAAGGCACTGCAGAATCTCAACGTAGATAGCTCATTTGGTGACCTGATAAATTCCATGCTGAAAAGCAGAATTTCAAATGCGGAACTAGGTAGCTTAATAGAACTCATACAAACCGCTTTCAATAAACTACTCAAATGGACAGATCGCTGTGGACTAGGTGTTAACCCCCACAAGACAGAACTAGTCCTCTTCATAAGGAAATACAAAATTCCTCAACTAGACCCTTAATCGATTAAAGGTGTTCCACTTACTTTCTCAGATGAAGCTAAGTACCTGGGTCTTATTTTAGATAAAAAGTTAAGTTGGAAACCTAATATACAGAAAAGAGCAAGAAACACAGTAGCTCTCTTTTCTTGTAAGAAAGCCGTGGGAACAAGTGGGGCTTGTCACCATAAATCATTCACTGGCTATATACTGCGGTCTTCAGACCGATTCTCACTTACGGGGTGATCATATGGTGGACGGCCTGAGAAAAGGGGAAAAATCGCGATAAGCTAAGCAAAGTATGTACAACGTTCAGCGTTTGTGTGCATCAGCGGAGCTCTCCGCTCGACATATTCCGCTGCACTAGAAATACTCCTTAACCTCACACCCCTGGATATTTACAGCAAACAAATGACCGCTAGCACAGCCGTGCGTGTCAAAGCCATCTCTCAATGGACCAATAACTCTATTGGCAACACCACCATTCTGAACCCATTCGGACTCATTCCAAGTCACTCCGACTACATCACTACCTTGTTGGTTTTCGATAAAAACTTTCAAGTCACCATTCCCTCAAGGTCAACTTGGGAGGAACGGGCTTTGATAGAAAATAAATCAGTACAATTTTTATACAGATGGATCGAAGACTGAAAACGGAGTGGGTGGTGGAGTGTACTCAGATGGACTAAACCTTAGTCTCTCCTTCCGCCTACCAAACCATTGTATTGTATTCCAAGCGGAAATTCTGGCGATAAAGGAAGTACTGTCTTGGCTTAAAGAAAACTTGATGTCTATAACGGATATCCGCATCTTCTCAGATAGTCAGTCTGCTTTGAAATCCTTCGCATCAGTCTCTTTAAACTCCATTACAGCTCAAAACTTCGATCGTATCTGATGGAGATGGCCAAACAGTTTAATATTAACCTATTCTGAGTGCCGGGTCACAGGGACATTCAGGGGTTGCAAAGCCGATTGGAACGGAAATGCCTATCTTGCCCAAAAACGTAAATATACATAGGTATGTCTATAGCTACAAGTAAACTTATGCTGAAACGAATGCCTGTGGAACAATCAAACAAAAGATGGCTTAACACTATCACTACTGGATTTGAAACGGCCAAAATGTCTATTGTCCCTCAGTAGATCTCAGATCAGCTCCGTAATAGGTGTCATAACTGGACACTGTCTCAAAGGTAGACACGCCGCCGCCGCACGACTGGGTGTACTATCAAATGATTTTTACAAGAGTTGCTTGGACGAGGAGGATGAGGAGACACGCCGACACCTTCTTTGTACATGCCCTGCTCTCTCTTACAGACGCAAACTTCATCTAGGAGAATATTTCTATAATGCCAATTATATTAACAACTACTTTTTATGAAAGAAAATTGTTAGTCAGCGATTTCATATATAAATAACAGATTCATTAAGAATCAGATACTTGTAGTTCGATTTGTTTAATCAACTCTAATCTGGGAACGGTGGAAAATCATCAATCATCAAACACCGAGGTAATTGTAAATTCAGTAAGGACTAGAAAGTCTGTGAGAATTGATATTTAGAAATTATGTATTTAAGATGCAAGATGCAAGGTGCAAGGTGCAAGATGTTATATAGACAACAAACCTTAGGTGGAACAATATCACCACCTACTTGGAAACAAGACATATTTGGCAAATGCTGGATCTGAAGCGCTCCAAAGGTTTAATATCTTTAAGCAAATCACACATTGGCTCCGAAATATGTAGGTGTTGAAACACTGTGACCTAAAGATCTATTGTGCCCCCCATATAGAACTGAATGAGGTTAGCTCATCATTACAGTTCTTCCTCCAAATTTGTTCCTTTGAGGAATCGCTGTATTTGGAGTATTTTAAGGGATGATAATTCACTCTCTTTTATGTGGTGCTTGCCCAGATATATATGCATTTGATGCACGAGTGCATCACATTTCCCCAGTATGTGGTCAGGTGTCTCTTTGTGAGTGTTGCAGAATCTGCAAGTAGCGTTGTTCACCAGGTCATGGATGTTGAGGTGTCTTCTCAACCTACAGTGGCCTGTGAGAAGCCCCGTGATTTTCCTGAGGTTGTTCCTACTTAAGCTAATGCAGGTTAGAAAACGCTCTCGGTTGTAGTCCACGACTAGGAGTTTTGCCTTTCTCAACTTAGGAAGTTCTTTCCAGATTTTTGATCTTTTTGCCTCCTCTTCTGTTTTGATTTTATTTTTGATCACGTTTTCTCCTATTCCGCAGTAGGGATCTGGCCTGTAAGGGTTGTCGATGCACCTATTTTTGCTAAGGAGTCTGCCTCTTCGTTGCCCTGGACACCAACGTGGCCTGGTACCCAATGAAGTGTGACAGTGTTATTCTTGCCCAGTTCATTAAGCTTTATCACGCATTCCCAAAGAAGTTTGGAACTAGTGGCGTAGGAGGTTAGTGCTTTTAGTGCAGCCTGACTGTCTGACATGATGGCAACGTTTTGGTTTTTATATTTCCTATCGATGTTTCTTTCAGCACATATGCCTATGGTATTTACTTCTGCCTCGAATATGCTAGTGGCCTGTCCCATCGGTAAGGCGAGTTTAGTTCTAGGCCCAAAAACTCCAGCACCAATCCCTTCAGCTCTTCTCGATCCATCAGTGTACCATTTGATTGTATTTTATTTAAGACTGTAGTTTACTGTGTCACCTAGCCATATCTTTTGATCGTACCATCTCTTGGGATGTCAAGAAGGTTTGTTACTGCGGACCGGAGTATCGAGTCTTTTTCCCTGTTTCCAATAATTTTACCCGTTCCAGTACCCTCCTTGGCAAACCTCATTATGGCTCCCTTAGCAGCATTTTCAATGGCCACGTGTAGGTGTTAGAACAGGACACTGTTTGAGACGAAACCGAAACGAAACCATTATTTCTTACAATGAAATTTAAATCTCGTGTTAAATTTTCCATAAAAAATTCGATCAATCTGCTTTCGATTGAATGAAACTGGTAATCGAACTTGATCAGCGCGGTATCACACAATCCTTATAAGCCAATTTTCTTCTACAACTTCAATGTTCTTAACGTCATTGTAGCCTTAAAAAGCGTGTCAATAATTTATTGATATAAACACTTTACAGTGTTTGATATTCTTTTGTGAGATATTAAATTACCTATCGAATGTAAGAAAAAAATCTCTGTCATTGCAACAAAATCTGGCTTCAATGGTCTGAAGTTGTAGACTACCCACATATGCCACTTTTCAATAACGTCTACCTTAATACTTTGCTCCAGATTTTGTAAGCTTTATAAATATAAGTTCAATGAACTA
Source organism: Chrysotoxum bicinctum (assembly GCA_911387755.1). Lineage (NCBI taxonomy): Eukaryota > Metazoa > Arthropoda > Insecta > Diptera > Syrphidae > Chrysotoxum > Chrysotoxum bicinctum. Next base: position 56,644,881 of record OU426988.1, on the reverse strand, counting down.
AAACTGCACGCTCTTTAAATAAGTCTCCCTGTCAAATGCATCTGCTTATTTAGGCTATAAAGTCAAGGAACCTTATGTGTTGTGTTTTTTTCCTTATCCTGAACATGAAACCAATGAATCGTCGCGTCGTTAGGATCGCTGACATTGTCTGGAGTTCCACACGCCTTAAGATCACTGACATGCGACAGTTTATCCGCTCGCACTAGTCCACTCTATGTTTCTTTGTGACCCTTTAACATTCATCGTATGATGTCGTAAGAGTTATCCCTTTATACATCGAAATTGATCGTAATTTGATAGGGGTGAAAACATGATGCAAGAGTAAAAAGAAATGTATAAGAGACCATCATGAGTCATGGCAACCAAAACCACCTTCAATAGACGTTTTCTTCATTCCTTATTTATACCTACTGAAAGCAGGTCATTATTTTGGGTTATTGATACACCATTAGTGGAAGGCAATTCATGCCCAGCAGCCTTGCTGGGATGATTCAATAATCGTCCACTCAACCAACACGTTGTCCCATACCTGTTGTTCCATTGAGAAGCTGTCTCGGTTATTTTAAGCAGCTGTGTAAATCTTTGGAAAAAAAAATCTATAAAGAATGGTAACTAAATCTAAAAAAATAAAAAAATTGGGTTGCCAGTCAGGACATCACTGCCATCGTCGCAGTAGATAGTTTACAGCATCCATTAAAAAAACGTATAGTGAACATGAACAAATGTCGGAGAGGCTTACGTGACAGCTTCCCGTTTCGGTACATGATACACAGAGGCATGACTCCGTTGCTAATGCCTGCACAATTTGAAATGTAAGCTGATGCAGAACTATACAATGTTAGAACGGAAACTCTTCCTAATGATTTCCTCAACAACTGTCCCAGATGAACCAATTTTAAGGATCCATAACAGGATACATATCTCTGTGGGAGGCAATCAAGGGAAGCGCTTAAAATATTAGCGTGCTTTAAATAATACAAAATGAATCTCATGAACGAACAAAAGGAAACTACCAAATAACATGAGAAATCTTAAAGCTTTGCAGCAGATAGCTAAAAAAGATTGAGGAAATATTCACCAGGAAATATTTGCAGAATCAGTGCTTAGGAATAACAAAGAAATCGAATCGATTATTTATGTAAATTAATGAGCTCATGTAACAATTTACGAAAATATTTGCCTTTGTTTCCGTGCTTTCAATACCTCATTTCCTAAGAAATTAGTCAATTTTGTATTTTCCAATCTAATTACCTCATTTATCTATGCAAGTGAATAAAAAGATGTTTATTCTCGTCTGTTGAGTTTATGACTGGTTCTTTATTCAATGATTTACAAATTTGCAAAGCAAATGATTGATTTGCTTGCATTTAAAATAGCTAGCAATGCAAATAATCGATTTGCTTGCATGGTTTTACAAATTATTAACTTAATGATATTGCGCTGACTAATATAAAAGTGGACAGGAAATAAGGTGTAAGGTGCTGGGTATAGGAATGTGAGTGTGGGAATGGGAAATTAGGTTCATAAATGAATACCTAATGTAATCGTTATTAACTCCTCCCTTTCTTAATTTTGAACGTCCTCGTTCATCATTTTTAAAACTTGCATTTTTATAAGGTCTTTATCTAATGGTGGTTCCACATGATCTGAGTTGCATCTAAATGTAACTATTCTTGGTTTAATTTTTGTATATAGTAGAACAAAAATGACCATGGTGAGTATTCCTGCGATGGCGTACCACATCCACTTACTCGTCTCTAAGGTAACGTTAAATTCCTTAATTTTTTGGTTGTTGATAAAATGTAACTTGTGCAAGTAGGGTAGGGAAATCTTTTCGTTGTAAGCGACTTCGTTCAGAACTGTCTTCTTCGGGGCTGGAAGGTGAATCACATCGGATGGCTGGTTTGTTCGATATTCATTTCCATTTATTTTAATTTTGGAATCGAAGGTTATCAGGAAGGTACCATTTAGTATAATGTGCTGGTCTTTGTCATCAATTGTTATATTTTCGTCTCTGGCGATAATAATTCCATCAGCGAACGCTTCAATTTTTAAGAGGTGATCAGCTTGAGTAGTTGGACATTGTGCCGTGTGATTATTAAGGAGCTGGGAAAGGCAAGGATTTTGGTGATCTATTTTACAGTAAGAATATAATGGAGCTTTTCTACATGAACTTAGGGGATATTCTATTTTATTACAATTTGCGGATATATTAGAACTTAAATCTAAAATTTTGTTATTGTGAACAACTGGAGCAATTTTGAATAATTTACAAATTTCTTGTACTTTAGGAATTTTAATTAAGTAAACTAAGGTTTCATTTTGATAGTACATTTTAACATCAGCGACATTTAATAGGTCGATTAATTCAGTAATAACCTTTTCTCTTATTTTAATGTATTCTATTTCTTCTATATTTAAAATGAGAGGATTAACAATATTATTTTTTGCTAAAAGTAAAGAGTAAACATCCGTGCTTAAACTATTTATTACAATTCTGTTTCTTCTAGACATGATAGAAGTCAACTTTTCATAGTCATCAGCCGCGTCGTGTTTATTGATATCATTTATATTAAAATTATTAATTTTATCTGTTATTTCATCTAATTTATTCTGAATAAGGGTGTTTATATCAATCTGTCTGTTATTGGATCTAGTCAACTCATCTTCTTGCATTTTTAATATTTCCATATCTTGGTGATCGGGAGTACCTGCGATAAACTTTATTGCAGAACCTATGAAATCTATGGATCGCCTTTTTCTAATAGGGGATTTCAGCAGTTGGAGCAAACGCTCTATTTCGTGTACATCCTGCAGCAGTACTTCCTTACATCTTTCATCGTTTAGTTTATTTAACACATTGCTATTATCAGATATGATGGTTTCGATGAGCGAAAAATTTGTTACATGCTTCAAATAGAAATATTCTTCATAAATAGCAACGTCGCCTGCTGGTATCGGAATAAATAGGGCAGAAGAATAGTCAGTTATCCTCGTAGATCCTAGCGATATTAGGGTAAATCTGAAAGTAGAGTATTATCTCAAATTATTTTTGTGAGCTTGCCTTCCGTCAATTACAACGGCTGTGCCTAGATCTGCCTGAACAGTTTTTTGATTATATAATTTGGATAATTTATTTCCTATTCTCTTATTCGTTTTTAAATATACCTTTTCTCCTGGTTTGAATTCTTTGGGCTTGGTGTTATTATTGTGAAATTCAAGGTCTTTATCTTGTTTGGTTTTGAGTTTCGAAATTATTTCATTCTTCATTTCCTTAGAAATGTCATGAAAAATGTCTGAGGGCTTACAACCTGTAACTGAATGTATTGAGTTATTGTATTTGAAGGTTGCTAGGAGCATTAGTTCAACAATATCTGTTGTAGTTTCTTTAGTACACCTAGCTATTTCGGCAAGAGTAGAATGAAATCTTTCAACCTGTCCATTGCTTTGGCTGTGGAGAGCTGGTACAGAATGTGTTGAAATATTAAATTCATTTTTTAGTAATGCTTGTGTTGCAATTGATGTAAAAGCACCTTCATTATCTATAACTATTATTTTCGTGTTTCGAAATTGGGAGATAATTTCAATCAATGGATTTTTTATGTCAATAGAGTTTCTAGACGGAATGTGTTTTATAATAGCAAATTTGGAAAATTTGTCTATACATGTTATGAAATATTTTTGGCTGGTATTGTAAATATCTAAGTGCAGAATCTCTCCTACATACGTGGGAATTGGTGTTGCACCGATTGGATGTTGTGCTGGTCTGCGCTGATATTTATTTTCCTTGCAAATTATACATTTAGAAACGTATGTGTTACATAGCTTCATAAGATTTGGGAAATAGTATTCAGATATTATTTGTCTGTAATTTTCGTGTGGTCCTCTATGAGCTCTGTTATGCTCGGTTATAATAAGTTCTTCTTGATCGTGTTCGTTAAACACATCTTGAACAAACTTTTTTGCATATTTCATTTTTACTTTGGGGAAAGCTATCATAAGAGTATTTTGTACTTTTCCTAAAGTTTCAAGGTCGCAATAGATGCCATTGACTGTGTTCGTATTAATAACATCACGCATTATTTCGATAAGTTCTTCGACTGATCTGAATGTTATTATATGCCTAACCTGTTTTTGGAAAAGAATTTTAACTTTTTTGCTTTTCTCAGAACCTTGACTAATAAAGATTTGGTTCTTGAAGCAATTTATGGGATTCTCTACCGTAGGTATTACTTTCGTAAGGGACTCCTCACTATGCACGGTTTGTCCGGAGGAAGAGTGAGTGTTAATATGTTGACGAGATAATGCGTCTGCTACCTTGTTTTCTTTACCAGGTTTATAATGAAAGGTTGGAGAATATTCCTCAATAAATGATCTCCATCTCTTTAGTTTAGTATTAGGATTTTTTTCGGAAATCGCAAACGTGAGTGGTTGGTGATCTGTATAAATATGAATATCAGGAGCACCATATAAATAATTTCTCAAAGATTGCAATGCCCAAACTATCGCTAGCATTTCTCGTTCGTTTGTAGCAAAGTTCTCTTCGGATTTACTCAAAGTTCGAGATATCATTGTGATAGGTCTACCACCTTGAGAGAGCACTGCGCCTATTGCTTGTGATGAAGCATCGGTAGTCAAATCTAAGGGCTTACGAAAGTCGGGATAGAATAGTAATACATCTTCGGAGGCTAAAATGTTCTTTATTCTATTAAAGGCACATATAGCCTCAGCATCAAGAGTGATTTTGATGTTCTTAGACTTGTTCGTTCCTACATTTCCGTTTTCTCCTCTGAGATATTTTGTTAATGGTTTGGTTATCAGAGCATAGTCTTTTACAAATCGACGGTAATAACCAGAAAGACCAAGAAAAGATCTTAGTGCTCGAAGTGTTTTTGGTACTTCAAAGTCAATAATATCTTTGACTTTATTGGGGCAGGTTTTAATACCGTCTCCAGATACAAGAAATCCTAAAAATTCAACCTCATGCCTGAAAAATTTACATTTTTCTGGGGATATACGCATGTTGGCGTTGAAAAGTTTAGAAAATATAGTTTTTATATCTTTCAAATGCTCTTCCTCTGTTTGAGAAAAAATAATTACGTCATCGATATATACATGACACATTTTGCCTATATCGCTCCGTAGTATGTTATCAATTGTTCGCTGAAATATACTTGGAGCGTTTTTCAAGCCGAAAGGCAATCTGCAAAACTCATACTTTCCATTATTTATGGAAAACGCCGTTTTTTCTCGGTCCTTTTCTTCTAGGAGAATTTGATGGAAGCCGGATTTTAAATCGATCGTTGTATAATATTTTGCTTGCCCTAAATTGGATAAAATAACGGAAGCTTCAGGAATCGGGTACCGATCTGGTATAGTGCGTTCATTTAATTTTCTATAGTCAAACACTAATCTAGATTTCGGAGTACCGTCTTCATTAATTCCTTTTTTCCCTACCACTAATATAGGGGTGTTATAAGGGGAATGTGATGGCCGAATTATACCATCATTGAGCAATCTCTTAATTTCTTTGTTTACAAAAGGAATTGCTGCAATATTGTATGGTCTTGGTTTAGAATAGATTGGTTCAGAATCTAATGTTCTAATGGTAGCTTTTATGTCTGTATTAAAAGGTAATCTTTCATCTGGTTGAGCGAATACTTCTGAAAAGTCTTCTATCAATTTTTTAAATTCATTTCTGATGGTCTCAGGAATTGTTTTTATATCGATTTCTAAATTATTTACCTGCTCGCATTCTAAGAATTTAATTTGCATTTCGCCATTTTCATAAATTAACAATGAGCGTCTTGTATCGATTTGTGCTTTTATTTCCATGAGAAAATCATATCCTACAATCGCATCGAAGGTTGATAATTGGGGAAGGATAAAAAAATCTGTAATCTTATCACAAAACTGCATTTTACATTTGTGAGTTATTTTATTTTCACCGTGAATGGTCTTTACCTTAAAATTTTTATTATTAGGAATTGTTTTCAAATAGGGTATTTGTCTAATATAGTTTTTGGCTGTACCAGTGTCTACTAGGATTCTAATTGGAGCTTTACCATTTAGTTTCTTTTCAACATATGGGAGAGCCGACTTTATTCTAAAAAATTAATCTGATCTTGGAATTCTTCATCATATTCGTCTACGTCTTCATATTCTGTTTCGTACTCGGAACTTTTCTTCAGTTCCTGGTCAGTATTTTTGGATTTAACGAAATTAATTCGTTGAGCTTTCGAAAATGGCACTCTATCGGACTCGCGTGGGCGTTTTGGTGTCCTGTTTTCATAAGTTTGCGGCTGTTGCCTGAGGGTCTGTTTATTACTAGCCTCGGGCACCGCTGCTTGAATATTTGATCTTTTGCTGCGTCTATAAATTGACGAGTTATCAACGCTCATATGATCATATGGTTCTGCTTGGTGGCTTTGCTTCTGTTGGTTATCTATGGTTGAGGAAACTTGTGCTTGGGGTTGGGGTTGGCTTTGGGCCTGCTCTACTCTCTTAAATTGAGTGTTGCTTCTTGACAGACCACTAGGACTAGCATATGATAAGTTTTTATCAAATGCTCTGGCAAAATTATACCTGTATTGGTTTGCTTCGAGTTCCTGTGCCTTCGCCAATGCAGAAGGTAAATCTTCACAGCCAGCAGAAAATAATATGTTACAAATAGGCTTATTAAGACCAGAAATGAATACCCGTAGTGCATCTGCTCGGTATTTTGAGGCTAAAGAATTAATTAGTTCATTATTGCCTGAAAAATCCATTGATATCTTATTCGTTATTGAAGTGAGATGTTTTTCTATTTTGTCGTAAAAGTGGTGGATGGACAAATTTCCCTGGCATAAAATGCTCATTTGATTTTCTAATACATGAAGTGGTCGTTTGTCTGCGTATGAATTGTCGAGACGCGCAATGATTGCGTCGAAATTAAGGACCGTATTATAAGAAGAAAGTATTAAATCGGCGGAACCGACAATTTTATTCCTTATAATGGCAACTGCCTGATAGTACCTTTCCGATCCCTTATATGGGTCGAATAACTTGATTGCGGTCTTAGCTGCTTGACGCCACGAAATGTATTTCGCGC